>OX376161.1:4175200-4775200 GCA_947363495.1 Euzophera pinguis | reverse complement strand
AAATAATACTGAAAACTAGGATTTTTTGACATGTTTCCAGTTAGAATAGAGCATTGTAGATTTGAATTGACTGATTGTCCATTCTCAAAAATGATTATGTTCTTCTGAACTCATGTTAAATATTGTATGACAATTTTTAAACCTCCAAGAGTACAGAGTATAGATTTTAAAAATGTAGAATTCTGCCGAGAGTTTACTTAAAATTCAGATGTTCACCATGAAGCAAAGTTTAAATGTCAGTGTTGTTAGTTACTGCAAGCCAAGGTTCACTTGATTACTTTAATTTTTGGTTTCTAACTACTACCTGGTTTGTTATTACAATATATGAGTAGTTATATGCATTGTTATTATGCTAGCTATGCTCTTCAGTTTTATTAAACTCTGCAATTAGTTTATATGACACTAGCAGCCTAACCCAGACAAGGTCGGGGCGGTACAAAGTATCTAGTAAGTTAAAGATAAACACTTCATTAAGCATCTCTTTCAAAACCGGCTACATAGATCTTTATGACGCCGATTAGTTCCTAATAATCTTTGAATACTGTACGAATGTATTTCCAAGGAAGATCGAAAGCACAGGCATATAGGTCCATATAGCCGTCAAGATCGATTTTCATTGGAAATAATTGATTTAATTGCCACAAATCTATGTGAGAAATCTAAGAAATCTGTTTTCTTTGGTCTAACCAAAGTTCATAAAAGATTCAATTTCAAGACTATCTATAGCTTATAAAGATTTATACTCACTCAATTAAATTCCTTAAATTACGGAACCCTCATTACTCCGACTTTGTTTTGGAAGCTAGGTTAGGTTTATGGTTATACAGTGACCATGACATGGGCGAGCGAGCGTCTATTTTGTTTTGAAATTAGCTACAGCTCACAAAAGAATTTCATACGTTTAATAATTTGCAATGAAAAATGTAAGTTTAACTAAATAAAACCACTTCAGGTACGCAACCCTAATTACTCCGACTTTGGAGGTAGGTTATTTTATGGTTATACAGTGACCATAAAATGAGCGAGCGAGCAATGCGAGCGCGCGTCTATCTTGGTTTGAAAGTAGCTACAGCACAAAAAGAATTTCATATGTACACTAATTTGCAATGTATTAATATAATTTAAACTAAATAAAACCTTTTGAGGTACGGAACCCTTATTACTCCGACTTTGATTCAGAAGGTAGGTTAGGATATGGCTATACCGTGACCAAGATGTGAGCGAGGGAACGAGCGTCAATCAAGTTTTGAAAGTAGCGACAGCTTACAAAGCTTACTTTCTAGCACATAATTTTTATCAAGTGATAGTGTTTATTTACCTTTTTTATAAAGTGACAAAAACTTAGTATACTTGGTCAAATAATTTTTTTTACAATGTTAGTTTAACATTTGCAATTATTGCAAAAACAAAAAACATTTCTAAAACCTGTGTTTTGTTAAATGATTACTTTTAAAGTAATATGTTTGGTAAATGTGAGGGTTTTCTATAGTTATTTTTGAAATTATCACTTTTCTATCGATTTTGTCAAACATTAAGGAACCCCACGCGCCACGGGACGAAAACGGGCCTACTTAGTACCGCTTCTTCCGCGCCACGCCAAGTGAATGAAATTCAAAACAAAATTCGTAATAGCTTTGGACTGGAATGTCCGATTTCATTCATTCAAAGAATAATCTACAGGTATTAAAACAGTCTTAACACTTTCACTGACAGTAACGTCATTCGACGTTGATAACTATTGAGTGCCATTGTTATTTCCTTAAGAGGCAGCGAAAGTGTTTAATATGAAATGATTTATTTGGATAAGGATCAATACCGTGAAACGAATAATGTGGCCTAGTTTATACCGGCGCCGGCGTTACTGTTGTAAATTTTAACTGAAAAAGTAGTTGTTGTGACGTAACTGCAATAGTTAGACATATGGTATCGCGGAGTTTTTTGTAGACCTTTGTAAGATCTACAATACTGTAGTACATTATTTTGATTTATCTCACAGGGTTAAGCCAGCGTTTGAATGTAAGCGCCAAAAATGTGTTAATTTACGACCTCACGTCAGAAACCAATAAAATTATCAGTGTTTCTCTATTGTATTATGCATGAATTATACATATAAACCTTCCTCTTGAAACACTATTTCTATTAAAGAAAACCGCATCAAAATCCGTTGCGTAGTTTTGAAGATTTAAGCATACATAGGGACAGACAGATAGCGGAAAGCGACTGTTTTATACTACGTAATGATGTAGAAAACTGTAATATACACATAAACCTGTCTCGAAGTGTTAGTTTCGACTTTCAAGTCATCACCAAGAAATGTTGAAGTTTAGAAGATTTAGTTCCTTACAACAAACCGGCCAAGTGCGAGTCGGACTCGCGCGCCGAGGTTTCCGTACAAATTTTTAGGTATCGCTTTCACGAGAAATTACTAAAAATATTTTTATTGAATGATATAATTTTTATCTGTGCTAAAAGACGTTACTTCGTACCAAATTTCAACATTCTGAGTTCACGCGAAGTACCCTGTAGGTTTTGATTTCTTTGCGAGTGTCGAAAATTTGCGGAAAGCTGCTTAAACGTCCTTATCTTTTGATTGCGTTGGCTTAGAAGTTTGATTTTTTCACAGCTCCAAGGGACACTATACCTGAGTATTTGATATAAATCCCAGCTTGATACCTCCACGCGTTCCTGAGAAAAAGGATCTTGACAGACGGACGGACGGACAACAAAGTGATCCTATAAGGGTTCTGTTTTTTCCTTTCGAAGTACGGAACCCTAAAAATCGTAGTTAGTAATTAGGATATAAATACCAAACACCTTAAGATGTACCGGAAAAAACCCAGAAATAAAAAAAAGCGAGAAAGATAGTCTAAAGACACATTGAATTCTCAAGTTAACTAGTTGTCCGCCGGGGCTCCGCTGCCATTCCCATGGAGTAATTACAAAGGCCATTCCACAGGAAGATCTAAACATCCATTGTCTCACAATCATCTTTAGAATCATCACAGAAGTTTTGTACTTCCGATGTGAGAGAGTGACCTTTCGCTTTAACATAATATTATGTAGATAACCAAGGATATCAAGGATCACATGGTAGTCACATGATATAATCATATAAGCCAGCTGTTTAAATATTCAACTGTTGAATAATTGCCATAACAATGGCTTTTGTGCCACATAAACCTTTCTATTAGCTCCATAAAGTAATAACTTATATCTTATTTCAGAGCTGTTAATTTTGTCATTATATTTTTATCAGCAATCTACACAAACTATTTTAGTGGTTTACTTATGAATGTATTTTTTTTTAAAGATCTTGTCTATCTGGCGGGTGCCTTAATAAAAATAAACACTCGCGGGCATATGATGCTTCACTGCCTAGCCTACACCTAATAATTCTATAAAAAATTCTGAATAGCAATGCCGTGATCAAAGACATCGTAATAGTGGCAATAACAGTCAATCTCGTACTTTGGCCTGATTTGCCATACACCCACTTTCGCCGAGTATGTTTGTGCCGTAACAGTGCCATTCTTACATCACCATTTGCCATGTCCCGCGATATACACACACTTAAATTTATACAGATCTATAAATCGATGACGCCTTCAGAGTCATATAAATCGTTTGCCTTTACATTATAGTAGTTACTCACAGAAAAAAATACAAATGCACCTTAGTTCATTGGTCCCATGATTTTTGAAGGATTGCTGCGACAATGAAGGTAGGGCCCCGAATCGATGAACCTAACTTTTGTAATCTTACAAAACAGAACCCTAGGTTAAAGATGATCCGGCCTACCATCAATGAGAGTTTATGATTGCCTACCTAATAGTATTCTGGACTTTATATAAGTAAATACTACTTGGAAATGAGAAGTTAAATTAAGCTGCCCTCATCGAAAAAACAAGACATTCCAAAGCTTCTACTAGATATTTCTTATTTCATACCTACATCTCTTTGATTTTCATAGACATTTTCCACGATTTATGGACATAAAGCACGCGTGTATGATTTTATACGCCACTTAAAAAAATAATGATACATAAATAAAAACCATCATCCGTAAAAAAGGTGTCGTCGACGTGTGAACGGGCTATAACGCATCCAAGAGCGGTTTAATGTCTTAGAACGTTATCATTTATTGGTATCTTCACTTCATCAAAATTTCAATTCACTCATGGACATCTAGGTCTTTTCAAACCAATTTTTCTACGACTACGGCGAAGCCAAAAGGAGTCCATATTTTGATGATCAATTGAGTTGATATTCGAAGCGTTAGTCGTCGATTCGAATGATATAATGCCATAAATTAAAAAAGTTTCTTCGAATGGGTAAATGGGTACCTATCAAGTTAATGTGGCTTTTTAGACGATTTCAGAAGTTTATTAGCATGATTCACTAATTATTTAACTATTTTTTAGACTTTGTATTCTATCCATCCATCCACATAAAAATGGACTAAACACATATCCAGTCGCCACCAAATATTGTCATCTACTAGACCCTACTGTAATGTTAGCTTAGACAATGTGTGTTATATGTTCTGGATTCTCTTAAATGGCCAACTCAATTATTGGCATAGCAGAAGTTGTTAAATAACTGAGAAGTTAGTTTTCGCAGCGTAATAAGGCAATGACTCATTTCGTTGACTAAACGAGGGTGACCCAACCGCCAACTATGAAAATTACAAGTATGTATTGGTATTTAAATATTCATTTAAACACCTATTAAATTACAAAGTTTACATACTAAAGTAAATCACGGATCAGTCGGCTGCTTGTCTCTGAATAGATTTTTACCTGACATGACGTTTTTGCTGATGGAAAATGCTATTTATTTTATTTAGCCGAAAACCGCACTGCAGAATATTGTATTCCAATAGGTAGATATTTATTATAGATACTAATCAACCAACACGCTCCTGCAGATTTGCACTAATGTTTATGGATAAATTAAACTGGACTAAAATATTCAATGAAAGATTGAGTTGTAAAACTTTTTCACAATACATTGTAGGTGCATTTCATGACATAGTTACAAAATTATTTAGGTAAGTAAGTACGTAAAACAATGGCACGAAACCTCGTAAATTATTTTAGTATATTCTTTCTGTTTGCGTGATCGACTATTGGCTCATATTTTACATGCATTTCAACATTGAATCTGGTTAACTGATCGCATAGAAAAGTGATATAAATAATTCAGCCACTAAAACTGATTTCGGTTCCAATTAGTCTTCCCAGTCATGCGTGAGAGCAGGCTATCTGCATAATCCAACGCACAGAACATCGATTAGTCAGCTTATTCAATAAAGGCTAGCATCGTTATCACCTAGTGCCACTCGCGATAAAATAATATGGTCAGATAATCATTTATACTCAAAGCCAGCATTTCAATAGTACATTGATCTCTGTTTCTAAAATAGCACAAAAGCATGCTTAGCACGCCGCACTGTCCCCTCTTATTGTTGAGATCTTATTAGGGGATCACTGTAAGACTTGTTGAAAACTACTCCCTCAACGTATACATACATAATAGATAGGGTTTTACCTTTACCTTATTTTTTTTTATGACTTGCTACTTGCAGAAATGAAAAGTAAAACACCAAAAGGCTAATTCTTCACGAAAGAGATGACTATTAGCCAATTTCAGAGTTTTTTAGCGATTTAGTAATAGCCAGAATGTTAACAAGGCCATCCTCATTGATTTCTGATTACCCTTTGTTACAAAGTTCATATTGCTAGAGAAAGGTTACTATATCAATCTTAGAAGTACAAAGAACAACACCACTGTGTTCTTTACTTGCTGGGTATTTTTATGTTTCTGTATATTTTAGTCTATTCTTGGTAGAAACTAGAAATTTTACTACAGGCACTCGCACTACTCCCTATTTTCTTGTCAACCTTCGCCGTCCTGAAATGCCTAGATCAATTTAGAATTATAGCTGTAGATAGAAGACGAAGTAGCAAGGTCGCATTAAATTGTGCAGTATTTGAAGCTCAGGATTTTTATTCACACCTTTTAAGTAAACATTATTTTCATATCCATTTTAATTACTCCTATTGTAATGCTAATACGCTGTTAATTTTAGAAATCTTTTCCGTTTCAACTGCGCAATCATTTTACAATTAGTATTTTCCTTAATTTCCCTTCAAGTTTTGAGGGGAAAATGGATTTATCATTTTTAATGAGATACTAATAATTCTCAATATGCTCTGGAATCTTATAGCCATCAATTGAGAAAAATTTCGTCTCGTCCATCTAACTATAGATAACTGTAAATTTTCCTTGGAAAATATTACTTTATTGCTTTATTGAGACTTTTTAACCAATTTTTATTTCCACCACATCTTGTTACTGTTTAAACAATAATATCGTCAGACATGTTTTCTTTTGTTTAAACAAGTTTGTGTTTAAGTTTACGCAACATTCATATTTGCACAATGCAATAAAGAAGAAAAAAGGGGGAAAGACTTTTTTAGTATTACAGACATTACCCCCCGTATTCTTAAACATAACCTCAAGGGCTCAAACTCAATCGAGGGCGCCTTAAGGAAGTCTTCGATCTTTCCTTGAAAACGGCATTCTAGTTGGTTGCTTGAGCAAACTCCAATGAGGAACGTCACGGGTTATAATAACAATTCTAAACATAAAATTTGAAAATTACAAAAGAATAGAGTTAAAAAATAAAATAAAGTAAGTAGATACCTAGTTTGGCCTAGGTATCTACTTACTTTACTGCAATATGTGATGCGTCAATGCCCCGGGCCAGTACCCGTCCTCCAAGGAGATGGGTGTACTGGTGGTCACCTGAGCTTTCCCGGTTGCGGGAAGCTTGTGTAATGGTAAGACGCCAGTGCGCCCGATACCGGAGAAGACGGCACCGGGATGAAGCGGAAGAGGCCGCCTTGTATGCGACATTGGCGGAGGCGAAGAGCGCGCTGCAGGCAGCGATCGCTGCTGCAAAGGAGGTGGCACGGAAGGAGTTGTTGGGGACTCTGGACCGAGATCCATGGGGACGGCCGTACCGGGTAATCCGAAATAAGTTTCGGCCATATGCCGTCCCGCTTACACGGACTCTACGGCCGGAGTTCCTCAACGACATTGTTTCCGCTCTATTCCCGCAGGGAGCGGACTTTCAGCCCCCTAGTATGGTTTCTCCAGAGGCCCTGGAGGGCGAGGACGTTCCGGAAATTCCAGCAATCACTCGGGGAGAGCTCGAGGTTGCCACACAAAGGCTACGTGCAAAAAATGCCTCCCCGGGACCAGATGGAGTGCCGGGTCGAGCGCTGGTTCTGGCTCTGGAAGTCGATGCCCTGGAGGAACGATTCAGGGGGCTATATAATGCCTGTCTTGCGCAGGGAAGATTCCCCCAGGCGTGGAAGGTGGGACGTTTGGTCCTGCTACGGAAGGAGGGGCGGCCGGCTGATTCTCCGTCTGGGTTCCGTCCCATTGTCGTGCTCGACGAGGCGGGCAAACTGCTGGAACGAGTAGTTGCGGACCGCCTTGTTGAACATCTAGAGCGGACTGGGCCGGACCTGGCGGAGTGTCAGTATGGGTTTCGGCGCGGAAGGTCCACAATTCACGTCATTCTGAAGGTGAAGTCCATGGCACAGGAAGCGGTTTCCCAGGGAGAGGTTGTCGTGGTGGTGTCTCTTGACATCGCTAACGCCTTCAATTCCCTCCCCTGGGCTTGCATTATGGAGGCGCTCCGATTTCACGGGGTACCTTCATACCTGTGTCATCTCATTAGGGACTACCTGTCAGACCGAAGGGTTGTCTTCCCTGTGCAAAGCGGGTGGAGTGAAAGGCAAGTGACGCGCGGTGTTCCGCAGGGGTCTGTCTTAGGACCACTCCTGTGGAACATCGGGTATGACTGGGGGGCCAATCTTCCGGGGGTCGAGTTGGTCTGTTACGCCGATGATACCCTCGTGGCCTCCCGTGGCACCACTTATCATGAGGCGTCGCTGCTGGCGACTGCGGGAGTCGCTGAGGTGGTGCGCCGTATCCGCCGGCTTGGTCTGGGGGTGGCGCTTCAGAAATCCGAGGCGTTGTGTTTTCACGGCCCTCGGAGGGGGCCGCCTCCGGGCTCTGCACTTATGGTGGGCGGAGTTCAGATCGCCATCAAGCCGACGATGCGGTATTTGGGCGTCGTCCTTGATGGCAGGTGGAATTTCGGCGCACACTTCGCCGAGATGGTACCGCGTGTAATGAGCGCGGCTGGCGCGCTGACACAGCTTCTGCCAAACCTTGGAGGACCTGAGGCGTCCTGTCGACGTTTGTATATGGGGGTCGTGCGGTCCATGGCCCTGTATGGTGCCCCCGTGTGGGCGGAGGCTCTAAATCGCCAAAATACCTCCCTTCTGCGTAGACCGCAGAGGGTGATGGCGATTAGGGCTGCGAGGGGGTATCGCACGATCTCCCATGAAGGAGCATGTGTGCTGGCTGGTAGCATACCCTGGGACCTAGAAGCCGAAGTCCTTGCGTCCCTATTTGTCTGGCGCGAGGAGGCTATGGCCCGAGGTCACAGGCCAGCCCCTAGGGAAATTACAGGACGCCGCAACGAGCTGTGTCGGCGAGCCATTGATGAGTGGTCTCGCAGGCTGGAGCAGCCCACTGCTGGACGTAGAACCGTCGAGCCGATACGTCCGGTCTTGGATCAATGGTTGGCAAGGCAGCACGGCTTATTGGCATTCCGTTTGACGCAGATCCTCTCCGGTCACGGTTGTTTCGGAGGGTATCTGTGCCGCATAGCGGGTCGGGAGCCGTCAGCCGTTTGTCACCATTGCGATGGATGCCAGGACGAGGACGCCCAGCATGCACTAGAGGACTGCCCAGCCTGGGCAGAAGATCGCGCGGAGCTGCGCGTGGTTGTGGGGGACGACCTCTCCCTGTCGACTGTTGTAAAAGCCATGGTCGACAGCGAGATGTCGTGGAATGCGGTACAGGCCTTTGCGGAGAGCGTGATGCTCCGCAAAGAGGCGGCAGAAAGGGAGCGGGAGGCAACTTCCGATCTACCCATCCGTCGCCGGAGAACGGGGCGCAGAAGGCGGGCTTACGGCCTGCACCTGCAGCTCCCACAATAGTGACCGGTCGGGCGACGGAATAAACGGGATTCCGCCGCTCGACAAGAACGGTCCTGGGTTGAAAGGCGCGTTGGTGTCTAGCGCGCCTTTACCTAATGCGGGTAAATTGAAGACCGGTGGGTCGTCCCGCTGGCCGCTCCCAATGGAGCGAGCCGAGACGAGGCTGCCGAGGTAGCGGCCACCGCGCCGGGGCTGTGGAGCATGAAGAAGCACACGGCCTCGGCAATTAGCGGTTATGATGTAGACACCGTGTGGTTTTTAGTGGGTCCAAGTCCCACATAACCACCCAGCTTCCCCGTTCATTGGCTGGGTGGTAGGCGAAGGCCTTTTCAACACGTTAAAAAAAAAAAAAAAAAAAAAAAAAGGTATCTACTTACTTTATTGTAGTGGCAATACCCCGATTTATATCCACTTTATTTCATTTCAAGGACGCTTCAAGATACCTTTCGACCAACCTTATATTTGACAGTTCGATACTCACCTCCATTAAGAAATCATATTAAGATAAGGAAGCTTATGACGACTAATCATACCAATGAGGTGGAGTAAGGTTGAGTCGAGTTTGAGTGAAGGTTTAAGAATATGGGTGTACAAGTCGCTTGTATATCAGCTGGAGACATAAACAAAATTTTAAGATTTTAACTACCTACTAGTTGCGAAGAAATTGTAGGAGGAGCAGTTTAATAATGCCTTAAAACTAAGTAGAAATTGGCAAATCTAGGAATTAGGATCTCAACAATTTGATCGCGTCTAGCTACAATATATTATTAGGTTGGGAAAAAGTCTTTTCGCATGTAGTATGTATGAACTTGTAATAAAATCTCTTTGGCTATACTATTTGTATCTGGCTGGTTTTGGTATCATTAAAAGTTTAAAGTTTAAAGAAGATAATTCCAAGAAATTATTACTTCATCTCATAAAAAGTAATGTTGTTTACTGCATTTAACGCACTACCTAAACAAAAAACTTTGAACGATGTACTAAAAATATCATCGAGAAAGTAATTGTAGATATAGTATACTACGACCTTTCTCTTCCTGATAAATTAGTTATTGCATATCCCTAAACACTGAATGTGGTCCAAGGTGAACTAGGAAATTTAATTTCAGAGCTTTCCCAGGACGATACCTCGAAACTGTTCGCCGATAAGTGGGCCGCAGCCAACTTATTCATATTTCCGCTGCGCCCTTCTGTCAAGTTTGATCTAATTTATCTCCTAAGCCCAATCCATTAGCGGTCCCTCCTATGGAAACGAAACATTGAGTTGACAGCGCGACTTGCGGCGGACGCTCGTCCGTAGCGCTTGTTCATCGGCAGATAACTATAATATTTTTTGTTTATTTATTCGGATGAAATAGTTCCAAGCACATGTAAGTTCCCACAAGATAATACGCACTCACTCCAGTTACTTAGAAGTAACCGCTACTACGTTCTTAGACATGTCGAAAAAACCAGTTGCACCGCGCCTCAGTGAATCATTGGCATCAGAGCAAGGATGTAGTGATATCGATGTGCTGTGACAAGTTCCGATTGCAACATACTCGCTGAGGCCGTTTGTGTTGTTGTGCCGTGGTGTGTGAGCCGTGTCATATGTCCGTGTAATATTTGGCAGCGACGTGGGTTCTGTGCAAAACAAATATCCACTGAATTTAATATTAGGGTAAGCCTGTGCGTTTGTCGGAAGTTAATTTTTGTGGATAAAACAGGCTGAAATAAAAAGCAAGTGCGGCTACAAATCAGTCAATTCACATTTAGTGATATCTTTATGACACTATTGATCCTATTTAACGTAAACAGTGTATATTGGAGTGTTATTAACCTTTAGTTTTGTGCTCGTGATTGTGTCTGCTGCCAGATCTTGCCATGATCAATTCCGAACTTCGGTTCAATAGAAGATACAAATTACCACTAAGTATTTAGTGGTAGGCTATAAAATGTCTTGTTTACATTACTTTTATCATAACCAAGCGTGAGGAATGCATGAAACGTTCATTTAGATAACTTACATGATTAATTTTAAAGACAAAATTGTTGATGGATAACACAAAGTTCTGGAATAGTTTTGTGAATTAATTGTTGAGACTTATTTATGGAGATTACACATACATTACAATAAATGGCAATGTGTAAAAAAAAGTGTTTGATAATTGCAAATTCTGTAACAACCATTAAGTTAAACTCTTTAGTACATTGTATTGTATGTTTGGCTATTTTTGACCATTCCTTAAAAAAATCAAAATACACAATAAAATGTATTTAACAGCTGCAATTTAAAAAAATATTATTATGAAAGTACTTGATTGTTTTAAATGGAGTGTATGTTCAATTGCAGGTTGAAGCTGGAGACGTATTGCTCAAGGTCAATGGGACTGATGTAAACCGGTTCACTACTCGAGAAGGTAAAGAATTCGCTATTTATCACGCACACGTCACATAAACGGCGCATTTCATGTGTAGAAAACTGTTCGTACTTAATTAAATTTTGATGTGCTCCTCTTACTAATCCTCTAGTAAACCACCACTGGAAACAAGACTGCGTCTAAATAAGAAGATTATTTGTGTTAGAAAAGATTTTGCAGTCGTCCGTCGATTGGAACCAAGTTTGAAGATTTATTATTTATTTTTTATTAAGATCTTTGTAATGCAAATGGTTTTTTTAAACAAAATTTACAATGTTCTTTCTATTTCGCATCACAAACGTGTTTCCACGAGGAGCTAGTAATTGTCGATGTGAGTAAATATGGTCGAATTTTAAATCCAAGTCTTGGATGCTTTACAATAAGGAGTTGAATGAAGAATGGTCTATATTTCAAAGGATGTCAATGTTAAGCGGGTGTAAAACGTTGGAAATGCGAGACTTCATTAACTCGAGCTTACACTATGACCCACGATGCAGCTCACTTTGGAATTCAGCTCGCTTATAAAAACATCAATTCCGACCGCTATCTGTAACATTAATAACTCTGATTCAATGATCGCGTTATGCCGGCCCGTGTCCTGGCACGCAACCCCGCAATTCACATTTCTCACTTGTTGTACAAATTTTTTTACAACTAACTTAAGCGAGGCCACTAAATAGGCGTAGAAAGGCTGTGGCGATTACTATAATACTATACATATTGCGCAACATTAACTAAGGAGAATAACGAAGGAGAAGGATCCGATAAGTGCTTTATAAACCTTTTTTAAGCGCGGTAACAGTGGTAATAGTATCTGAATAATTATAGGTTTGGCTAAGTGATCCAAATATATGGATGGGTCTATGTTTGAGTTTAAAAATATCAAAACAAAGATCAATGTAGCCAAAACGAAGACAAATCCTCGGCAATAGTCCGTTACAATTATGGTGTATAAGGACCAACATTATTTCGATTTGTTCATATGCATTTGTGCTCGCCCGCCGTCACTCATTAGTTATATGAACAGTCTAAGAAATAACCCCTATAGTTGCCAATGCCGAAATTGATTTCCTCCGACAACTTGTAATCAAGATCCTAATCTCGACAGAAATATACAAATAAGTCTATTGTTAGACTCCCTCGCTGTGTACTTAATGCTTCGATTGTGCATGATAAAAATACGATAGTTTCTAATTACACTAGTTACAATAGTTTCTGTTTTGTGTCAAGTTTGTCTTACAAATTGTTTTCATTAATTGTTGCAGTTTTAAAATGCTTACGACTCTCATCGGATCCTGTCACTTTAAGACTGAAGAAGGGTGAGTGTCATATTTTTGAACTAACTTCAATTTGCACATTCTCAAAGTTTGCTGTCTATAAGTATGTTACTTGTATTTAAAAAAAAAAAATACAATGTTGGTATTTGTTTTAGCAAATAATTTCAGTAATACCGTTTGCTAATTAAATTAAATTATCTGTAACAACATCAGTATGTATGTGAGACATAGCTTTTGGAATATTTGTTTGAACTATGACATTCTGAGAGAGCGCCGGCTGCAGCTAATAAAATTCGTTTACCCCCGGATACTTCGGTCGAGTTTTCGACGTAAGCCATCGCAAATAAGAAAGAGCTGCTATATGCGTAATCATTTTATACGAGGCTCTCGGGATTTCGGGATAACCCTCGTTCACAATAATTTTAGTATAATCTTGGTGTATTCTCGACTTTGGTTACCGGTCATCAATACACCTCTCTCTAAAACAAGGCACCGGTGTGAAGGGCTAGCCTCGAATCTTCCCAAATTGCCACTTCAGCTTCAGAGCCCAAAGGTATTCACAGCCTTCGGTTCCATATC
This sequence comes from Euzophera pinguis, assembly GCA_947363495.1. Classification (NCBI taxonomy): domain Eukaryota; kingdom Metazoa; phylum Arthropoda; class Insecta; order Lepidoptera; family Pyralidae; genus Euzophera; species Euzophera pinguis. The sequence goes on along the minus strand of OX376161.1, from coordinate 4,761,859 downwards.
TAGAAAACCCGTCTTAAAATGAAGTGTCGTACTTCTTAAGACATTCACACTTTGTTACAATGCTGTGTTTGAGCCAACCTAATTTCACAAAAACAATAAGAACCATAGAACTTTATAAGGGTGGATTTGGTATTTATGTATCGTATAATATCTTACAGACCCTCAGATCAAAGCCAACGTCCGAAGGTACCTGGCGGCGGCAGCGGAGAGACGCTCGAGCGGCGCACGCACTAACCACGATAAGTGAGTTTGTATTGTCATTACTTAAACAAACATACAAACTGCTGTAAGTTTAAACTAGACTTATTTGCTAGTAAATATGAACGAAATCACTTTTAAGTATGTAAAGTTGATGAGTTTGTTTGCGATAGTTTGTGAACGCGTGAATCTCTGAAACGACTGTCGCACATCGAGATATATGTACTAACGTACTAGAGAAGCTACGTAGAACATTTGCATTGTTCCATTTTTGATATTTTATCATTTTAGCCGCTGCAGAGCAATAATACATCTCAAAACATCATTCAAAAATGCAGCTCTACATTTGCTACAAACGTGTATTTTTTTTTAAAGATGTCTGCCCTATAGATAATGGCAGGTACGGTACAGAATGGACAATATAGGTATTTTACCTATGTGGTTCCAAAATAATAAAAAAAGACAAATTGCTTTTTGTGATTATTTTTATTTGTTTCCTTTATTAATTGAACGATGCGAGTTTAGTTATCTTTTGTCTATTTGACGTGGTGTAAGTATTTGACAAATCTAAGACCATTTTTGTTTGGAGTTTATTAAAATTATCAGTAACTGGCAATTTATTTTCTATCCATCTTAGTTAAATGACAATCTCTTATTTACAAATCAAACAACATGTATTTAATGGTATATTTTACAATTACGCTGCCTACGCCTATGGTTAATAATAAACTCGTTTTCTAAGTTACTGAAACACATTGAACCCTTTATTTATAAAACTACCAAACCGATTTTGATAAATACATATATGCGGGGAAAAACATTCATGAAATATGGTACTTAAAAATAACAAAAATGTACAATTTGAATTTGGATTAGAAGTACCTATATTAGGCACATGTTAGATTAATACAGTTTTCACTATCGGACTAACTTTGTCTTTAGTACCTAATTAGTTTTCTCTTTTCATCACTTAACATTCACTTAATATTCTCTTGGCATTATATCAGTCAAACTAATTTACCTACGACCTATATACATTTCACTGTGTATTAGTTAGTCTATGACGAATGATTTAAAATGGCGCGGCAATTATATTGGTCGTATTTACATTTAAAACAGTGAAATTAGATTACTTACCGATGAAAAGTTATTCCTTTGTATTTTGCCGTGTTCCTTGAATTATTGCTACAATACCTCAACACACAACAAGGCATTTTTAAAGATTTTCAGTGTTTTTGATTTTTAATTGTCGGAAGCACGAGGCCCGAAACAACTAGCAAGCGACTAAGTGAGTTGGGGAACGTTCACCGCAGTTGAACGGGACGAAGTAAGGACGTGCGGTGTCTTCTCTAGTACGTTAGTACATATATCTCGATGTTGGTCGCATTTGTTTCTTTACAATCAAAGGTCAATGTGATGTTTTGTCTGCGCTCATGATGTACACACACTTCAGTCGAACAAGACATAAAATACACGTACAAAATAAACAATGAAAAACATCAACTTGTCGTATGTAATCATAGATAATTTCATCTCTTAAATAATTTAAAAATATTACTTTCGAATCTGATTAAATTTGAATGGAGACGAAAGGGACACAACATCGGGAGGCTAGGAAACAATTTTTTTTGAATTTGCTCTACATTCTCATGAAAAACATCTATGGTTTCTTCTTAACTATTTTTTAATGATAAATTGAATTGTTTACAATAATCTAAGGATCCTATATACCTTTTTTTTTAAATGTTTTATTTAAGTAAACAGTTTTGAAGGCAACGTAACGATATACAAATATAATACGAAATATTGAATACTCATTTGCAAGCAAATAGGCGTTATGTAAATACAATAACACCGCATAGGCTGTAGGGCACGTCAATAAAATAGTAATTTCCTCGCTTCCCTCCTTTTCCCTCGGGAACAGATAAATTTCCGCCACTCTGTCCCGTTGTATCGGAAAAATATAGGTTTGCCTCATTGCCACACTTACGATATTTAATTTTAACCCCGGTTTCGTGTAATCGGAAGCCAGCCCTCGGCGTTTGACAGCTGATTTCCGACTGTGATAACCATATGTGTCGCGGGTCGCGGCTTACGGGGGCGACACCCCTGGCTTTACTATTAGCGTCCCTCTGTTGTTTTTGGCTTTGGTGATGAGTGAAGCGCCGTCATAGTAGTTTATTTAAGGTCCATACTAATTTCGTTCTTATCCCCTACTGATGGTAACTATTTATTGAATAATTCAATAAAAGAATAAATTTCGCTTTAAAAAATTATATCGTCAAGGCAACGGTTAAGCTTCCTACAGACAGACCTCTCGGCAGAGACAACGGAAAATACATTGAGGCAATTGAGGCCTCTTGATTGGTGATAGCAATAGCATTTAAGATAATTGTTATTGGTCAGAGCAGTATAATTCTTTGTTACAATAAGTTGTTAGAGGAAAGTAGTACTAAATGCTTCTATTTCGCATGATATCTATCAATAGATAAGTATACATATACGTTTTTCTACAACATTATTAATAAGTTCAACAGAATTCCATGCAAGAAACATGAGTCATCAACTTTATCACAAAACATTGTTTACATTCTATTGTGGTTTATCGAGCGTGTCCTTTCTGCAATCTGTCAAAGAAAATACCTGTTCGGCGCATTCTATCGTGTTTTGACTTTTTATCAGTATGTTTTACCTTTCACTAAATCATAAAGAAAATATAGGTACGATTTTCTATTTTTACTTGGAAAAGTAGTGTAGTAGTAGATTTGTTAAATGTCCTTTTAATGTCCTCTGTGAATTTTTGTACCCTTTACGCCTTGCGTTCGTCAGTTTCATCATTTAGCATGGAATCCATACTAATATTATAAATGCAAAAGTCTGTCTGTCTATCTGTTACGCTTTCACGGCAAAATCGCTGAACGGATTTTGATGAAATTTGGTATGACTATAGTTGAAGATCCGGGGTCAAACATAGGCTACTTTTTGACGCAGGCGGAGCTGCGGGAAAAGCTAGTGTGAAATAAAGGAAGCAGCAATTTACGGGCCAAGAAGGTGGGTCTTATCTAAACGATTTTTATATTTTATCGTGTAATTTTTTTTAATCAGTAAGTCATATTTTTACTTTTTTCTATGTAGAACAGAAGAAATCTTAGAACCACTACGAAAATCGTTAAAGAAATACATTACAAATAATTACCCTTTGTTTATGTTTTTAATATCTCGATTAAGATGCAGCAAATTTTGCAAAATTTACAGCGAGGGTTCGTTATCGTCGTTATCGTATAGTCGTATTTAAAAGGAGTAACAGGAAGCTTAATAATTCTAATAAAAATCTGTTGTAGCGATGAATGAATTTAAATCTTCATACATAATAGATTATTATAGTTTTACATAATACAGTAACCGGCGGTAAAGATATTTTTAAAGACGTGATTGCAAAAAAATATTTTGTTTAGCACTCTACATGTATAACATGTAAACAAAATGTTTTTCTATTAACAAAGTGTTTTAGTTTTAGTGTTCAAGTATCTTCATTTAGTAATATGATTTACTTACTAATTCAAAAGTGTTTTAAATGAAGCAAAATGTGCAAACTGATTGACGTATCATTATCAGGCGACTTGTATTCAATAGACATATTTGTGTCCAATTGGCTGTCTGAGTAGTCGATTGCGATATATTAGAGAGAAGTTGAGGAAGTCGACATTCCTTGTCGGACGTGCAAAATTTGTTAACAAATTATTCAGGTCGCATTGAAAATAATGCAATACGAAGTTTTTCTAAGTACCTTAACTAACCGTTAGGGTTTGTTATAAAAGCGAAGTTAAATTTAAATATTTGTTTGTTGTCTACCTCTCTTCACACTTTATCTACCGAACCAATCTTCCTGAAGTTGTGTGCATATACACAAAATTACTGAGAAGTACATTTGAGGCAATTATTTCATCCAAAGGATTGTTACCATGGGATTTGGTACGTGTCGAAAATTAAGATTTGAATTTCGACCAACAGATCGAGCTCTCCACCGTCGAGCAACTCAAACAGCAACTCATCAAGCAACTCTTCGAGCAACGGGTCGGGCGTGCAGTCGGGCGACAGTTGTGAAAACCTCCTGCCGGACGACAAGCCGCGCCGGCCTCGAGCCAACCAGCCCAAATTCGAAGCCTACATGATGACCGGCGACCTTATGTTAAATCTGTCGAGAGTAGAGCATCCACATCATAACCATCACGCGCCGACACACAGAACACATTATCATAGGTTAGTGTAATTGGAAAAATATGTTTAATAATTTATTAAATTTCATTACAAAGCATGTAAACGGCGGTCCTAAAGCCATAGGCAGGATAATATTATGTTTTAGAAAAAAAAAATTACAATTTTACTTGTAATGAAAATTTCTGTTTATGCGTCTCGTAAGTTGCGGGCGATAACGCGTCTCTAATGAAGCCTTAGCTATTGATCATCATCCTTCTGTATGCTGGGCGTCTTTTTTGTTTATTTAAATCTTAACTAATCTTAACTGTAATAAAGACTTAAATTTTTTACAAAATATATAGATATCCAAAAATCTGTTATTATTTATGAGTTTGATACTTACTCGTACATCTAATTACTGTTCGTAGTCTGCTGCTGAAAGTTTCTTCGCATTTTTTAGAAAATTCATACATTTTTTAATATAGTTTATTTACATTTAACTAAAGTATGTAGGTGACATTTTGTTCGATTACTTTTTGCCATCTTGCAGGTAGGGACATGATCTCATTGCTATAGAAATTTTGAGGCTTCTAATCAAAATACTGCGACAAGTAGTTTTGGCAGTCCTCTCGTGATGTTAACCTGACACTGCCTAAAGAATTCTGAAGAGACCGAAACAGGTGGAAATCTGAAGGTGCAAGGTCAGGACTATACGGCGGATGCATTAACACCTCCCAGCCAAACTCTCTTAATTTTTGCTGAGTGGCTAAAGATGTGTAAGGTTATCATGATGAAAAACCACACCTTTTCTGTTGATTAATTCCGGCCGCTTTCTTTCAACTTTTTTTTTAATCTCATCAGTTGTTCGCAGTAGAGTTCAGAAACGATGGTTCTGCCTGGTGGTTACAGCTCATAATGAATAATGCCCTTCCAATCCCATCACACACACAGCATCACCTTGTTGCGAGTTAACCCGGGTTTCGCACAGTCTGTGAAGCCTGACCGGCCTTTGACCACGACCTTTTTCGCACGTTCTTGTCGTACGTGATCCACTTTTCATCACCAGTTATCAGTTTCTTCAAAAATGGTTCGGTTTCATTACTTCGTAATAAAGAATCACAAATGAGTACACGGTTCATTAGGTTTTTTTCAGTGAGCTCGTGAAGTAGAAGTGAAGTGAACCCAGTTTTTTTCAAATGCATCAAAACTGTTTTGTGGTCCTTTTCCAGTTCTTCAGCTACGTCGTAACTACTGATATGCCGATCTTGCTCCACTTTTTCAAAAATGGCATCCATTTTATCCGTTATCATAATATAATATCCAGAGCGACGTGCATCTTTGACATCAAAATTTCCGGATTGAAAACGCTTAAACCAAATTTGTGCTATTCTCACAGGCACTGCACTAGGTCCATAAACATCGCAAATTTTTTTCGCGGCTTGCGTTGCATTTTCACCTTGTTTGTAGTAAAATTTTAAAATGTATCGAATTTCTTCATTAGGTTCACTCATCTTGACAGTAAGAAAAACAAATGAAAATCACACATTTTCCTGATTTGAATTTGGAATTATCTTCTTTAAAATTTTAACTTTTAATAATACCAAAACTAGCCAGATACAAATAGTATATCCAAAGAGATTTTATTACAAGTTCATACATACTATATGCGAAAAGACTTTTTCCCCAACCTAATATGTAGATGCATAATATGTGGTATTAGTTAGCATTTTCAACTATAATTTGATATGATCTTTCAGGTACAATTCTACGCCCGCGTCGCCCAATGAAATGCGTTTGGGCGGGCGCGCGGATCTCACGCAACGTCACAATTCGTCGCCGGACACGGGAATCGTCGGCGAACATGCCACTAAAATGTGAGTTGATGCGAATATTATTCACGAACTGGCAATTCTTCTACAATTTTTGTTGCAATCATTTTAAACTTCCATTTATACACCGTGAAATTTTAGTCGTTTTGGGCCCATCGTCCAGCGACTCCATTCATGCAACTGGACAACTTTCCCCAAGATACATGGGTCGAAATATAGAGTAAATTTTTGGACCTCCCATACAAAATGTCTCATCACGTGACCTAACTTACTATGGGAAGTCCAAATTTGTTTTTCATGTTTCGAGCAATGTTCCTTGGGAAAATTTGTTCGGTTGCATGAATGGAGTCACTGGACGATGGGTCTAAAACGACTAAAATTTCACGGTATATGTATCATAATCATTTCTTGTAGGTTACATTGTCAATCACCCTGGTGTCAGAGTTGTTCTGAACGGCCTTTCGGCTTCTGACGTTGTTCCTTTAGCGACCACCTCCAAGCCACATTAAAATATCCTTAAAAAATATTTTGGAAATTATATCAAACCGTGCAGATTTAACTAGGCTCAATTTTAACTTGCGATTTGGGGTGCTTTCTCAACTATACCGTACCTACTATGTTTTCATACGCTCTTAACAATTTCGTCACTAAAGTTGTCTTATGTATTAGGCCACCCATCGTATGCACATAAAAACATGATATCCAGGTTTTTATTTGAGACTAACAATAGCTAGTAATAATCTGCGATTTCACTCATGCAATTAAATATCTTTGTCCATTTCCGAAAGATTGGATCTGTACAAAAGTAAGGAAGGATAATTTACTTTATTTACTGAGTCAACCTTTAGGGCCGATTTCACCATAGTCGGATACGTTTTATTTCAAGGATAATGACGTAAATTACTCTCGTATAATGAACTTTACATTTCACCAAATGTACAGTAAACTCGAGAATATACTGTTAATTCGCGTTTTATTCCAGTACAAGGTCTCTGTCTCTAGAATAAAAGTGTCTACCATCCATTATTTATGCTTAGATTAGTTATTTTGGATAAGAATGACGGCCCTAAATGTAATAACTTTCAATTATTCGTAATGTCAATAATCTACGCGATATTAAAAATGTAAAACTCCTTTAGCAGGTTCATCTCTCAGCCGGCGTCGCCTATGAGCGGGGGCTGCTCAGGCGGTGCTGGCGGCTGCAACTCGCAGCTAGCTCGGCCGCCGCACACCGTGCGCACGTCGCGTTCCGAGGACCATCTGCAGGTAGCTGCGCGAGCGCGTTCTGTCCGTACAGTTTTAATTGGGTAGACGACAAGGTTCAAAAAATTAAAAATTAATGTGATGGCATGATAGCATACATATATTTAAGCTCATTGTTGAAATTTTCACTTTGAAATTTTGCGCAGGCGATTTTATATAACAATTTAAAAATCGATGGGAAAGTTCATTTTGAAAATATAAAATTACTAATATATTATAATCGATGAACACGTAAAAATAAAGAAACTTTCATTTAGGAACTATTTACATAAACGCAATATTTGAGGTAGTTGTCGAATAAATTTTAGTCTCACCCTTGTAAATTACCTAGACGTGACGTCACCGCTAGGTATCCATTAGTATGAAGCGTTTGGTATCGTCCAATATGAACGTGAGTTTAACTTTGTCATATCTCAGTTAGTTTAAGTTTTATCGACGTGTTTTTTTAACCATTGTGCCTATTATAGTGAGGTCTTTTATTTAAACATGAAATCCAAAATTATTCGTCATGCCTATTCCCTATTTCTTTTAATTCATCACTTTTTAAATTTGTTCGTTCAAACATTTATTCCCGATGTTATTCGTCCACATTCTTAACTTCTTTATTTACCTTCGTGCGTTAAATTAAACGGCGAGTGTATAACATACGATGAAAGTTTCAGAAGGAGTCTTCGCTGAGCGCGGTGGCCGTTGACATGGAAGAGGACGTGACGTCATCGCTCAACACGCTGCTCGACGCGCGGCCAGACTCTGCCACGCCCGCGCCCGCCTCCGAACGTGATCGGTGTGTGGCTTGCATTGTTATAGTGAACATATTGTAGTGGAGATGGAGGAGCACGTGACGTCATCGCTCAACACGCTGCTCGGTTGAAAAAGTTACAAGATTTTCAAGATTGCAAAATCCACATCATTCTGTCCATTGGTGGAGGCGGCCTACATCCAGCGATTGCCTGCGATCTTCTTCATTTCGTTTTTATCAATTTTTCTTAGTGATGATGAAAACCACATCAAAATCAAAATTTTAACTTTTCTGAAATCCTAGTTGACATAAGGTTAACTAGGATTTCACAAAAGTTAAATACTTTCAGTTAACAAGTTCATTTAGTCTTATTTGAAAGCAATTTTGGTGTATATTCCAGGATCGTGTGGACGTACAACGCTCCTGTATCGAGCGCGAGCGAGCGAGCACACGTAAACGGCTCAGGAGCGACTTCCAATTCTACCTCCATCTCTGACGGCATTTCGCAACGGTAACTTGATATTTATCTATTGTTTATAGATTGGCCACAATCACTGTAACGTGCCTTAGGAATGCGGGCGATGAGACAGGTTTCTAGAGCAAAATGTCAGACGCATTTTTTCTCAAATTGAACTTTTCTACAAATCATATCAAACAAAAACTGGGATCGAATAAAGTTATAGCTTTAAAAAATTATTCTTCGATATCGTAAGGAGTCGGTCACACACAAAGGACGTACGACGCGGACGATGCGCAGACAAGGGACGTAAGAGGCACCTTAGCGACTTTTTAAATTACACCATATGGTATCCAGTCTCATCTCGTCCCATTCTGACTGGTCTTCAGTCTCATCTCGTCCCACTATGACTGGTCTCCAGTCTCATCTCGTCCCACTATGACTGGTCTCCAGTCTCATCTCGTCCCACTCTGACTGGTCTTCAGTCTCATCTCGTCTCACTTTGACTGGTCTCCAGGCTGAACTCGTCCCACTGGACTGGTCTCCCAACACTTACGCTTGTTCTCGAAAACTTTGCGAACTGCCATTATTATGCATAAACAAACACTCAACAACACAAAGTACGGAAAATAAACTACAGTGCCAAAACTCTTCTCAGCTTCCCGCCAATAGTCAGTACAACAGTACGCGTACTGGAAACATTGAACAAAGACAATATGAATGTTACATTGCGTCTGCGTTATTGTGCGTGCAGTAAGTGTGTGTGTGTGCGTGTGATGTGCAGGTCGTCGTCGCCCGCGTCGCCGACGTCGATGTCGTCGTCGGTGATGTCGTCGCGCGCCACGCCGCCGCCGCCTCCGCCACATCGCGCGCCGCCCTCGCTGCATCACAGGCTCAACGGTAACTAGCGACCGCACGGCCTTACAAATATATGCGTATTATTAGGAAACTGTTTCCGCGGACGAATGACGCCGGTTCGCCGCCGTATAGTAACAGATACCGCACCTCACCACGCAGATTTAGGGTGAAAATCGAGAGCGAAATAATGCAAGGATGTATATAACCAACCCTACGAGTAACACACACATTGACGCGTGTGCGTATGCGAGCAAATCCTAGTAACTAGTTGTTTAAATTCTAATTCAATTCTTTTCTTTATTCGCGTCTCGTGTGAGTATTGCCATAGTAATAAAATAAAAATCGATTTTGTAATTTTAATATTTTTATTGATATTTAAAATTCTACAGTTAATGTAAGATCTGTGTGCAAAGAAGTGTTAATAATAATACAATTTTAAGACACATACATGTAGACATAATGATGTGCAAAGGCGGCCTTATCACAATAGGCATCCCTAAATAAATCAGATAGTAAATCAACATTATTGGTTAAAAAACCTTATTTAACTTAAAAAAAAGTAAAAGTACACACGCTTTGCAAAAATAAAGATATTTTTTACACCTGGCAATAACGTAAAGCAATTCACGAAAAGTAAGCCATTTTGCGACTTTCCGCCAAACCGCAGAATTGCCATGAAATGATTCATTTTATGAACCGCCAAAATATGGCCTTTTTAAGATTTGCAATGATTCATAATGTGATCATATTGTAATTCGTGCAACATGGCCATATTAAATCCACTAGTTGTAAACCATATTGGTTTGATGCCGGAGTTTTTAGTTGATAATTTACTCACTGTGTATACTGTAATGATAAAATCTCAAAAAACCTCAATATTATCCCCAGGTGACATGAGTCTATCAGAAGCCGTGTCAAACATATCTAGTCCGGACTACCAAGACCAAGACGACATGTTCGAAACGGGTCGCGAATGTCCCAGAATGGAGCTCTCGGACCCGTCCGACTCCGACTCAACAATCCTAGTGTCCGAGCCGTGCCACAAACGGGCCAAGTCCAACTCCACATACTCCAACGAACACGGCAGTGACGTCACGCTCAACGGAGATAACGACTATCGGATAGTGATACAGGTGAAGGGACCGGACAAACAGAATGCGAATGCCAATGAGAATGTAAATAATAATAATAATCATTTCACACAGAACGGAAAGGAGAACGGACACAATTCGCCGGAGAATCAGGGGTACCAGGTGAGGGATTGAGATATGTGTGCGTTTTCAGTGTGATTGTATGTTTGTTGCCTTTGTGTGCTGTGTTTTAACACCGACACGAGTGCTGCTGTGTTCATCAATTTTCTTATCAAATAATAGGAGAGAGGACGCCACGCTTCTTTGATTTTTAACATGTCGCGTTATTTGTGGAAAGTAATTTTATCATTCTTGTAGGCCCTTCATTTCTAAGCTACTACACATAGCTTTCATTTTTCAACCATTCTGTAAGCAATATCAGCTGTGAACAACGGCTTTACGTGCCTATCGTCATTTCGGTGGACTGGCTTAAAGGCTTTGTTTATATCGATACCTAACGGCAGACGCTACTAGCAAAAGTCCATTTTAATTTTACAGCCATGCAGCCTACATCTGCGATTTGTATTCTGGGACACGGTATATAAGGTCTGTAAAGTTAAGTCGGCCGAAGCAAAAGAAGTGGGATGTTCCCCTCGATTATTTATTTTAAGGATAGTTGCACGTCCTCGTCGTTTGTATATCGTATATAGATCGATATAAATCGATATAAAGATAGCCTACTTGGTGCAGTTTGACTAAAATATTTAGACAAACTGTTGAACAAAAGAAATACATCTGCTATTTTTGTTTTGCATTTAAAATTTAGTTTTCGCATTTTGTAACATATTTCCTACTACTCTTACTTTTTGCTAGGACAATGAGGGGCTGAGAGTGAAAAAATTCAAACTCCATTTTGGTTGACTACCCACTTTTCAAGCGGCGGCGTTCATGTATCTATCACCGATATATGATCGAAGGATGTCCCATTATTAGCGTATTGACTCATCCTGAATTTAATGACTTTTCTTTTATGAATTACAATCAAACTCAAATTTCAAAGTGAAATCCGTGGGAAAGTCAACTTCAACTTGGCTTAAATAATTTATCAGCTCACTTTTCCGTCCAATACATACAACGCTCAACCGATATTAACCAGAATGTTTCGGTCCTAATGAAGTAAATAGACCAAAATCGACCTCTATTTTCACTAACCCGGTTTGAGACCGTTTTTCCCCCTCAGGCTGAGAACGACTTCCTAAAACGACATCTTCCTTTAGATCTGAAGTATAGTATCAAAACTAGCACTCCTGAAGCGTTATTTTTAAAAATTTCTGACCCATATGTCAAAGGAAAATCGTTTGATAACGAACGAAAATTATTAACTCGCGGATTTTGCGTCACACTTTTCAAAAATAGCAATCCTGGCTTCAACCCGAAACGTTTTCAGGAGCTCGGCAGCGGATCGGACGGCGGTTCCGACGAGGGTTCCGACGGGGATTCCTTGCATTCCTTCCACTACAGTCCTAAAGCCGTGGATATCCCGTCTGCGGAGAGGCTGGCCAAGAGGCTGTACCATTTAGACGGGTTCAAGAAGTCGGACGTGTCGAGGCATCTTAGTAAAAAGTTTGTTGTTTTCCTTTATTTGTAACTGGCTGGTTAAAACTTCGCGCGTTTTACAATATGAGTATGTATTGTCAAACACGCGAAGTTTTATTTAAAGCCGTTTCGATATCTTTTTTTTTTCTTCTTTTTAAATATGGCTTTTACTTGACGTACTTAGCCAGTAACAGGTAAAAATAAAGAAATTTATATAATTAAGCAAGTGTAAAGTCAGTAGTGTCAAGTAAGTGAAGTGGAAAAACTGCACGTAGCGATTTCTAAGAACTTTTAGCAACAGACAAGATCATAACATAAATCGATTACTGTATCACTTCCCAACACTCTCAAGTTCATATCAGGCTGCCCAGATCGATCTGCTATCCCTGTTTTACTATAAACCATTTTCATATTTGATCACAATTTTCACTACATTAAATACAATCGTATTTAATAGATTGTAAAAGTGAAACCCTGTTTCTTAATCTTGTTATTTATTGAAATTTAAACTTAATTATAAAATTACGATTTGGCAGCTTAATACTAAAAATTAATTCAATGTTGTTTTTGCCGCAGCAATGAATTCTCCCGCGCGGTGGCCGAGGAGTACGTCCGGCATTTTTCATTTGCGGGCGCGACGTTGGACGCGGCGCTGCGAGCGTTCTTGGCACGGTTCGCGCTCAGCGGCGAGACGCAGGAGCGGGAACGGGTGTTGGTGCACTTCAGCAGGCGGTACCTCGAGTGCAACCCCGCTACTTTCAACTCGCAAGGTCAGGGATGGCTTTAGTGAAAAGATTTTAGATTATTTTAATTCTCGACATAAAAGGGGGGATAAGCGGACCCTGAAGTTAAAGGTAAACTGAAGAAGCAAACGGAAAAAAATGATAAGATGAGTAAGAGGAAAGAGTAAGTCGTTGTTCTGTCTCCTTCTGTGAAAAATCATTATCTCTCTTCAATTGAAGCTGATCTTGCTTATCGTTAGTGTCACTGTTTTTATTATTATATGTTGTACATATGTAAGTACAATACAATACAAAAACTCTTTATTGCACAACAAGGATACATTGTTAAATACAAGCAATTACAAGAAAAATAACCTTGCGCAAAGGCGGCCTTATTGTAATAGCAATTTCTTCCAGGCAACTTTTCGGAAAATTGAATAAGGATATTGAAGATGGTGCGCGGTAGGTGTCAAAAAAAAAAACGTGTGGCACTCGGGGACTGCCGCGGTAAAGCTATTGCATAGCATTTTTTATCAACTTATTTAATTAAAATTATTTATTCATTTTTATTTATGCAGTTTTTTTTTGTTATTAATTCAAGTTAAAATTTTTGAGCGTGGTGACTGATAAGAATACATTTTTTTCTTTTATTGAATAAATGAGAACTTAATATCGTTATAATATTTTTATTATCTTAAAATACATGTAGGTTATTCAGGAATCATTGAAACTATATTATATATAGGTTTATAGTAATTGAAATAAGAAACATAAGTTTGAGACTTGATATCCTCTAAATATCTAGAAAATACCGTGTCAATGGTGGTCCCATATTTTGTTGTGGATTCTTGTGGATCATTATTCATTTTCAAATTCAATTTTTCCGAAAGAAAAGTTGTCAACCACTCTGATTTTTTATCAGCGAAGTTAATGTTGAAATTGCCAGCCAAGATAAGTGAAAATTTATTACCATTTGTACCAAGTATTTTCGACCCTACTTCAGTGTACTTCAGTAAAGTGCGATGAATAAAAAGCTCTACCTCGTCCAATTTTAGATTCGGAGAAATGTAAATTGGCTAGTCAACTAAAAAATAAATTGTGTATTTTATATAATTTATTGATAGAATAGACTATTTCGGAGATACAATTTAAACAAAAAAATTCCTAAAATTATATTTATTTTGTTATTTAATTTTAAAGATTTTATAGTGATGACGTCACGCAGCTATAATGGCCATCTCGAACTGCAAGAAAGCAAAAATTACTAAGGTATTAAAAAATATGTAAGTCAGTGTCAAATGTCAAAGTCAGGTTGGACCGCGAGCCGCGAGTTAGTTTCTTGTTTGTTTACAATCGCCAAATATCTAGGTACCTACCCCATTTCTCGTATCTATTGCATAAATAATGGACTTTACTGCCGTCTCTTCATCCGTTGACATCTGATTTTTCAATAATTGGACACCGATTCTTCATTAAAATGTATGAATGAATGTAATGAAGATGTAGTTAGGTTATTTATAGGTTATGTTTACTTGAACAGAGATGACATTTGACATGGGTGATAAGTACGTGAAGCGCCTAATTAGCGCTACCAAACAAAAAATATTTATTCACTACCCTGTGCTACCAACCTAAAAAATTAAATGTGAATAGCCGGAAGTTATCCGGCTACGTCATACGTTAACTTTGCTAAAAAGTGAAAGTCATTGGGTTTTCTGCGATTTTCTTTAAAAATACTTGATTATCTAAATATCTGATTAATGTAATCTGATCCATAAGCCTATTCCTCGAAATGGTTTACTAATTAGACATTTTCATGAAAAAGTTTACTAGCCAATTGCTACCATGACTATGTGTAGGCCATTTCTAAGTTCCATTTTTACTCATAAATATCTCCAACAAATAGCGCCTAACATGAACATCGCTAACGTGTGCAATATTTATTTTAATATTCGGAGTCATAATATTAGTAACATTATTATTATTTTGGTAAATAGCTATCCCACCTTTTGGAACAGTATCTCGTTTGAATATTTATAACATATAAAACATAAACCATGACCACCGGGGAAAACTAAACATAATAAATAAGCAATCTATCTAATATAGGTGACATAAAGCCCGCCGCCGCCTACTACTTTAGTACGAGTTTGTAGTTTGCTAACGTTTCTCGGCAACCGGCGACCGGCACAGCGGCGTGGCGTTGAAAGCCGTGCATCGTCTAACGTCGTTTCAGTTCGGCAGACTTCGGCACGTGTTTGTGTGCGTGCGACTAGACGTATGCGTGTAGACTAGCTGCTAACTGCTCATAACTGATTCTATCTCTTTTAGACACGTTGTGAGTGTGAGTGAGTAGCGGGTGTTAGGTTTTATTTTAGTTACGGAATTTCTTGATTCGGTCGCCGCGCTCAAAGCCCGCGATAGAAGCTATGCAATAGCTTAATTATAATAAATATCAAAACATAAACCTACACATATATTGTATATTACACACTTACTTATATACAATTATATATACAACTTTTTGAATCGTTATATCCCAGAAAGGGTGGCTCGTAGAAAAAAAGCACTGATACATTTTTGATAGATAATATGATGACCTACAATTTTTGTCTAATATATTTTTATGATAAAACTTACCGTATCGCTGAAAATCGCGAAAAACTCATTATTTGACCTTTGAACTCGAGTAAAATTTTTTCCATACACGGGAATGATGGGGAACTTTTAAGTTTTATTTATAATCACATTTTTAACAGTTCTACCAATTTTCAGCTTGATGCGAATTTATGTACCTTCGCTCTCATTTTTATGTTTAGATTGACCGGACTATTAGAGATTTGCCGCCTTTGTACTTAATTGTAAAAAGTATTTCGTTTTTTAAATCTTACTTTTGTGATTGGGCCAATAAAGTGTAATCTATTTAACAGACGCAGTTCACACGCTAACGTGTGCGCTAATGCTTCTCAACACGGATCTGCACGGCTGCGGCGGCGCCTTCAGACGGATGTCCTGCGCGGAGTTCATAGACAACCTCGCAGAACTCAACGACGGAGAGAACTTCCCGAGGGACACACTCAAACAGCTGTACCATGCGATACGGACGCAGCCGCTACAATGGGCGTTGTAAGTTTTTTTTATAATGATTTACGACCATGATGTAAGTCCTCTATGGCTCTTCTTAATTTTTATATCTTCAGTCTTACAGTGTGGTTTAATCAAGTCCAAAAGGCAAGGCGATAGTTAAATCTAGTCAAGAGGAATCAGGCTAAGTGAAGTGGTAGAAATATTGAACTTAACGAGTTCTGTGAGCTTCTTGGAACAAGCAATTGAATTGCAACAACATTCGAAAACATGGAATTATTGGAATCCGTTCAGAAGAAATAAATTATAAGCTTTTGAAATCCTGTGGAAAAGGAAACCCCGCGGCCACATGATCGCAAACACGTGAAGGTTTGCGTTGTTGCGAAACGCCTGGCCAAAGAATTCGTCCTGTCGCTAATCATCTTCGCGAATACTAATGCCCTCTGCTCCGCTGTCGGTAAAATGCCGGACATCAAAGGGTTTTATCGCGACACAGTTCATACTGCACAATCGTCTCTGTTTTCCCTGAAATCATCATTATTTCGTATAGGTTACATTGTCAATCGACAATGTACACCCTGAAATAAATTATCGCGACATTATATATCACTAGCTGTTTCCCGCAGCTCCGCCTGCGGTATATAGCCTATGTTACTCAGGGTGAATGTAGCTTTCCAATGGTGAAAGAATTTTTCAAATCGGCACAGTAGTTTTTGAGTTTATTCATTACAAACATACACACAAAAATACAAATCTTTCCTCTTTTATATATTAGCTACGTCGCAATCTATTTAAGATTGCGACGTAGCGAATAATGTGGCCAAGCGCTTCGTCATAGATCGAACACGAAGTTTTATCGCGACAACTCAAACACGAATCTTCACGATCAAGTGTGGCCGCAGCGTGAGGGTACGCAACAGCATAGAAATCAGTCGATTTGGTGTTTCATGCAATACTCTGTTCCGTGTTGCAGAGACGCGGAATCCGGCGGCGGCGAATCGGCGGCGGCGGCGACGGCGACGGCGAGTGCTCGCGCGGGCAACCCGTTCCTGGACGTGCCCGACCAGAGCCGAGCCGTCGAGTACAAGAAGGGATACGTCATGCGCAAGTGCTGCGTCGACGCCAACGGCAAGAAGAGTCAGTACACCGACATATTGCAGAGACCTTTCTTCTTCATTCTAGCGTGTATTCCTAGTTGCGAAACCGGACTCTCCACTCTCAGAGGCCTTCCGACACCTGGAGGACCTCTGCCACCGGGTGGGACTGTGCCAGTCCCACCGTTTACGGGGGGGGCGCTTCCAGGCGCGCTAAGTAGCGCCTGCGTCGCACCCCCCCTCTCCGCCGCCGGATCGGGGCCGCGAGGGGATCGTCCTCGCGGTCCCTTTCCTCGGCCTCCCTCTGCGACATGACGACCTCGCAGAAGGAGGCCATGGCCGCCCAAGCTCTGTCGCTCTCGAGCATCGCGTTGGCGACACTCGGGAGCGACAGGTCCATGACGCCAAGCGCGGCGGCCAGCTCGTGGCGCTGCCGGCTCCACCTGGGACACCGCTCAAGGACGTGTTGAGCGGTGTCCCGAGCCTCGCCACAGTCGTGGCAGCGAGGCTCGGCCTCCCTCTGGGCCACGCGGTGCAGGTACTCACCGAAGCAACCGTGCCCGGTGAGCACCTGCGTCATGCGGAAGGTGAGAGGCTTGCGCCGCCTCATCATCCACTTCTCCAGGACCTGACGCAGGGCCTCCACTGTGCGGACACCGAACGCTGCCTGCGCCAGGTCCGCCTCCCACCTCCGCACGAGTTCCACTTGCCCTCGCAGGCGCACCCGCCGCACGGTTTCCGCCGAGGGGCGCTCGCCGATTTCTCTCCTGCTTGCCACAAAGTGGTAAACTTCGGCGAGCACCTCCGCCACCAATTCCCACGGCGGGTCTCCCGCGAGGGCCGTGGCCGCAGAGAAGGCCACTGTACGGTACCCCCGTATCACCCTCACCGCGATCACCTTCTGCGCTTGTCGCAAAAGGCGTTTGTTCGTCGCGGTGAGGGCGTCCACCCAGATGGGGGCACCGTACATCGCCATGCTCCGGCAGACGCCAGAGTATAGCCTCCTCACTGCTTCGCTCGGTCCACCCAGGTTGGGGAGGAGTCGGCCGAGCGAAGCAGCCGTCCTGATGAAAGACCATCGTCCGTCGAGGATGAGCCCCAGATATTTCATCTGGGTGCTCACCCTCAACTCCTCCTGACCCACCCGGAGGCGCGCTCCTGGGGGGGGGGGGGGGGGGTCCTCGCGTCCGGGCCCCGCGGAAGAGGAGGACTTCGGTCTTGTCCTATCGGACCCGAAGCCCAAGCCTCTCGACCGCGCCGCCTCGCGGAAATTCGCACCCCGGGACGTGAACAGAGTGTCATCCGCGTAGCAGATGACACCAGTCCCGGGGGGAAGCCGACACCGCAGGACCCAGGCGTACGCGATGTCCCACAGTATAGGGCCGAGAATCGACCCCTGCGGGACACCGCATCTGACGCTGCGCCGAATCATCCGACCCCCCCTGTCCTCGAATAGGACGAAGCGCTCCTCCAGGTACGCCCCCAACAGCCTCCGCAGATACGGGGGCACTCCGAAATACTCGAGCGCCTCCCGTATTACGGGAGGCGCTCGAGCGACGTCGCCAGGGTCACCTCTCCATCCCGATCCGCCTCCTCCGTCACCGAACGTAGACGCCTAAGGGCATCCACGGTGGACCTCTCGGCCCGGAACCCATACTGTGCGTCAGAGAGACGCGGTCCCGGGCCGTCCTCCACGTGCCGAACGAGGCGCGAAGCCACGACACTCTCCAGGGCCTTCGCAGCCTCGCTCAGCAGGACCAGAGGTCGCACCGCCGAGGCCGAGTCCAGGGGCCGACTCCCCTTCGGAATAAGGCAGAGTCGGCCCTCCTTCCAGAGTTTCGGGAACCGCCCCTCCCGCAAACAGCGGTTGAGCAGCTCCCGAAACCTCTCCGAGGTGCACGAGGATCAGCGCAAGCATCCTCCCGTGCACCCCGTCTGGACCCGGTGCCCTCTTCTTGGTCCGGAGGCGATCTTGGACCACCTCCATTTCGACGTCGGTGACGGAAGGCGGATCAGCCTCCGCTTCGTCAAGCGGCCGTCGGGCCATTCTTGGCGGGGAAAACCCCCGCGGATTGCCGGGGAATAGCTCCCCGACAATCCCCTCCAGCAGAGCTGGCTGAAGGGTCTCCGTCAGTGGGGCCGCCTGTGGATGCAATTTGTCTCGCGCCCACTTGTACGGGCGACCCCACGGGTCCCTTTCTATGCCCTCCACCAGCTCCTCAAAGGCTTCCTCCTTGGCCCGACTGATGGCCAGCTGTAGCTCCACACGTTTCTGGACATACACCGCATACAGCTGGTCATCCCTCTCCTCGTCACGGGGGCTGCGGCGTCGACTCCGGCCGTACGCTCTACGGGCCCCGTTGCAGGCGGCTCGGAGAGCGGCAATCTCCGCCGACCACCAATACACCGCCCGTCTAGGGGGGGGGGGGGGGGGGGGTGCGACTGACGCTAGGCATGGCCGCCCTGCACACTGCAGTGCAGGTGTCAGTGAAACGGCCAGCCGCTTCGTCTACCCCCATTCCCACGAGAGACAGGAGGCTCCAGCGGCCAACGATAGCCGCCTCTTCCGCCAGCTCGAGGTCGAGCCGCGTGATCGCCCAGCGCGGGAATCGACTGCGCACCAGTGACAAGGATGCCGCCTGACTTCCGGGGGCGGCAGACACCTCGAACCGTATATACAGGTGGTCCGAAAGTGTCTCCACCCCCTCCTCCACTCTCGGCGGCCGGGGTGCCAAACGTCAAGTCCACCACCGATCCCCCCGTCCGCCGCACGCACGTTTGGGCTGTCCCCCTATTCAGAAGAGACAGCCCCGCGGCCAGCGCCCATTCCTCAACTTTTTGCCCCTTGGGCTCAGTGGCCGGGTTCCCCCACGCCGTGGATTTGGCGTTGAAGTCGCCGGCCACGAGGACCTTTAGGGGCGCTAGCCGCCTTACCTCCGGCCCCAGAGCGTCCAGAAACTGCTCCAGGGCCGGCAAATCCCGGTTCGGGGAAAAGTAAACGCCAATATTGGCGTACTCTCCCCGAACCGCCATCACAAACCCATGCCCTCTCCTCCGGAACGTGAGGGGAGAGGCAGCGCCAGACTTGGCCACAATGGCCACGGAGCCATCCAGATCCCCAGCCCAGTGGGGTAGGGAGGGAACCGCGTACGGCTCCGAGACCACCGCGATATCGATATCCCACTGCGCCATCGATTGCAGGAGGAGATCCTGCGACCGGGCACAGTGGTTGGGGTTGGCCTGGAGGAAGGCCCCCATCACTCCTCCATTGGGCCAGCTGGCGCCGCCTGTGTGGTGCCCTCACGCGGAGGAGGGGACGGCCCTTTGCCGCGGACTGACGGGGGGTTGCAGGACCTACCCCACATTACATGATTCGCCGGCTTCCCGGCGTCGCGGCACACAGCGCAGCGGGGCGCCGCGGTGCAGGAAGCGAACAAATGCCCTGCCTCCCCGCACCTGTAGCAGAGCCGGCTGCGGTCGGTCTGCGAGGGGCACAGCGCCGCGGTGTGCCCCTTCCCCATGCACTTTTATCAGTGCATGGGTCTCGCCGCCAAGTGCTGGAGCCGCACGGAGCCCCAACCAACGCTGGGGCTGCCCGCCTCGATCAGCTTTTTCGCCGTCGTGATCGGGCAGCGCATCAGGGCAGAGCGAGAGCCCCGCCAGTCTGGGCGGATTTTGCCCACCCAGACCTGGTCCTCCGTGCAGCCCCCAACCCTGGCGACTGCAGCCTTAATCCGCCGCGCTGTAGCCGCATCGTTCAGGCCCATCACACGGAAGTCCGTGGTTTTGACGGGCCTGGACACTTCCGCGACGCCGGACAGCGCCACCTTCAAGGCCGAAGCAAGGGCGTCAGCCTTGTCCGAACTGGAAGAGCCGGGAATTTCAATTAGCCTCGCTCCGGTCGCACTCGGGCGGATCCGGAGCGAGCCAATGCCCAGCTCCTCCAAGTTCACGTCCTGCTCGGCCTTTAGTAAGGTAGAGGCATAAGAGGCCCCATTTTGCGCTGCCTCCGGCTGTAACTTCAGAATTAGAGCCGAGGAGCCAGGGACCTTTAGTTTCCTCGCCTTCGGTGGCGCCGCCTTAGGAGGCGCTTTACGAACGGTCGCGGGGGCCGCCGTGGGTTTCTCCGTGGGTGCTGTGGTGGGTTTGGGCTGGGTCTTTTTCCCCACACCCTTCCCCTTCCCTCGCACTTCCACCCAGGGAAGCTCCGGGGATGCCTCGACCTCGGCTGAGGTCGACGGCCCGAAGGGCCCCCACTCCGCCGCCTTCTCAGCAGCCCCCTTGCGTTTCCGCTGTTTGGAGGCCGGGCGTGCTGGGGCCAGGACCTCCAACTCCTTCACCGCTGGCTGCGCAGGCCGCGGCTCCGGTCTAAGACCGGAGGCCTCCTCGATGGCCGCCCTCGCAGCCCTCGCCACCTCGGAGTTGTCGCCCGCCAGCGGTGGGCGGGTGACCCTGCGAGGTAGGCGAGACTCCATAGCTTCCAGGCGGACACCGATCATCCTTTCCATGAAGGCCTCCAGTCTCTGCACCAGTTCCTCCTTCATGAAAGGGGCCGCTTGCCTCTCCGCAGTCCGCGCGGCCTGGCCGACTTCGCGACGGGACTCCTCGAACCCCCGGCGGAGTGCAGCGACCTCTGCCTTCATGTTGGCCACCTCTCTTTGGAGGCGGCCATTGTCGACTTTGAGGCGCCGAACCTCATCAGACTCGCTGCGCGCCACCAGGGTATCCACAATGTCCCTGATGTCGGAGGAGGCCCGCAAGATCTTTGCACTGTAACCCCCTTTGAGGGCAGTGGTTTTCCGGACGAGGCTGGTGATCAGTCCGAGCCTCTCCACCGCGGTGTCCATGAGGCCTTCCGCTCCCATGGAACCGAAATCCCGCACCTCAATGGGGGCCATCTCCGACCCATCATCCCCACTCGGGGGTCCTCCCTTTCTGAAGGCCCGAGCCTCCAACGTGGCCGAGAAGGAGGCCTCAGCATCCTCCTCCTGGGTCCTCCGTGCCTCAGCCCGGGCCCTCGTGGCATTAATGCCCCCCGAGCCTTCCCCTTCTTCAATACCGCCAATTTCGGTCGCGGCGCACCAACCTCGGTGTCGGAGCCGCTCGCCACCTCTGAATAGAGGCGCTTGGCACCGAGCACCGACTCCGAGAGCGAGGTGATGGAGCCTAGACTGCCCAGCAGGCTTCCCAGCCTTCGCTGGCCTACCGCCGAGCCATCGGACAGCTCCTCCACCTCAGACTCCCTCCGACTCCTCTCATGCTCGGATCTGGACCGATCCGAACCCTTCCCTCCCATGGGAGGATGGGGGACCATCTGAATGTTTCCCCCCCTTTTTCTTCGTTCTCCCTTTAGGTTGGCCCTGAGAAGGGCCTTTTTTCACAAAACGCCCGGAGGCGTCTCGCAATTGTTGCGACTCAGACATCGTATGCACTAATTGCTCCGGCAGCACAGAACTTATTAGCCGTCGGCCTGCCACTCCGTTACGGTGGACAGGACGCGACGTTACCCGGGGACGCGACGTGGACGCTAGTTCTGTGGGGTGTCCCCCCTAGATTAAGCGGCACTGGTTATTACAATGGAGCGACTGCCGTCTGATCTCGGTAATCCTTTTTTTACAGGGATACCAGACCGACAGGAACATGACCCGAAGTGTGTTAGTGGCCAACACTGTCAGAATTTTTCAGGGTGTCTTAAGGCATCTTAAACAGCGTCACGACCGCTATCTATCGATAACAACCGGGACCGACGGCTTAACGTGCCTTCCGAAGCACTGAGGAACTCAACCTTGCCCTTTGCGCCTCATTTATTTTGCTAAACGTTTTGCTTATTTTGCTGACATAAATAATATTGTATTGTACAGCATTATTTTATCTCAAAAAGAAGGGGTTCTTTTTATTTTATTTTATCCATTCTTCTTGAGAATGTGAAATCCTTACTAAGTATAGACATTATGTCAACCTAAAAATACTTTAATATCGTTATCGTCCCAAACACCGAACTCACTATCTAACAGCCAACCATTCGATCAACACAAAGAATGACTACTATTCTTGTCTGACTTAAACTAAAAAGTTCACAATGGCAAATCTAGCAAATATTCTTTAGCCTTCGTACCTGAAAATGTAACTTGGAAAATTTTGATGATTTACCCATCAAATCATCTTCAATGGCTTATTAAGTGGATCTGTGCTTCTGACACGACTTGTTATTAAAAAAAACGCTTAGATGAACAAAAAAATATATTTTCCAATTTGCACATTTTTTTCAAATAAGACTTCACACGAAGTATTGGCGTAACAAGCGGGAAGAGCCGGCAACGATATTTTTTTAATTATTATAAAACTGTTTCTCCAACTTTTTCCATTAAATCGCTCCATAGAACGTGTCGCCTGCGTTATTTGCTAAAACAATTGCCCATGCTCCTTAATAGTAATAGACTTTACTGCAACTTGCTCGGAAATAATTTTATTATTAAAAAAATTTTTATCAAAAAATATTCATTCAGTAATCAAAAAATAATTTCAATATTACTCCTCCGTAAATTGCTTAATTTCCGACCTCAACAGTAATGTATTATTTTATTCTTTTTATTACAGCACCATTCGGTCGGCGAGGCTGGAAGATGTTCTACTGTACATTGCGAGATCTCGTGTTGTACTTACACAAGGACGAGCACGGCTTCCGACGAAGTCAGATGTCAGACAATCTACATAACGCCATTAGGTCAGTCGTTGGGGAAGATCTGAAAACTTAATTATTTATCTTTAAGGAATAGGAATAGAAAAATATTCTAAAACTGTTAAAAATTAAAAAATAAAGGGTCATTTAATCATTTTGATAGTTTGAATTTGTCACTGACATTTACTTTTTCAAATTTTGGAATGCCTACACTACTTATATGGCACAGGCAAAGGTCCATAGATCCGTCAAGAACGATTTTTAGGGGAATAAAATGTGATATTTTTTTTAATAATGAGGAACCTTATTCCCTCCACTAGAAAAATAATTAAGCGTTTTAAAACTTCTAATCTATTCCCTTTTACTTTATATTCTACAAACTTCCTTAGATTTTGCGTGCGACTTAGCGCGCGTACTTAAATCTCAATTTTTACATGAATTAAAAAAAATCTTGTTTTTTTTGTGTGTTAAAGTTGTTTGTTCACTATACAGAATACATCACGCATTAGCCACAAAAGCGACGGATTACACAAAGAAACAGCACGTGTTTCGGTTGCAGACCGCCGACCAAGCAGAATACTTATTTCAAACGAGGTAAGTGTACGGATTTGAACCGTAAGTTAAGTTCTGATAAATGAAAGTCACTGGTTAAGCGGATAAAACTGATCTGTATTGGTAAATCACTGTCACTTAATTACAAATGATTGATGGGCGATGAGAACGCGCGGCTTTCTTGGTATCCGATTGCGAACTGGATATAATTTTATTATAATGAGGTGAATGTGTGTAAATGCTGAGCTAATCATAATGTAAGGTGCTTTGCCCGTACAGTAAGGATTTTTTTTTTATGGATAGAATAAAGATTATTGTTTTGATTTGTTGTAATTATTTTGTTTTATCTACTGTTTTTTTGATTGAATTTATTCAATAGTGTTTTTTTTTTCGTTGCTCGAAATAGCTCAAAAGAGCGAGGGAGACGAAAAAATATGCCCATTTAAATACATAAATTTTGTGGTTCTGAACATTCAAAAGCGAACAATGTCGAGCGTTTCCACATTAGTGTTAAGAAAAGTACTATACATATCTCCACCGAAATAGCATCCTAGGCGTACTCGTTTAGGTTATATACACTCTGCATGAACTCAACGATTTTTTCTAGTCAATTTTTGGAACGTGGGTTGCCAGTACTTCATTCAAAATCATCTTTTTCAATTTCGACATACTAGTATTGTTTTAGATAGGGTTTATTTTTCCACAAGTTATTTTATTTTTATTGGTGGACTGAATGTTAAAAGCCTTTGTCTATCTATCAGCCAAAAATTGGAATTATCTTTTTCATCTAAGCGTGTTTTACTAGTTGCGACTTCAGCTTCATACCCTACGCTAGCGTACTACTATGATTTGGAAGTCATGGTCCTAGATTGAGTAGCACTGGTTATTACAAGTGAGCGACTGTCGTTTCACCTCCGTAACCCTTTTTATAGGGAAACCAGACCAACAGGTTTCAGGCTAGCTGTGTTAACTTACTTACATCGATTAATTGTTTCTATTGTAACCTGTTGTGTATCTTAAATAAATAAATAGGAACAAGGCTTAAAGTTTGTTAGTGGCCAGCACTGTCAATTTTTTTCAGGCTGCCTAACGACTGCCGTTTATTGATAACAACAAGCTCTACGTGCCTTCCGAAGCACGGAGGAGCTCGAGATAGAAAATGCCACTAAATGGCGACTAATCCAATAACGAGTCGCATCTCGCCCTCACTTGACGCGTCGCGCTCGGCTATCGAGCTCTTCTTTGGGATATCAAGTGATATTAAACGTATTGCACCAGTGACTCAAAGGAGCTGTGTTCGTGGGTGGAGACCATCAACTTCGTGTGCGCCGCGTACTCGGCGCCGCCTCTAGCCGGAGCCGTCGGCTCGCAGCGCAAGTTCCAGCGGCCACTGCTGCCCTGCACGCACACCAAGCTGTCTATGGTGAGACCTGTTGTAGCTGCAGCCGAATGTGTTGCACTAGCGACTCGAGGACCTGTGTTCGTGGCTGGAGAAGATACATACTTTCGTAGTACTAGAAATCGCGAGGAGCATTTTAGGAATATTCGTTGTTGACGTTTCGTTAGACCTAAAATTGCGAAACTAATTTTAAATGTTTGTTATTACATGTCACGTGATTGATCTCTTGTTTAATCCTAGTGTGTAACCGCTTTATTCAGTCTATTTTGACAAAGATATCTTGTTTTTAGATTATTGTTCCCTTAGATAAACTTAGCTTAAATACACTGTGTACATTCAAATGAGGCATAAAATTTTAACTCATTATATGATGTTTATACAGCGGGAGCAACTGGCGGAGCACGAACAACGAGCGGCGCGACTGGAGGAGGAGCTGGCGGCGCTGAGACACGCGCGGGACAGCTCGCCGCACGCGCGGGACAAGGAGCACTACCTCGTGTATGAAGTGAGTACGACACGCTGCTAGCTGCAAACAGCTGGCGGGACAAGGAGCACTACCTCGTGTATGAAGTGAGTACGACACGCTGCTAGCTGCAAACAGCTGGCGGGACAAGGAGCACTACCTCGTGTATGAAGTGAGTACGACACGCTGCTAGCTGCAAACAGCTGGCGGGACAAGGAGCACTACCTCGTGTATGAAGTGAGTACGACACGCTGCTAGCTGCAAACAGCTGGCGGGACAAGGAGCACTACCTCGTGTATGAAGTGAGTACGACACGCTGCTAGCTGCAAACAGCTGGCGGGACAAGGAGCACTACCTCGTGTATGAAGTGAGTACGACACGCTGCTAGCTGCAAACAGCTGGCGGGACAAGGAGCACTACCTCGTGTATGAAGTGAGTACGACACGCTGCTAGCTGCAAACAGCTGGCGGGACAAGGAGCACTACCTCGTGTATGAAGTGAGTACGACACGCTGCTAGCTGCAAACAGCTGGCGGGACAAGGAGCACTACCTCGTGTATGAAGTGAGTACGACACGCTGCTAGCTGCAAACAGCTGGCGGGACAAGGAGCACTACCTCGTGTATGAAGTGAGTACGACACGCTGCTAGCTGCAAACAGCTGGCGGGACAAGGAGCACTACCTCGTGTATGAAGTGAGTACGACACGCTGCTAGCTGCAAACAGCTGGCGGGACAAGGAGCACTACCTCGTGTATGAAGTGAGTACGACACGCTGCTAGCTGCATCCAGCTGGCGGGACAAGGAGCACTACCTCGTGTATGAAGTGAGTACGACACGCTGCTAGCTGCAAACAGCTGGCGGGACAAGGAGCACTACCTCGTGTATGAAGTGAGTACGACACGCTGCTAGCTGCAAACAGCTGGCGGGACAAGGAGCACTACCTCGTGTATGAAGTGAGTACGACACGCTGCTAGCTGCAAACAGCTGGCGGGACAAGGAGCACTACCTCGTGTATGAAGTGAGTACGACACGCTGCTAGCTGCAAACAGCTGGCGGGGCAAGGAGCACTACCTCGTGTATGAAGTGAGTACGACACGCTGCTAGCTGCAAACGGCTGGCGGGACAAGGAGCACTACCTCGTGTATGAAGTGAGTACGACACGCTGCTAGCTGCAAACGGCTGGCGGGACAAGGAGCACTACCTCGTGTATGAAGTGAGTACGACACGCTGCTAGCTGCAAACGGCTGGCGGGACAAGGAGCACTACCTCGTGTATGAAGTGAGTACGACACGCTGCTAGCTGCAAACGTTCATCTTTGACATCAAAATTTCCGGATTGAAAACGCTTATACCAAATTTATGCTACTCGTACAGACACTGCACTAGGTCCATAAATTACGCAAATGCATTTTCACCTTTTTTTTTGGTAAAATTTTAAAATGTATCGAATTTCTTTATTAGATTCACTCATCTTGACAGTAAGAAAAACAAAAGAAAATCACACATTTTCCTAATTTAAATTTGGAATTATCTTCTTTAAATTTAAACTTTTAACGATACCAAAATCAGCTAGATACAAAAAAGCGAAAGAGATTTTATTACAAGTTCATTCATACTATATGCGAAAAGACTTTTTCCTAAAATAATAAGTAAAAGCTACAAATAAGCCAAAATGAGTCAGAGGAGTTGCCGACGTGGAACCATTTGGGTAATTTTTTGGAATCCAGATATATATATATATCCTATGTATAACGTTTGTGTTGTTGTGCAGGTGAAGAGGTACCGCACGTACGCGTACGTGATGGTGTCTCGCGCGGCGGGCGCGGGGGCGGGCGCGGGGGCGGGGGGCGCGGAGGACGCGGCACCGCCGGAGCGCGCCGAGCGAGCGCCGCCGCCGCCGCCCTGACGAGCCATGGCGGTCAGTACACTGCCCTACTACTTCATACGACACTACTAATGATCCACCGCCTCCGTTACTCATTTATTCCTACGGAGTAATAACAAAGAGGAGATGGCATATCGAGAGCTTCGAAGAGGAGAGACTACGCGGGTCCACGAGGAGCTCGGTTTGGCCGAGGCCCCGCCCCTATTGACGATCTCCTCTACTTACTAATAGATGTCGCTAGCAAATCAAGGATTTCAACAAAAAGTATATTTTTTATTACTTTACTAGCGGTTTCCCACAGCTCCGCCCGCGTTAAAAAGTAGCCTATGTTTGACCCCGGGTCTTTAACTATATTCATACCAAATTTCATCAAAATCCGTTCAGTGGTTTGACCGTGAAAGTGTAACAGACAGACGGATAGACAGACAGACTTTTGCATTTATAATATTAGTTTGGATATTACAGATATTTTGAGCATTAAAAACAAACTATATTTTGTGTAACACTAAATTTATTACGTTACGTTTATTGTGATCTCATAAGCATTCAATGCTGCACATAATAAAGTATCTATTATTATATAGGTTAAAATATTCTAAGCTGAAACAAAAATTTGAAAAAATAAGAAAAACATAAGAGTTGTCTCCATGTCACTCATTGTATGGTTAATTTCTCAACCACACATTGTTGTGATAGAAGTGTTGAAATGATAAGTTGTTTTGATATGACGAGAAGTTTATTGATAGGTAAATATATTGAAATAATATGATATGAGTGCACGCGATGTATGATAATTGTGTACTGAATGGACTGCGCCGCGGCGCAGGTAAAATGCTTACCACAAGCAAAATGTACAAAGTGTAATGCACTGTACATGCTCCGGGCGCGGGATGAAGATGAATGATTGACATGAGTTACAAATGATTGCAAACAATGTTACTTCTAAAGTATCAAATTACTTAAATATTTCATTTAAAGTGTTTTGGAAAAATGGGTGATGTCGAGTTATTTATGATGCGAGTTTCTGAGGGACGCGTTGTCGTCTGGGTTGTGGTACTGTGTTCTTTAACTACAGCATAGTGTACGCTGGGCTCCGCCCGAGGAGATGCCACTGAACTTGTAGGCTCAGACTGCAGGGCAATACAGCGTTTCCTCAGTCGTTTTATGGTGTATATGATCCCGATCAATGCTAATATGCCCACCAAAAAGTAGATTACAACATAGTGGTGGACATCATGAAATGATATTGTATCGGCCAATATGCTTGATTCTGTTGCTTTCATGTTTGTAATTCTGTCACTGATATCTTGAAAGATCCGCCGATTTGTGGTTTCGTTTTCATAAAACGATGATATGTTGGGTATAGGAACCGACAGATTAATGATGTTGTTAATCGGTGGTATTTCTATGTTCAAAGAGTCTATTTTGGTTTTCATAGAACTGAATTGTGATTTCGCCGAATAGATTGTGACTATTCCTGTTTTGATAATACAGCCGGCGCTCAGCGTCATAACTCCGGCCTTGCTGACTCTTTCAGAAGTAATAGTATCCGGACATATGACTCACGGTGCATTGTCCACAACAAAAGTAAATGTACGTATTACTTATATGTAGTTCCGTCCATTTGTCTTGACATGGCGATGATTTAGTTTCACATTGATTTGTTATCTGATTCTTGATGCACAAATTGTCGTCTGATGTCATCTGATAAATAGGCTGTTTTAACGGGCAAATGTACTCGTTGGAGTCATAGGAAATACATTTTTGTAGATCTTCTGGGGAGATAGGAATGTATGAATCCTTTTGGATGTTTATTGCCATATGTGTGCTGATAGGTACTAGGGTGACCATTGTTTTGTGAAATTCCTTCGGGATGGGGATGATGTTATAAAGTTCAAAGTTGTCGCGACTGACCAAGGGAACACGTACTTCGAAAATGAGATACTCTTTAGTTGCTCTTGCCTTGACCTTGAGTAAGTGGAATATTTTTGCCAAGTCGGATTGAATGTTGTTTATTGGTAACGTCAAATCCTTTGGTAGTTGACCAGTTATGATATTGAGTTCATCCTTAAGTTGATTGGGTGTTAGAAGATGGAGATTGAACTTATCGTAATAGATATTTGTCAGAGTGTCCACCAGATTTTCTTGTATGCTCTTCAGGTTCATAATGATATTGTTGGCAATTATAGTTGATAAGGTAAAATCCGTTTTTGTTTCTGTTTTCTGAATAAAAAGTTATCAGTTCGTTAAAAGCAGAAGCTTGAATGATTACTATGTCGTTGATCATCAGATTTCTTTGAGGAGTGTGCCATTTGCTTCTTGTAGACAGTTGACATAAGTACTCGGTGCGCCACCTTTTCCATATGTCGTCAAATATCTTCTGTGTTAGTTGCCATCGAGTACGTTGATCTCGTTCCGTTTCGACGATGGTTAATGTTGGTCCGCTAGCCAGAAAGTGGGCTGGAGTGAGGCAGTCTAAATCCTCGGGATCTTCACTTAGAGCGCAAAGTGGTCTGCTGTTGAGGCAAGCTTCAAGCTGTGAGATTAACGTGGAGTATTCTTCGTACGTTAATTTCTGTTCGCCTATGACCCTCTTAAGATGAAATTTTAGACTCTTCACAGAAGCCTCCCAAAGGCCTCCAGCTTCAGGGTTCAGCGGTGAATTTCGGTGCCACGTGATCTTCATATCACTTATTGCATCGTAGAATTCGCTGTCGAGTGTTTTTTGAATGTTGATGTACTCCTCATTGAGTTTCTTGTTTGCTCCCACGAAATTGGTGCCATTGTCGCTGTAGATATGGCTAGGCGCACCTCTTCTTGCAGCCATTCTTCTCAAAGCAGCGAGAAATGCTGATGATGATAAATCCGACACCAATTCGAGATGCACGGCCTTCGTGGCCATGCAAACAAACACTGCGATGTATCCTTTCGTCGTCTTCACTCCTCGTCCTTTGTTTGTTTTGACGTCAACGAACCCCGTGAAGTCAACCCCTGTATGATGGAAGGGTCGATTACGGTTGCAACGTGCTAAGGGCAAATCTCCCATTAATTGATTATGTTTTGTTGGGTCGTGACGTCTGCATTTGACGCAGGTCCGAAGACGCTTTTTGACTGCACGATTACCACATAAAATCCAATAGTCTTGACGTAACCAAGATAGCGTCAAACGAGCTCCTCCATGGTACGTCATCCGATGACCTTGGTCGATTATTAAGTCGGTAAGGTGACTGCTGTATGGGATAATGAGTGGATGTTTCATATTTTGAGTGATGCTCGCATTGCTGAGTCGACCTCCAACTCTCAGCATGCCTTCTTGATCTACATATGGATTTAATTGCTTGAGTTTGCTTTTCGAATGAACTTGATTTCCTCTCTTCAAATTGATAATTTCTTCCATGAATTCTGTTTCTTGAACTTTCTTTATGAAAATGTTCTTCGCTTTTTCCATTTCTTTGATTGATAGATACTGCGGTTTTTGCTGATTACGTGAAATATCCAGGCAAGTATTCGTATGGCTCGAGTGAAATTGCTGTTTTTATTCAATAATTGAAGTGCGATGTCATCTGATTGTTGTGTCGAAACATTAACATGGACAAATTTTTTGATTTCTTTAATAGTGGTGTAAATGGGCCTGTTTTCTTGATTATTTGTAAATGATTTTAGCCAAGTTGGTCCATGCCACCAAAGTGGATGTTTACATAATTGAGTGACGGATATTCCCCGACTCGCACAATCTGCGGGATTATCAGCCGATTTTACGTAGTTCCAATTTTCTTTCGGGATGGTTTCGACAATCTGTTTGACCCTATTAGATACAAAGGGTTTCCAGCGATTGGGTTCGCCTTGGAGCCAGCCAAGTACGGCTGTGGAGTCTGACCAACCGTACATGGTTATTTTGTAACTTGATAAACATTCCTGGACAATATTCATTAGTTTTGATAACAGATGAGCAGCGCTCAATTCTAGTCTTGGTAATGAAATAGTTTTGTTGACAGGAACAAGTCTTGATTTTCCCGCTACAATGGTCACGGTTGATTGATTTTGATTGATATTTGATCTACAATAAATGACGCACGAAAAGGCTTTAGTCGAAGCGTCGCAAAAACCATGTAGCTCTATGTTTTCGTTTTTGTGTATCTGCAACCACCTCTGTACTTTTATATTTTGTAATTCGGGTAGAGTTTCTTTAATCGATTGCCACTCAGAGTTGATGATTTCTGGTACAACGTCATCCCACTGTAAGTCCATTTTCCAGACGTTTTGAAATAATATCTTGAGCTTTGTGGTAACTGGATTTAAGTAACCGTGTGGGTCGAACAATTTGGAAATATCTGATAGGAGTGTTCTCTTTGTGGTTCTTGATGAAGATATGTCTATCTTATTTTGAAAAGTGAATAGATCTTCTGAGGGGTTCCATTGCAGGCCTAACGTCTTTCTTGATTCTTGATGTCTAAATTCGTAAGTTTGTTGGCTGTCTGATGAGTGGCCACCTATGATTTCCGGGTTGTTTGATGACCATTTACATAAATAGAATCCGCCTGACCTTAGTAATTCGCTTAGTTCTGTTTTTAGCTTTATAGTTTCCTCCAGCGTATGATTTCCCGTCAATAAGTCATCCATGTAGAAGTCTTCTTCTAAAACCTTAGAAGCTGTTGGGTATTTTGATCGTTCGTCTTCTGCCAATTGATGTAAGGTCATCATCGCAAGAAAAGGTGCTGCTTTGAGGCCGTATGTAACCGTGGTCAGCTCGTATTCTTCTAAAGTATTTTGTGGTGAATCACGCCACAAAATTTTCTGATATTTGATATGTTTTTCATTGCATATGATTTGCCGAAACATTTTTTGAATGTCTGCATTTAATACAAACTCGTATTGTCTCCATTTTAAAATTAAAGTAAACAAGTCCTGTTGTAGATTAGGTCCAGTGTACATTAAGTCATTTAAGCTATGGCCTGATGAAGTCTTCGATGATGCGTTGAAGACGACCCTGAGTGCTGTGCTTGTTGATTGACTACGTAAAACACAGTGGTGCGGCAAGATGCAGTCTGGTGATTCTTTTGTTATGCATTTCCGCATGTGACCTAATTCTATGTATTCGTCAATGAATGCTTTGTAATCCTTTGCGATTTGTGGATTTTTTGAGAACCTTTTTTCCAGTTGATAAAATTGTGCTACGGCTTTTTGTTTTGATTCGCCCACCTTGTCATTGATCTCTGATTTTAATGGTAAGCATACAACGTATCTACCATCGTCCCTTCTAAAAGTTTCTGATTTGTACTGCTGGATACATTGTTGGTCTGCTGAGGACATGTTGGTGCCATGATCTGATATATCTTCTACTGTCCAAAACTGCTGAATGTCTTCAATATTATTCATAGCGACGTTGCATTGGAATGATCTTACATTTCCACACAATATCCATCCCAGACGTGTTTGTTGAACTACCGGATATGAATTTTCTTTGATGATACCAGCCATAATAATGGCTGAGTATACGTCCGCACCGAGCAAAAGATCCACGGGACGGCTAACATTGAAATCCGTGTCTGCTAATTGGATATTTTGTAAGAATGGCCATGATGGTTTGATGAAAGTTTGATTAGGCAAATGATTAATTAGATTCTTCATTATTAAAACATCACAATCAAAGTTGTAATCAGAAAATAAGGAAGATATTGTTATAGTAGTCATGCCTTTACAGTTGTGTTGTTGTGTACCGATGCCAAAAACTGTGCTTTTACAAGACCGCCGAGGGAGACCTAGCATCTGACATGCATTTTCAGATGCTAGTGAAATTTGAGATCCCCCATCAATCAAAGTCCGGAGTTGGTAAACTACCCCATTTGCCCCTTTGACACGAACCATTGCTGTTGCTAGTAAAGTTTCAGTGATATTATCTTGAGAAACATACACATTATTATTGCGCTGTTTTTGCTCGCGCGATATACGAGTAGAAGGCATTTCATTTATTGGCATAGTTACGTTACATGAATTTGACGCTGGTGACTCGTGCGAGTAAGCGTCATGTAGCAATGTATTGTGCGGTCCCTGGCATACGCGACACTTAGCTTGAGAAAAACATGCTTTGTCTTTGTGATTGTACAAACAATTTTTGCATAAATTTAATCGTTGGATTGTATTACGTTTTGATTCTGAGTTTGATTCTAAAAATGTTTTACAGTGGAATAGTCCGTGTCCGTCTTTGCAGAGTGGACAGTTTTGAGTCCTAGTTACAAAACTTTTTGCCGAACTATTGCGCAAAAATGGCCTGTTTGATTCATTTGATTGAAAGTTATTTTTGTTTAAATAATGGTTTGGTTTATTTTGATAATGATTTTTATTTGAAGAATTATTAGAAGATTCTTTTTCCATAGACGATGAAGATGATTTAGGGACGTTTTGTTTGCGACGTGATGCCTCGAGAGATGTATATTTATTTTCCAAAAATAGAAGAAAGTCTAATAGTTTTGGTAATTCTCTAGGCTTTCCCAATGATTCGATATATTCACTGTGAGTTTGGGCGTCTAATTTTTGAGATAATAAATGAATGATTAAAGGATCCCAAGTGGATATATCGACCCCAAGATTTTTAATTGCATTTAAGCACTCATTAGTGGTATCCAAAATGGTGGGAGGCCAACCTAACCGATTCGCTATCACGAAGGGAAATACAAAAAAAAAAAAAAGGAAATGAAGTAAATTGACTTACAGGTTGTCTTGATACTTAATCGTTGTTGATGTGGACTGATGAATAGTCCACAGGCTGATGGTAAAATCCGTAACCACAGGAACTAGTACGTGGCAAGTCCGTCCGATTGATATCCAAGATAAACCGTCACACGCGAATGATCCTGCTTATACGGAGAGCTCGAAGGACCATAAATGTATGGTTAATTTCTCAACCACACATTGTTGTGATAGAAGTGTTGAAATGATAAGTTGTTTTGATATGACGAGAAGTTTATTGATAGGTAAATATATTGAAATGATATGATATGAGTGCACGCGATGTATGATAATTGTGTACTGAATGGACTGCGCCGCGGCGCAGGTAAAATGCTTACCACAAGCAAAATGTACAAAGTGTAATGCACTGTACACTCATCGTTCACAGTTGAACAAATAATGACATAAACTCCGCCCACTTTTTCGACGTCACTGCCCCGATGACCGTAACGGAGCACCAATCGATACGCCATCTCCTCTTTGTACTTGCTCAATGGTTATTACCCGACCAGGTAAATTAAAACCCTGCATTGGCGTCGCTACTGATCGCCTATACCATGTAGTATGTGTCATGTCCAACAACTAAATTCACAATGACATACCAATAAAAATCAATCCTTCGTTTTTATTCGCGACAAATATAATAACATTTTTTCAAATCACTTCTCTCTCGTTAATATTAATTATTTTCATAAATAAATCGTAGGAAATAATCACAAAATACATAACGTCCATTCCTGTCTCGTTTCGGTTGATGACGTTGAGATAACGAAATGTTACATGGATGCCTATAGGTTATTTTGGTGCAATAATGAGTATTTGTACATAATTGTCAGTAAAATAAATTAGTTCCAATACTTTTCCGCAATATGGCGAAGATTGCCTTTTTACTGGTCAAGCTATACTTCATACGACACAACCACATATTACAGAATATATCTTCATCCTAGCTTGTATTCCTATTTGTGTCGTTAGCTTACACTTCGGAAGTCAGGTTACACTTTAATTATGGTCCTAGATTTGGCAGTACTGGTTATTACATTGGAGTGTCTGCCCCCTGACCTCCGTACCCCTTTTTAATAGGGAAACCAGAACAATAGGATCATGATGTTCTTTAACAACCACTAAATGGTAATCAGGACCAACGGCTTAACGTGCCTTTCAAAGCACGGAATCATCTTTATTATATCAGACAATCGGGTAATTCATGCCTGCAATGTTTTAATGAATACATTTTAGCTAACATGAACTTAACAAGTGATTCTTAATACGACGGATAGAGATAAATGATATTCTATTATATATTCTATTATATCCGTGTAAACAAGCTCTAACGTGTGTGGTGTGTGTATCACAGGTGTTTGCCGCCTGCGTGCTGTGACCCCGCCGCCCGCGCCCCTGCCCCTGTCTCCGCGCCAACCAAGACTGACGTCACTACTCCACAAATGCCACCTCTCTCTACACCACAGACAACTGACCCCCTAAACTATAACTTGCTATAGTCAAACACAAAATTATAACTTGATTATAACCACATGAATATTCGTACAAGTCTTGAAAAAAAATAAAAAATTTAAATAAAATAATACATAAAATACTAGTGACTTGAATCGCGACTACTTTTAATGTAAAATTATGAACAATCTTAATCTCAAATCGATCGAGTCAAATTCACATATCAAAGGTTCGGAAGGCGTGCCTAAATTTAAAAAAAAAATACTGAACAAAGCGTTTTTCTAGTTTTGTTTCATTTGTTTTTAAAACGACCTATAAATATTTTTAATGTTCTCATGAACACAGCATAGTGACAGCGAAGGCTTATTAATAAGGCCTCGTTTTATAAGGATACGAAATTCTAAATGAAGGGTTTTTTATCTACAACTATTTTGTCATGGGTTCAAAACTATACAGCATCCATCTATCCAAAATGATACTCGACGCTTTAGAGATTGTTCTGCAATGTACTCTAAATGCTTTTATATTTATCAGCAAGTTTATCTTGGTGTATAAAGTGAGCAAGTAATAACTACAATTTATTATGTGAGAAAGTTATAAGTATTTCAGCAGTACATCAACAAAAAAAAAATCACGATTTCTTTAATAGTAAAATAAATCTGTACTTGTACGATTTTTCACAAAACTGTTATTCAATTTGATAAAGGTGGCAAACCTAGCGACGTTTCGAAATCAAAGCGACCTACTAGACTTTAGAGTTTCTAGCTAACGAACTAGAGTACAATACTGTCGTAGAATATTAAGTGATTTATGGGAGCGGTGTGACGAAGGGCCGATGGCGGCGCGCTGTGCCGATGCATTATTGTGTACGAGTTAAAATTATCGTTATAATATCGATTCATCTAGTCCCGTCTTCCTTACGATACGTTTGCCGCTTGACTACGCTCGTTGACGACTGGTGAGGCTGCGACTCTTATTGTTTTTACTTATAATACTCAAATTTTTTGTTTAAAATGCATGTGTATGTATTATTATGTAATACATTAGATGTTTATGTCCTTAAACTTTCGTTTAAAGTATTAATTTCAAGGTAAATATTCGAGTTAGCGATTGATTTGAAAATGAAAAATTCGATCGGAATTAATCAAAACTCGAAAGTTGTTATTGTATAATCTAGGTCAAATCTAAGTTGGAAGTATGCGCTTTAATTACTCTTAAATAATTGCAAATATTGGCTTCAGTATGAGTTGAAGTAAATTATTTATCATTCCATGTTTAGTGTTTCTACTTTTAGCAACTGCCGACGAAACGACGACAAAAACGAAACATTAACGCTTATTTACCCGTTTCGAACTACTGGCCTGTTGGCGCAGTGTATTTGGCAGTTGATATATCATTAAATACGAACGGCAAACATTTCAATCGGTGATCGCTGTCTTCACAAGCGGTCAACTGTAATTACGAGACAGAAACTGAATTTATTACAATGTTGTAAATACATTTTAAAGAGACTGATAAGTGAAGTTATTTATTTTGTTTTGTAAATCCACCAGTGTCAAATGTTAGACATCGATATAGAGTAAACAGTAATTCATACAATAGGATCTCACATGTAATTTATAGCTCGTAGAAAGAAAGTGTATAAGATTTGGAAATAAAGGTCAAATAGAATTATGGGCAATTTGAAAATGCAATTTTGGTGTATTTCGTAAGTCGTTTATCATAGAAATAAATAATATGCGCCAATAATGATAAAAATGTTTATTATCAGTTCTTACCATAGAAAAATATAGTCCACCATGATGATTAACATTAATTCCGTTGTTTAATGTGTAATATTCCTTTTTAGCTGTTATTGTTGTGATTGTAAAAGACGATAAAGTCAATTTTGGAGAAAATAATACGAGATATTACTGGGTGGATAAAGCGCGTTAGTCACGCTCGTCGCCACCCGCGTTGTCCCCACTGGGGACGAATGGGATTTTTCTTAGGAAACATCCCAGTCGTCGACCCTAATAAAAATTATATCTTTACACTTGAAATGGAGGTGTATTTGAAATATAAAAATAAAAAATATAATATAATGAATCGTCACCAATCGTCGTCAGTGGGGACAACGCGGGCGGTGACGAGTGGGACTAACTCGATAAAGCTAGGGATAAATTGACAGTACTTAGTACTTATAAAGATTGAGCTGACATTGTGATATGTGAATTTCGGTCCTCAGAGTGAGCTCTACAGAGGGAATGTTAGGCAGCGGAGTGGCGTTTGCAAGCTTTATTTATTATTACATCACTACACGAGGCAACAAACTAGCCCCAGGTCAAAAAACTTTCGTGATCGACAGCAAACAATAATCTAGGAGAAAACGATAAAACTATCTTTCGAAAATCTTCATTTTGGTGATCTGTGTGGTCGAGTTATTTACAACAAATTTATATACTTACTGCTGGATATTTGGATATCTCAAAAGACCAAGACCAAGCATATATAAAAAGTAGTCGTCCGACGATCGGGCCACGTGGCCTGACGGTAATTAGGTTAGATGTCGGTCATGGAACGTTTGTTGTACCTAATGACTGTTTATAAGCAAGCTAAAGCTGAGAGTACACATTCTACATGGACACAATTTGCCAGTAAAGCTCTAGTGATGATGACGACGGCTCAATTATCTATCTCCAGAGCAAAGTCGATTGATATTAGATTGTTTTAGTTGTAACCACAATCATTGTAAATACATTATTTTTTACGAATTATTTACATGTTACTTTTATTTTTATATTATTTACTGAAATGTATAGCTTGAATTAGTTTTGTTTTTTATTATTATAAAATGTTGTGTGTGTGTGCGCGCCTCTTATACTGCACTTTCAGCTTAACGAATTTATCACTGTAATTTATAATAAAAAGGGAAACCCAATTTACCTATTAAATCATATGTCCTAATATGTTTAAGAGAAAGTCCTGACACTAAATAAATTTTGTTGCAGTACCTAGCTTGTGTTTTGTTTTGTTGAAAGAACAATCATCAGAAGCATGTAAATGTGCATCATTTTTGTATTGTAAGGTGTAACATAAATAGTGTTAATGTAAAAAAAATACTGAGTTTAAATAGTTGGATGACCGTAATTCGTTTGTAATTTATGCTTGTGAATTTAAGACGAAACTGCTTCTGATGAGGTAAACTCCTGTTAGCACAGCTCACTTGATAGGTATCCATGTCAACATGCTTTCGAAATTTGTATTTAATAGATTTCTCATGTGTTATATTACACAGAGTATCATTACCTTAGACATATTGTTAAGTGACATAAAGTATTATAAATTTATAATGAACAATATTGGTAAGAACGGAATTAAAAATGTTGGCTGTGCCGGAAATTTTAGGATATCTTTTGATTGAACATAAGGATAGCTTGGATTGTTGTGGCTGAAGTTACAATGTTTTGAAACGGCCATACCTGTAGGATAAAAATAATTTATCTGATGAGGTAGGTAGGTTCTACCAATCTTAACATATTTTATGCCTTTTCTGAATGTACATACAATGAAATGTCAAGAATACATTCAATAAATCACAATGAAATGTTCATCCATAACAGGAAAGTACACCTTAAATGGCTAAGTATTTGAAACTACCATATATGTAATGATAGCCTTAGTTTCTTTTTTTTTGTACCACTCCTGTTAACCCTTTTGAAGAGCTGAATAAATACAACAAAATTTATTTTGTGATTTTATTTAATTATGAAAGGTTTCTGCCAAAATTATAATCTGTTTGTTTCTGTAGCACCCGCTGCAAAGGATGAGCTAGTAACTTTGCAGCACAGTCATGGATCTTTGCCGCATTTCTTGTTACTTCAAACACATAAGAATAACCATTGTCTAAATACTGAAGAGAGTCAAATATCTCTACACATTTATTAGGAATGCAATCATTTTCATGGGCATATATCATGTCAATATTGAAGTATGGCTGCTTTTTTAAGAACATAAAATATGGGTCATTCTGAGGAATAAGTGGCAAGCAATCTAACCTGCCATATAGTAAAAGTAGGCGTACTACATAAGGTGGTGCAAGCACAGACTCTCCTAGCTTATATTCAGGAATTTCTACCTTTTCTTTCAAAAGCTGAAAAACTCCCTTAAAATCAAAGGATTCTGCATTATTTTCCTCAGCAGTAACAAAATCAATCACATTGATAATGTTCTTTACATTTGAAGTGAAATCTAGTACCCATTTTGCTTCCTTTTCCAGAAACATTAAAGCAAATTGTGTTTTTTTGTTAATAGCCATCTTTGTATGTACATAGAAGTCCAGTATTCGTTTCATCATGTTTATAGGTGTGAATGTGGTCCCATCAGCCAACCGAAACAGTGTGTTACCATTATCACAGCAAATGTCTAAACAAATAATG
Organism: Euzophera pinguis; assembly: GCA_947363495.1. Taxonomy (NCBI): domain Eukaryota; kingdom Metazoa; phylum Arthropoda; class Insecta; order Lepidoptera; family Pyralidae; genus Euzophera; species Euzophera pinguis. The sequence continues at coordinate 4,721,177 of OX376161.1, read as the reverse complement.
ATTCTTTCAGGGACATTTACATTTGGAGTATTTGGCTTCCCTAAATTTTCCATTACTTGATTCTGTAAATTTCTAAACTCTTCATTCTTAACAATTTTTTTCATTTTTCTGTAAATAATAAAAGAAATAAAAATGTCACATTGGCTTCATTCATTAAAAACGCCAATTGGCTCATCACGCCAGGTATGGAAACTATGTTAAGAGCCTAAAATTAAATAACATAAGTATAAATATTAATCAAAATAAGGTCATAATAAGTAGTGTTGCTAAGCTTTTCAATAAATTTGTTCTGTAATGATTTTTCCCATAACATTTTTGAGCCAAACTATCTTTCTGTTTCTCCCAATGGTTGACTGGTAGAGAATGCTCTCAACATCACACAATGTGGAACAATAAAGTTTTAATAAAAAATTAAGCTTTAAGAAAATCCCAATAAAAATGTGTGTGCAAGTTTTAGTACAGCAGTCTATTTAGTCAGTTATTTCTTCGCTCACTAATGAAAATGTTTACGAACTGTCTTTGGAGCTATTCAATCTAGCTTTTTTTTGTAATCCTAAAGCCTCTATTCTCCTTGGGCTAACTCTTTAACCACAAATACAGACACTTTGTATCTTATAGCACAAAACACAAAATAATAATAACTTTTTCCCGCAGCTCCGCCTGCCTATGTAGCCTGTTTGACCCTGGGTCTTCAACTATATTCATAGCAAATTTCATCAAAATCCGTTCAGCGGTTTGGCCATGAAATCGTAACAGAGAGACTTTCGCATTTATAATATTAGTATGGATGTAGTGTACACAAAATAGAAGTTCTAAATGAACTTACGTCTCATCGTCTTTAGAATCTAAATCGCAATGAGAGTCAGAGTTACTTGATACTAAATTTGAAGAATTCATTATAAATTTGAGGCGTTTGCACGTTACACGATATAAAGAATGATGAATAAAATAGTGCTTTTCAATCTTTTTTTTCAATGTTAATGTATTGTACCTATTGGTTTTGGCAGACAAGAAAAGTCTGTAACAAAATACAAAGTAGAGGTGATCGTTCCAACGACGAACCGTTTTTAAAAACAGTTTTCTGTTCCGCGACGATCTAACCGTTTTACGTTTCGTTTCAAAGCAGACCTCGTCACAAAACTAGTCCTCGAAATGTTTGACGCGAAATTAAACTTACCTGCAAACATAAGCTAGAATGCAATGAGACCATTGCAATTTTGATGTTTTGAGATTCAAATAAAGTGCTAAGTCGCTTAGCTATAAAACTATAGGTAAATAAAATAAAATAATAAGGCAGCGAGACGAAGACGTTTGTTTGTTTACTTACTTTTTTTTTAGTTTGAATTAATTGAGTGCGCGCGCGTGAAGTTCGCGTATTAATTATTAGAAAATTGCAACCGATACCATACCAGCCAGCCCTAAGCCTGGGAAAATGTGAAGGGAAGTTCATTTATTTACTATTAATAAACAAATGTGTACACCAAACGACAACATAAGGTTACCATCACCGAACAACCATTTGAATCAATCATCCCCGAGACGAGTGTACTTGGCTCAACGAGATTTCGTTCGATTATGAGACTGCTATAGATTCGTTACGTTCGTTAGACCATCACGTGCCGCGCGCCGTCATCGTCGTCTGCCGCCCCTAAAACCCTATCGAACGAGAACCGTTCCTAGAACTGGTTTCCGTTCTTGAAAAAACGGTTGTCGAAAAAACCGACGATTATCGCTACTGCACGACTACTACAAAGTATTTGACATTGTCAAAAAGTACCTATAGGCAGTTCACACACGGCACTATTCCAAATGAAACTTGAGTAGGTATACTACCAGTCGCACGAGAGTATCTTTCATACAAAATCAGCTATGTCCGCAGACGACGCGACTCGTTCGACGTTACCCTGTCCACGGAGCATTTACTAAGAGGAGATAGCGTTTGAAATGGCGCAGTGATGTGATCATTGTCGCCTCGCCGACACAAAAGTGGGCGGAGCTTGTCACTACTCGTTCAAAAGCGTCCTGAGAAACAGATCGCGAGCTCCTAAGTGCATCACGATTATCCACGGCTTTTTTACAAATCTAGCATTGAATAATTTCTTGTAATTGCTTGTATTTCACAATGTATCCTTGTTGTGCAATAAAGAGTTTTGTATTGTATTGTATGTTTCTTAATGTATTGTAGAGATATCTCGAAAAATATGTAAAATGACTATCCAAATCTTGTATTCGAACTCAGTCATCTCTCATCATCATCATCCTAGCGCTTTCGTTGTTGCGTCCTCAGCGGTTTGCTTCGAAGCTCAGGGTCCGCTTTCCTGCTTTTACGTCATCCTTTATAGAGAGTCCGTGCCAACACGCATATCCTGCTTTACGATGTCAAGCCAAATTCATTCATTCATTAACTTTTGCCCTTCAGACGATTCTAAGTCTAACTTGACATATAAAGGTTGCAAGTAGTCTTGTCTGGCTCTGGCAACCGCTTTCTTGCTCGCCCGTTTGGCAACTCAAATATGCGTTGCTATCTTCAGAAGATCCGGACGCTTGCCACGCCTTAAAGAGGGCTTTCTTCGCTCTTATTTCACTCTGGATCTTTTCGTTCCACCACCAAGTCTGATGCTCAGGGCCGGGACCAATAGCTTAACATGATATGCCAAGTGTTGACCAATCCAAGTTAGGCAGCACTTGCTGTTGCTTAACTCTTGTAATCGTTACCAACAACCACCTCTCCCTAACCTATCTAGCTAGCTCCTTATGTGCAGTATATACGAAATTATAAATAGTTTGTCTTAATTAAAAATATTATCATGGTTACCCTATTAAAAAGAGATTAGAAAGAGAGCTCGGGTGTTAGTTCAAAGAGCTCAGTTCTGTTTAAAATAAGGTCCATGCCTCCCCCCACGTAGTTCTGTGCAGACTTTAAGGAAGTTGGAGTCTAGTCGAAAAAACGTTTCGTAAACATTTCTCCCCTATTGGCTCCCTCGGGTAAGACAAGGAAACTTTACTAGTGGCCTTGGCTCCACTAGAAAAGTAGGACTAACGTCTGAACGTAATACGCCAAGTGTTGTCCACTCCAAGTTAAGTCGCACCTGCTGTTGCTTAACTCTCGTAATCGTCACCAACAATCATGTCCCGCTAAGCTACCTAGCTAGCTACTTATGTGCAGTATTTACGAAGTTTAAAATAGTTTTTCCCAATTTAAAAACATTATCATGGTTACCCAATTAAAAAGAGATAGATTCCTCCACTATTTCTATCTTTTCTGCTCGGGTTTTAGGTTATGAACTCAGTCCTGTTTAATATGTATATTATGCACAGACATATAAGACGTAAACAGACGGAAGGTATGCTATTACTTAGCGTAGCACAAACACACACATGCAAACCTATGCAGCCTGGGCTGTATCTAGTCTAGGGTAAGTTGTTTACGATCACAGGCATGACGTAAACAGACGGAAGGTATGCTATTACTTAGCGTAGCACAAACACACACATGCAAAACTATGCAGCCTGGGCTGTATCTAGTCTAGGGTAAGTTGTTTACGATAATGCTTCCCATGATTTCAAAGAATGTATGAATGTTGTGTGGAGTGCATGATCTGAGATCATTTACCGGTATTCTACTCTATTATTTTTAGTGTTCACCGATCCAACAACGCAGATTACAAAATGGCGTCACGGCCAAAAATTGCCACGCGTAGCTTAATATCTATGTGTGAGTGAATGTTGCTACAGGTGTAAAAAAGAGATATCGCCATATAGATCCGAATACGTGAGAAAAGGATAACAACAATTACTTGCTACTTATGTATAACTATTAACTTATGTTCCGTCTGTGTACGTCTTATATGTCTGTGTTTACGATAATGCTTCCCATGATTTCAAAGAATGTATGAATGTTGTGTGGAGTGCATGATCTGAGATCATTTATACGGTATTCTACTCTATTATTTTTAGTGTTCACCGATCTAACAACGCAGATTACAAAATGGCGTCACGGCCAAAAATTGCCACGCGTAGCTTAATATCTATGTGTGAGTGAATGTTGCTACAGGTGTAAAAAAGAGATATCGCCATATAGATCCGAATACGTGAGAAAAGGACAACAACAATTACTTGCTACATAAGTATAACTATTAACTTATGTTCCGTCTGTGTACGACTTATATGTCTGTGATATTATGTCCATGTGGCCGATAAACTTATTAGAAAAAAAACAGAGTGGGACTTTTGGTTTTGGCGGGAAGCTGTGAAAAGCAGTATCGGCGCTGTATTTTTATTTTTCTAAATTTGTGTCTTTTTGAGTGTTTGTGCATATTAATGGTGAATTATTATTCTCAAAGTGTTTAAGAACAAGCGTGAGTGTTTGGGAAGTGATACAGTGGTATCCGATTTATGTGATTTTCTTGCTTGTTGCCAAAAGCTCCTGGAAATCGCTAAATGCAGTTTTTCTACCACTTCACATAGCCCGACTCATCTGACTTGACTTGACTTTATACTTGTTTAATTAAACAACTTTATTAAAAAAAATTACTTGTTACTGGCTAAATACAAAAGTATTAGCCAAATTGAAAAAAAAAACAGAGTGTGACAGGCTGTCACTGTCAGCACAGCACCAGCAGGTTATGCCTATAGCGGCTATATAGCTTAGCAGGTGTTTTCATTTTGTCAGTCAAGTCAAAGTTGCCGTGTGGTGTATTTTCAACAAAAAAATAATAAATAAATGAGTTTTAGTACTTAAGTTTTGTGTGTAATTACAATAAGTTAGGCACAGCAACAAAGACCATCTATAACATGGATTATAAATACGAGCAGGAGAGCGAAGTGGAAGCATTAGATTCCATTTATTATGGAGATATGCAAAGTAAGTCATTAGTCTTGTTTCCTGGATTAAATTATATCCCACTGGAACTTTAATAACTAAATATACATTATATAGTTTTAGGAACTGATCCATTTCACAAGTTCAGCATAGCTATAAAGTCTGAGACTTTCGACGAGGGCGAAGGTCTGGCATGCCAGCTTGTTTTCACATACACCTCAAAGTACCCTGACGAAATGCCTGTTATAGAGATTGAGAACGAAGAGAACTTCGAAGACATCGTCGATAAGGACGAACTGCTGGAATATTTGATTCAACAGGTAAGATAACCACATGGTGCAAGGCATAGAAAATGAAATATCTAGAAGTAGTATGAAAGTGAGGCATAAACTAGTAATACAAACTAGCATAGTACCTGATATTCTCTCATCAGTCTGCTGCCAATTCGCATATAGTAATTTGTATTCATAATTTGTTTTAACATAATATAAAAAAATCCAATATGTCTTTCTGTATATTTTTCACGTGCAAAATATATATTGAACAAGTCACAAAACATGTTAGGATCACACATGTTAAACAAAACATTCACAAGTCTTTTAGTTGATAAAATAATTTTAATTTAAACCTCTCATATTGACTTAAAATTATAAAGTCAAAAAAATTACAATTGTTTTAAAATCTTTGTATTGATTTTTATGGTTCCGTACCTCAAAAGGTAAAAAAGGAACTCTCACTCATGTTGTCTGTCTGTCCGTCTGTCACAGCAAATTTTCTCCGAATCTACCAAACCGATTAAGTTGAAATGTGTTATATAAATGTATATCTGTTACCACAGATAACAGAATATATTATGCTGAAATTAAACTAACAATTTTAAAAAATGTGATATTCAAGACAAAATTGTCGACCTCACATACAATATCCAGTCAGCTGATCACTCAATTTGTTTAAAGGGAGGTAAAAGGTAAAGTCCGTCCTTACATGTCTTGTAATAAAGTTTATTAAATGATTTTACAGCCATGGATACAAGTCCTTTATAGCTCTTCTTATTTTTTCTATCTTCAGTCCTACAGTGTAGTTTCGTCAAGTCCTAGTCAAGTCTAAAAGTCTCGTCGGTCAAGTCTAGTCTGAAGAATTAGGCTAAGTGAAGTGGTAGAATAACTGCACTTAGGGATTACTAGGTGCTTTTAGCAACAAGTATGAAAATCACATAAATCAAACTCTGTATCACTTCCCAACACTCCGCTTGTTATCGAACACTTTGCGAATAATAATCCACCATTATTATGCACAAACACTCAAAAAACACAAATTTGGAAAATAAAACACAGCATCAATACTGATCTTCACAGCTTCCCACCAAAAGTCCTTATGGGTAATCATTAAACGAGTGAGAGTCAATGCAAATGTCAGTCTTTAGTTTAGTAATTTAGTTACTGGCTAAAATAAATTTTGTTCAATTCATTTGTCTATAACATAAATTATTTATAGTCAAAATTTTTTCTTTTTATGAGGATCTCGTCAGTCGAGGGGATTGGGGAACCGTAGCGAATACGCGTGTCAAGCGACGACGTGACGCGAAGAAAAATTCTGACAGTTTTGGCCACGAACATACCTCAGGTCATGTTCCTGATGGTCTGATTTCCCTGTAAGGGAGCGTTCAAGTATTACGTAACGCAATTTTTGAAGATTTTTGACCCCCTCTCCACCTTTTGTAACGCACCGTAACGATTTCTGTACTTCTGTACCCCCCCCCCTCCTCCTAAACGTTACGTAACACTCAATTGACCATTTTTACCCTAAAGTCGCAAAAAGTTATGTTATAATTTTTATTCTTGGTATAGTTTTAATTGCCTTTGCGGTAATAATACTAAATAAAACAAGAGATTTTTAATCCGCAACACCTGCGTAACGAAAAGGTTTGCCAACTTGCGAGAACAAATTAAAAATGACGACCAGACTAATACAAACGGGGGATTCCCCGTAAAACGTAAATGAAAAGGGTTGCCAATTTGGGAGTTTCAATTCCCTAATTTTTTATTTAATAAATAAAGACAATGTTACGTAACGTGTTGTAAGAAAGACCCCCTCCCGCCCCTGTAACACATCGTAACGTTTTACCCCCCAAATTGCGTTACGTAATACTTGAACGCCCCCTAAAAAGGGTTACAGAGGTCAGACGGCAGTCGCTCCATTGTAATTACCAGTTCCGCCAAATCTAGCACCAGGACTTACAGCATACCCTATAAGCTCCTAAGCGTAAGCTGACGACGCAACTAGGAATACACGCTAGGATAATGATGAGTCAAATATTTTTTATCAGCCGTTTAATTATTCCACATTAAAAAATTAAGTTAAGACTTGCGCTTCGTCTGCTATCGATAGACTAAGTATTGATAGGCTGGGGAGAGATTGCTTCACTATAAGCCTGCCTTTCCACCATATTGTTAATAGGTTAGCTATTTAGGTAGTTGTACTCGCACTTGACTTTTTCTTGTTTTTTTTCAGAAATTATTAAAAAAAGAAACGGTTTATTTGGTTTGTCATTCATTTTTAATTAAAAAATTCATTCGCTAGCTACTGCCTCTATGTTTTATGGGAAAAAGCATATATAACAGATTTTAACTATAAAATAGTCAAACAGGGTTTGCTAAAACTGATGAGATCTTCCTGTTTGTCGTGTCGATGACTCAAATTTTAGAAGCCCAGGAGTTTTTGTTTTTTAACATGTGACATATATGTCGAATGAAAATTATTGGATTGAAAATAATTCCACTCGCCGATTTTGCGATTTTGAGTCACACATTTAAAAAATAGCAACTCACGCAAATTCGCTGAGTCGAATGATTTACATTCGTCATTGAATCGAATGAATTTGTCTGATGTAGTTGAAAACTGAATTACTATCTATCAAATTTTAATATAGTTTTATTCTCGTCTATAAATAACACACAACATTTAAACACCTATACATATTTACATTTTACTTTTTCTACAAGAATTGATATTTAACATACATCATGGAGCAATTAAAAAGAGGAGATGCCGTAATAAGCGTTTTGTAGGAAAGTATTTGTGAGGCTACACGGGGCGGAAGGCAGACGTGCGGGGTGTTTGGTTTCGCCCACTTTTGTGTCGGCGAGGCGCCAATGATCACATCACTGCGCCATTTCAAACGGCATCTCCTCTTTGTAATTGCTCCATGACATACATCATGAAAATTTAAAAATCTTTCGGTTTTGGACACAAGGCGACACATACAAATGTGTTGGATGACTCTATCTACAGTAGTCTTTAATCTATGGTGCAAGATAACATAAAAAATACATACTTCAAAGATTGAATTTTTATGTTTTTTTTTCTTCATTTCTGTTAAGGGTAAAGATAATTTGGGTATGGTGATGGTCTTCACACTAGTGTCTGCAGGGCAAGAGTGGCTAAATGAGAAGTGGGATCAAATTAAGAAAGAACAAGAAGAAAAGGTGTTGGCCAAACTTAAGGCGGATGAAGAAGCTGAACTGGTGAGAAGATTAATTAATCAAGCAATAAGTAAATATTATTGTAAGAATGAAGACATTTTTAACTTGGTTGGCTTGGCATTCCTGGAAAAAGATTACAGGGGTTAGACAGCAGTCACACCAATCTAATCTGCATCCAGAATTAAAGCCTAGCCTGGTATCTGAACTGGGAATCAAGCTCGAACTTTGACATTTTTGAATAGCTAAATCTCTTAGCTTTATAAAGGGTGCATGCTCATCAGGTTGAATGGAGCCCAGGATCCACTTTCCTATTTAGTTTTAGCAAGATATCATCATGTCAAGTATTTTCCCATATAATCAATTTATATGCAGCCAACAGAGGGCGTATAGCTGTTGTCTGCTGCTTGCTCACATAATAGTCAAATGTTTTCCTCTTTTCCAAAACAGAAACGGTTTGAAGGTACAAGAGTTACAGTAGAGTCATTCTTGGCGTGGAGAAAACAATTTGAAATAGACATGAAAATTAATGCCAAGAGAGAAAAGGAAGCGAAGGAAAAGAACCTCAAGCTGACCGGCAAGGAGCTGTTCCTCAGGGACACCACGCTCAATGAGTCAGATTTGAAATTCTTGGATGATGGTGAGTCCCTTGTATTATGTCTTTACATTGCAACAATTAAGAAACTAGTGAAATCCAACACCCATATTCTCACACGTTACCTCAAACTTGACCCAACCTCACTCCTACTCATCTCCACTTCTACAGGTCGAGAGGTACCTTGAGCCGTCCTCGAAATGATATAAAGTGGTTACAAATCAGTTTTTTGCCACTTTTTTTACTCTATTCTCTATTTCTGTATTTTTCAACTTTTGTGCTTTGCATTGTTATTATCTGACCTGTGTCATTCCTCATTGGAGTTTGCTCAAGCAACCAACTAATAATGTAATTTTTAAGGAAAGTTTGAGGACTTTCAATGGGTTATGTTTAAGAATAAGGATGTCTTATCTCAGATTTTAATGTTCGTTTTATCAATCTCATCCATGTTATAGTGGTGATGGTTAACAAATTACAAAATTAATAAAATGATTTTATCCAAATTATAAATGTGAAAATTTATTTATCTGTCTATTACACTTTTGTGGCTAAAGTCTGTCTGGACTTACTTTGATAAAATTTGGTATGGATGTAGTCGAAGACTATCTTACCAGTAGGGAAATATGGAAGGTCAAATTTATTTATTGCATAATAGTTTTAGCCTAATAACCCTAAATTTTTTTATAACAACAAATTAAAATATTGTCTTTTCAAACAGGTGATGCAGTGAAAGTTGATGAGTCTTTATTCCAAGATCTAGACGATCTTGAGATTTCGGATGAGGATGATGAAGATTATGTTCCCGGCCAAAGTGGCAGTGACAGTGACTAACAAACTATAGTGTGTGCGTCAGAGTGCTTGTGACTACTCGTGATCATTAGACTGGCTTACCGCCTTATTCATAAAACTTAACAAACGTTTGTTAATCTTATTTTAACTACATATTTAGTACCTTTCTCTCTTATTGATTTTTAATGTGAAAAAATTAGGTAAAGCTCCGCTTGATTGAAAGGTTTACTGTTTGATGATGTTTTAGCATTAAGTTTGCCTAAGTAAGCTTTACAAATTTGTTAGTGGTACAGAGATTGAATAAATTGCATTTAGTTTAAATAGGGTGAACAAGCTTTTGTTACTTTTTAATAAGGGTTAACCATGTTAACCATGTTTAATTTAATTTTTTTTTTTAAATAAAATACATTTTTTTGTATTCCGAGAATATTTTTTATTTACACATTGTCACTATTATATAAGTATATACAACTGACAAGTGATTTAAAAAAAGCTAATTGCAACAAATGCCCATTGATCTAGAAATGAAAATTAATTTCGATTTTTCGATTTATTCGGAAAATTGCAAATTGCTGGTTTTACTTGTTTTTAATAATCCATACTAATATTATAAGTGCGAATGTCTGTCTGTCTATCTGTTACGCTTTCACGACCAAACCGCTAAACGGATTTTGAAGAAATTTGATATGGATATAGTTGAAGACTCGGAGTCAAACATTAGCTATTTTATGACGTAGGCGGAGCTGCGGGAAACGGCTAGTATGTTATAAATTTTATGAGCAGACTAACAGACGTAGGGAATTTAACATGAATTTCTGAGACCAATGGAGCCATCTAAACACTTCAACATTAATGATAACAAAACTGAAACAATAACATTGAGCAAACAAAACAAACAGCAAGGTAATAACACCCATAGTCAACTTATGAATAAACTGCAATTTAGTCGAACAGAATTTTGATGCTCAATATATGCATAAAAATAATTTGATTTAAATAACTAGTAATATATTAGCATATTTACAGCACAAACTTCAGCTGTATTACAGATAGTGAGGTGCTACTGGAAATTTTCCAATTGTAAATTTACTGGATTATATTGTACACCCATATTTTCATTCCAAAAACGAGAATGGCACATCACTAATTGCAGAATGCCAAATAAACAAGACACATAATGAAATTCTGCCTGCGAACTAGACGGAAAAACACTTGCATTTGGGTGGTTGTTGTGAATGCAGATCAAGCAGTATTGTTTTCATTAAACAACTGTAATTACATAGTATTAATTGTCTATAACTTTCCTAAAGTAAAATTAAAGATATAATTTAATGATTATTACAAAATATATTTACAATGTGCAGTCTTAAATCAATCAGTGAAAAATTAAGTTCTAAACATTTTAATCAATTATGTAATCAACCACAGATATGTATGTTTCAATCAAATCAAACGTGCATAAACTGAACGAACGAGTCAGCCTTTAATTACAGGTACATCTTTATGTGCTATTTAATATGAAACATAAATAACAATTCTGTTTAAAGGTAGAAAAGCTCTTTTGCAAATTTCACATTGTTTAACTCCTGAAAACACTTGAGTAATTTACAACAACAATTTGATTTTCAAAGAGTAACACACAATACAACAACAATAAGGATCTATTTCGTGCGAAAATGCACAAAACATTGTGTTAATTTACTATAAAATATTTGATTGAAACATTATTAAAAATAATATACTTAAAACAAAATTTGCATATTTGTACCTAGGCCAAGTTTCTGTAAAAGGACAAAAGTACTCAATTATTGACAGGGCAATACTAGAAATATTGAAAAATTAAAACATTTAAAAAATTAATTAAACATTAGATAGGTACGAGTACAAACATCAAGTGCATAACATTGGTAAACCATAATAAATGTGTTCAAACAAGTAATGATATATAAATAGGGTCACTTTAATTAAAACGGGCTAACAACATTCAAAGGTTTAATTTACAACTACTTATAGGCCAAATATTAATTCAGCGACTTCTGGGGTATGCTACCTGACACAGTTCGTAACAGATGCGGTTAAGGTAATAAAAATATCACGATGACTGTGTCGGGCTTCAGTGTGAAACGTAGCATATCGCAGTGTGAATTGTAACTGGAGTGCTATTTTTGAAAGTGTGACTCACGCAAAATCCACGAGTCGAATAATTTTTAATCGATATCGAATGTATTTCATTCGTTATCGAAGAATTTTTGTTATATGTCATATGTTTCAAAAATAGGGCTTCTGATTGTTATTAGGTACTTGAGGACCCATTGTTTACAACTGTAGGCCTACCGAGGTATATTCAACTAAAGATTTTCCTCTGTGTTTTCACAACGGCAGGTTATAAATGTTTTTCATTTTCTTAGCGCCACTATGTAGAAACTAATTTCCGAACATAACAGTATGTTCTTACTCCAAGTGTCTCCCTAATATTTTCTCTACAAGTGACATACAAATATACATATTATTACAGTTATATTGTGAAAATATTCGACATTTTGTACCTAAAATATTGTTGTGTTATTACATTACATATTTATTGTAATCAAACACGATTACGACGTCATACCAACCATTAACCGTAGCATAGCCGTAGGCTATTCTACACACTTGATATACAAATATCTCTCAACTAAGTGGAACAAGTGCCGCTTACCATTCACTGTTTTAATACCGCTGTCAATTATAACTACAGCTCAGTTGACCTCAGTCGTTAAAACAAAAATTGATATTTTTTTGTCATGCGTGTAAATAGTGGTCTACGACAATATCTAAACTGAGACTATGAATTTGATACTTCATAAGCTACCTATCTAAGCTTGTAAAAATACTTATGGATGGGTTTTCTCGCTGAAACGTAACTACCACGTGAAGCCTACTTTCAGCGATGTAAGAGGACAATACTCTTCATTCTTTTGCATTAAACACCATTCACCTAAACATTTTCCACCTTATTCATAAAAATAACGAACGTTTATTAAGTCTAGTTTAACTATAATATGTTTAATTCTTTCTGGCTTTTAGATTTCACGTGAAAGAACAAGACAACACAAATAGACTACAGAAACGTTCGTTAATTTTTATGAATAAAGGAATTATTGAGGAAAATTTTAGAAAATATCTACTAAGTCGTCGCTGCCGCAGCCCGCATTTCTTGCTATAAGTGTAGTCTGTCTCAATAGAAAAAGAAATTAATGTAAACAATGGCAATTTATTAAAATCACTTATATTCGATTATCAATGCTAATCACATTCACCTCTTAATGAACCCACAAATCATTTTCACTAAAATTCCATCGACAAACCTGTCTCAATGTCAGACGGCCATATTTGTTTACATTATTGTCCCTTCCCATTGAGACAGACACGTAATTTAATGTGATTCACTTGAGTCGCTGCGTGACGTTGGCGAGTGCCACCGCGAACGCCTGCAGCGCTGAGAACGGGTACTGGAAATCCAGAGTGTACGCGTTGCCGTCGATGCGGCCAAATTGCATAACCTGCAAACGACCGCAATATTGTTCAATATTGGTTCAGTCTAATCGCCACAATGGCACAAATACCATTAATGAAAATTCTGTTTATTGGGTATATGTCGTTATAATATATGTGTGAAACTCGTTGGCACTAACACACTTCGAGACATGTTCTTGTCGGTCAGGTTTCCCTGTAAAAAGGGTTACGGAGGTCAGACAGTAGTCGCTCCATTGTAATAACCAAATTAAGAGACCGTGACTTACAGCGTACCCCAGGCTCCGAGGAGGAGTCTCACGAAAAAATAAATAAAAAATTGGTGATTCGTTCGACTCACCGATTATGACGAATGAAAATCATTTGATATCAAACAAAAATCATTCGATTTCCGTTTTGCGTGAGTCACACTTTTGAGCACTCCAGGAGTGCTATTTTTATATTCGGAGAGTCGAGTAATTTTTGTTCGATATCGAATGATTTTTGTTCGCTAACGAAGTATTTTTGTTCGACATATTATATGTCATACATTTCATAGATAGAGCTCCAGAACCTGGAATTTACTTTTTGAAAAGCTTCTCGTAAAAGTATTCCATCCCATGTTCCTGTTGCATTTAAATACAGATTACGGTATGCTCCAATCCAAGAGTCATTTTCGTCAGTTTTACTTTGGTTCTCGTTCCACACCTTGCGCCTTGTTGTGCATCACCAGCTGGCGGCGCTAGGGGAAGACTGCGACCAAGGTTGATATCTAGCAAGGTTTAATTCATTTAGTTTACAATAGTTGACCTGCTTCCCGTGGTACTCTATCTGGAAGTTCTTGGCGGACTCCTGCGTGACGCGGCCTCCGAAGTCCAGCTGGTACACCTGGCTGTTCTCGTTCCACATGGGCGCCTTGTTGTGCATCACCAGCTGGCGACGCGCCGGTGGCGGCGGCCTGGCATCCGCGGAACTCAGTGTGCCCGCGCGCTTTAACTGAATGCCATATAGGATACAGGTAAAAAAAAACATCCGCGTTATTACAATAAAGTTAGACATCTGATCAACAGTGTCTAAAAAGTGCTACCCTAAAACTGGTCTAAAGGTTTTAAGCTTTGTTGAACAGTAATCTAAATAACACAGTCTAAACTCAGATTACTTTAGGTAGGTTTAGGTAAACACGTGCGTTGAACAATGTCTTACTTTGTTTTTGTAGTAAGACAGAATTAATAGGCTAGTTTCCTAAAAAAAATATATTTTTAGTCCGTCAGTTAGATAATCAAAAAATATTGGAGACGTATTTTTTCTTTTGAAAGTTAAACAAAGAATGGTAAAGATATGGCGCGTTAAAGTTCCGTGTGACGTCACAGTGTGTATACATTTTCGCAATATGTGACGTCACGAGCCCGCACTCCTAAACTTTGATGCGTTATATCTTTATAATTTATAGTTCAATTGACAAAAGAAAAAATACGTCACTAATATATTTTGATTCCCTTAAAGACGGACTAATTTTAATGTTAGTCTTTTGACCCTGGAAACTAGCATATTGTACTTGGCGATATATTTAGACTATATTTACACACCCCTAACACTCCATAAAACAGCAGCGATCGCGATACCTATTACGACTACTGCGAGTCGGCTGCGTACGCACGTATAGGATTGGTTATTTACCGTATCTGCGTCATAGTCGTCGCAGCGGCCGGGCTGCCGAAGCGACATCCTTGCTTTGTTTTGCTCTCGATTTTACCATAGATCTGCGCGGTGAGGTCCGGTATCTGTTCTGGGTGTGAGTGTCCGTTCTGTACTTTTAATAATCACTATCACCTAATTACGTTGTTCAGTTTTCCCTTTGTCACTTTTTTAGTAGGTATGGAAATTATAGAAATCTGCAAGTTCGAAGGCAAACAATATTTATTTACAACTTTTAAAAGGTTAACATGATGGGTCGGGAGGGGTAGCCTATATCCGGTGCAACGTTTAATTTGATCCCGATATTTTTAGCGATTAGTTACCTACTTCTAGCTAGACAGTTCTATAAGTTCACAAAATTTTAATTTCACTCACCTTATTCCTAAGCTGTGCTTTTTGGAAGCTTTCCAAGTCGCGGTAATTCTTGCTGTTAACTTCGTTGTATCCGCCGTTCGAGTACTCGTCGTCGGAGCTTTCCGAAGGCTTTTTGTTCCGCCTCCGGTTCAAAAGAGGCGAATTGAGCAATTGTCTGTGGGAGATAACAATCATTGAATGGAAAATAGACACAAAACAATAGGCTACTTGACTGTGTTCACATTATGACAATATTTTTATATGGAACAATACATGCACTAAAAAGTAACCAATTTCGAAAATAACAACAAAATTGGTAATTAATTGAACCAGTTATTAGCGTTTAAAGTTTTCTAATGAAGAAAAGTGGGAGCATGGTGGGGACGTATTGCTATCTCTTTTGTACGCACGAAGCCAAGTGGCAGTGACGTCACTCCACCATTAAATGCGTCCTTTTCTTGTTCCTTGGCAGTTTCCCCTTCCACAGGATTTCAAAGGCTTTAAAAAAACAGGATTTCAAAAAACTTAATTAATATTGAACAGATTCAAAAAATTATTTCTGTTTTCGAATTCGGGTACTCAATCGGTCGATCCTGTTCCTGCACAATCTATGTTGGAGCAGATTGGGCCAATTTTTGTCATCTCTACACACATGCCAGCCAAATTTCTGTCTCACGGCGAATTGGTCCAACCACGCTACAGACGCTGTGTCGTGCAGCCGGCTGGGGCAAGCTAAGAAGCAAGCGCAGCCGGCCAATATTGGGCCAGCAATAACACGCTACAAGCTTACACACGACAAAGAGCCCTATGACTATGTATGACTCATATGTCGAATGAAAATCGTTCGACATCGAACAAAAATCTTTCGACTCGCCGATTTTGTGTGACTCCAAATCTAGTAAGCATCCCCACTCCTTCATACTAGATACCCCTACAGCCTTGAGGTGAGTAGAGCCCTTAAAACAACAGGTACGTACCTTATAGGCGAGGCCGACGAGTACCTACTCCTCCGCGGCGTGGCGGGTGCGGGGGGAGGGGCGGAGCGCGCGGGCCGGGGCGAGGCGGGGGCGGAGCTCACCTCCCGCACCACGCCCACCTCCCCCGCCCGCCCCTCCTCCCGCTCGCGACCCTCACGCCCCCGTCGCCCCGACCGCGATGCCAGTAAACGTAACGCTAGTTGTTCCAACGAACCTGTTCGAAGTTTGATAGACTATGTTAAATGGATGTTTTGTGGGGGCGATAGGCAGCTGTTGTTGTCATTATTAATCTATGAATTAAAGGTACAGAGCTAAAGATTGAAAGGCCTTTCTTGAAATAGGACTTGGTTTTCGTAGTCCACCCTACACCTTTTCTGATCGGTTCGAAGCGAAAGACGATCTTGATGTCAAAAACGACCGAAAAATACTACAATTCTCACAAGAACAAACGAAAAGACGAAAACATTTAGGTAAGTATAATCATGTCGGTAAAACATATCTACCGGGTACTCGATGGACTTTGGTAGTTTCAAATTAGTGGTCGACGCAAAAGTACGGACGCCTCTAGTATTTTTACTAGATACTTCTGTACCGTTTTACTTTTCATTTGGTTGTGAAATCATTACTGTATTTCAAGAGTTTATAATTCAAATCACCAAGAATTTTTTCTTTGATTATAAATGCTTGAAGATCTTAAAATAACAACTGCCTTTAATACGCCCCTTAATGAAATAATTCTCATTTCTTTAAAAACAGAGTCTGAACCATAGTGAATAAAATAATGTTTTTGTTAATCATAAACAGATTAACATTATTGTAATTTGATTAAACAAAAGTTGTAAGATATTATTTTAAGTTCAGACTCTATTTATTATAATACGTTTGTGCTTACAGCGCTGGTATGGTCAATTCCCCCAGTCAATCTTGAATTTTTACAAACTCGTGCATTTTAACTGGGTGAGATGGGTTTAGTTCTATGCTACATTACGCATCTATGACGTGCAACTTTCAAAATCCAAAATCAATTTACATTTAGGGGTTATTAGGTGGATCTAATTTAGCATATAGTGGGAATATTTAAAAGTTGAGGGGAAATAAAATACGAACTTATGTGTAAGTCGTATGTATGTTTTTATATCCCGTTTATATTGCTCCGAATTATGAAAATGGAAGCGAGGGCGCAAGCGTAGCGTTTTAATATTTCATACATGTGGGTTTTAGTCAGGTTATTGTATTTACAAGGGGTGTATGGACGCATGCCAATGTCGTGCTAAAGAGGCTACCTTACCAGCTCTCAAGCGTTATGGTACGTACCTTCATTCTGAATCTCCAAGGCAAACTCGTGGGAAGGAGGCCTGAAGAATAGACAGTCATCATCTGCTCCAATAATGGTCTGCAGCTCGTTAGTGCGAAGGGTTTAGGACCGAAACACATCGAACGATATAGCATTCCATCTATACAAGATGAAGTAGTAGATCAAATGTGAAATCCGTATTCGCAGATGTATCATAGGTTTGTGAATACGGTAGATCAAATGTGCCTCGGTCCTTCGAGAACAATCTTGAGATATTCCAATAATGCGTGCGCCCCGGGGAAGTAGGACCGAGACGGTGAGCGAAGCATCTACTCATAGTACTAACTATAATACTTGCTGTAGTCGGAGTCGCTGTCGGTGTGCGACGGGCGCGCGGTGGCGGGCAGCGGGGCGCGCGAGGGCCCGCCGCACGCCACGCACGCGGGCACGCGGGGCCCCGTCAGCCGGCACGCGGTGCACGCGAACCCGTCCCGCTGCGAGCGCCGCGTGCTTCCTCTGTCGTCCTCCGCGCTCGTGTTGCTGTTGTCCTCCCCGCCCGTGCTCGTGCACCGACTGCTCGAGTTCGCAGACGCGACCTCCGCTTTCGTCGTCGGGTCCGCTTTCAAATTCCTAACGTTTTTGTCCGCCGTGACGGACAACTCGCTCGAGTCGAGACTCTTCGATTTTCCGCACTTCTTCAAACTGGGTGTCTTCGCGGGCTCGGCTTGCTTCGCGTCCGCGTTCCGATGGTGCTTCCGCGGGCGCCGCTGCCGCTTGTTGTTGACGAGCACGAGGCGTCGCGGAGGCTCCCCGCGCAACGCAGCGAGGCTGACGTGCGCGTGCAGCACCTGCGGGTCCACCAGGTCCAGGTAGCCGACGCTGCAGCTGCGAGTCATGGTGTCGTAAACCGGCAAATTCGCGCACACCGGACTGATCGGCACGACAGTCGTGGTCCTTTGAACTCTGACTTCCCTTCCCCTTTCCACTATATTACTAATATTCGTCTCGACCGGGGTCTCCTCGTCTATAAATTTCAGATCTTCACCCTTCTGCAAGTTCTTCAGCGTCTCGGCGCGCCTCGTCATCGCGTCCGGGTGAACTTCGTGCTCGTAGTTCTTATTGCACAAAGATTTCAATATCCTAGTGTTCATATCGTACGACGCCTCGCCCCTGCTGCAGATATTTTTTCGCAACTTGGAAAGGCAGTTATCGGCGACGTGGCTGTCGCACTTCTTGATCGTGACCTGCCTGCTCGGCTCGAGAGTCAGGTTGAGGCTGAACGACTGCTGCTCCATGTTGGACATGTTGGTTTTGAGGGAGACGTTGTCGGTCCGAACGGCGTAGTCGGCGCGGCCGCCACAGAAGTCGCCGCGGCCGCCGCAGCTGACGGTCTGCGGCGAGGGTCGCTCGAAGATGATGTCGGTGGGCGCGACGGCGTTCTTGGGAGACTGCAGCGCCGGCACGGAGCCCTCGCAGCGCAGCGGGGAGATGGCGTGTCGGCCGGACACGGCGCCGGCGACCGGCCCGCGTCGCACCGGCTCCGGCACGTTGTTGAGGCTGTCGGCCGTGTCGATGTACGGGAACTCGTCGTACGACTCCGCCCGCGCCAGCGATGGCCCGCTCGAGTTATTATTGTTTGATGAATAGTCCGGTTGATTCATGATGTTGTTAGTGTTATTTATTCGCTCGCTGAGCGTTAATTTTCTTCTGATGTTATTATTAGTGTGCGACGGAGAACCGTTGGAGTCGTTGGACTGGAAAACTTCTTCTTCGTCTTCTGAGAATATGTTAGGGTTGAAGTTGGGATCGGGACCGACCGGATAGTCGTCGCGCAGTTCGGTGATCATGAGCGTCATCTGTCGCGGCTGCAGGTGCAGCAAGGACGTCTTATAGGTTACCTGTCCCAGGTTGGCCGGCACGTTTTTTGCTAGGCCGTGCATTTTAAACTTTGTGCCCCAAATATTTGAAGTCACTTCTACTAGTCGCACATCCTGGGGGAAAAACGTATTTAATTAGGAATATTTCCAATTTTTTTATTTGACTAGATTCTACGTGTGTATGATATAGAAACAATTATTTTTTATAATATGCCTACAGAAAAATAAAACCTACCAAAGAGCTTCAATACCGGTCGAGTAAGTTGACTAGTACACATTGAGAAAGGAACACCAGTTGTAGGAGAGGAGACGCCTTCAGCTAGACAAGTCATACAAAATAATCTTCCGTTTTTTGCGCGGGGCGGGGGGCAGGGAAACCTGCACACATGTTTTTATTGACGTGCACGTTAATGCACCATTACATACAAATATAAATTTGTAACGACGAAACAAACACATAAAAAAATATAACACATTCTTAAAACTTGCACACTTCAATAAAATTTTTGCGTATGCATACTGTTACTACATCTCACATCTGGTAACATTATTACGTCAATGTGTTTATTGACTCAACTATCGACAGAGCAATAGTTATGGATAAATTTCGAATAGCGAAGCTTTGAGGTTTAACCCATTAATGCCCGCAGTGCCCAATTGGGAACAGGCATTTAAATATTTTTGTTATTTTTATGTTTGGAACTATAATCTTTTGTATTATAATTTTGTAATGCTATAGAGTATTGCCTTTTATGAGAAATTAAATTATTGGTGTCAATTTTGTATTTTGGCTAAAATAAGCGATTTTGTTTAGTACATTTACCAAACCATGTTTGATAAAAAGCAGATTGTAATAATTTATAGAAAGAATAGCATTTGCAAAACTTTCCGTTCATTAAAATCTTGCCTGTAGTGTCATCTAATAAGTAACATTATAACATCTCAAACTTCCTAACAGCTTTACATCAGTAAAGACGAATTAGTGAAATGTCCCCAAACGAGTCCAACGGGTAGATCACAGTTCTATAAAATTACTACCTATAGAATTTTCTTTGTCAGTTTCTAAAGTAGCTCAAACAATTACAAAAATATTTTTTAACAAGTATTATAAAGTATTTAAAACGAAGAAAATGATTCCGAAATCGCTTACGATATAGTTGATATTGTTAAAAAAAACTAGAGTTTTGACCTACATGTACCATGCTGAAGAAGAGGAATCCTTGAAGCATTTTTTTGTAAGATATCTAAGGCCGTGTGATGAAGCCAGGACTAAATATAATAGGTTACTTTACTAGTAATTATAGAGCCAAAACAAAATTTACAAAATCATGAGAAATCAATGACAGAAACCCGTTTTTTCTCAAAAACAGACACTGAATACCATAGGTTCTCTATGTGCAACTTGATGGATTTATGTAATAAGCAGTAAGCACACCCTAGGTAGCAACTTAAGAAAAAAAAATCAGACACCAGGGTGCACAGGGTCAACGAATTTGTGGACTACAAATGAAATAAACGTAATAAAAGTAAATATTAGAAGAAGCAAGGAGGCGACTTCTAAATAATGATATCAGGGCATACAGGTTCGACTGACTCACCTTACACCAGGATATACAAGATAATTGGCCCAGAAACACATATGATTGAAATGAAATGAATTGCAGTGGCAAAATCCTGATAGAAAAAATCGTAAAATCTTCGCCTATGTAAAATTTTACTCAATGTGACAATGGCCACCTATCCTCAAAACCATTCCTATAGCTAGTTATATTTTACTTAGAAGCTCGATTTTAATGTAAAATTGTATTGTTAAATATAATTTAATAATCTACAGAAATATTATAAATAGGAAAATTTGTATTTTTGTGTGTATGTTTGTAATGAATAAACTCAAAAACTACTGTGCCGATTTCAAAAATTCTTTCACCATTGGAAAGCTACATTCACCCTGCGTAACATAGGCTATATACTGCAGGCGGAACTGCGGAAAACAGCTAGTATTAAATAATTAGGGATTGAGATGTATGTACATCTTTTGAGCCCATTGGGCCCATTTGAGGACGGTGTTTTTTTATATATATGGAAAAACTTTATTTTTAATTCTTTGACATGTTATGTCTTACTAAGCCCTAATCATTACTACTTTTAAGGTTTTACCATAAAATCCGCGCTGGTTTGTATTTGGGTCTAAATAGGAATAAAAGTGAGAAAATTCGATTAAACAAATTATAGAAAAATATATATATTTCTAATAAGTATATGAAGTTGCATGCCAATACGAGTTATAATAACTCACTCTGTACCTTCCAAGTTGCTTAATCTGAAGCGAAGTCTAGTTTTTTCACGCTTTGCATTAAATTCTCATAATTTGGTCCATTTGTGGTGTCCATTGGTGCAGTTGGACATGGTGCGCCATATCCAACTGCACCAACACAATTCATATTTTATTATAGCATCCGCTGCTACCATGTTTTATGTAAACTTCGTAACAAAAGAACAAAAGTGTCAGTAGAGACAATAGAGAAAAACGTTTTTCTATAAACAAATAGAGGTTATATCTATCCTACGTAGTAATAAGTACCTCAGTTACACTTCTTTCATCCACCGCAGAAATTTTATCGACATTTACATATCTAGAGTTAACATCGCTAGGTAGTATTTATGGTTTTAATTGACAGTAGTCGGATTTCTCGCTCAGCTGATATGACATTTGTACTGAAAAATAGATTGTGTGTTGGTAAACAAATCCAACAAATTACGTTAATTTAAAAACACATATCTAAATGTAATTGAAAAGCAACAATATGCTATGAATTTACTTATATGTGAAATGTGACTCCGTCTTTTTGTTTTTTTGAAGTCTGAGACCTCTTTCACCTAACTGAGCAACTCGGCATTATTTTCAGAGATGTATTCACGCTAGCAGATAGACTCAGTCTAGTTGTAAATCCTAGTCCCACTAGTTTTTATTCTTGTTTAGGCTCACATTTGCGCATCACATGAAGACAGAGGGGTTAGATACCCTATGCATACTCCCCTCCTACAAATGAAGATCCTTTCTCAATGATAGTGCATCATAGAGCTTGAACACGTTACCTCTGGCAGACAGTCGATGTACGCGAGTTCGTCGGGCGCGTCGTCGCGTTCGCCCGCCGCCTTGCGACGAGGTCGCGCGCGGCGGCGACGAGGCAGTCGCGGCGACCCGGAGCAACCTGCAACACATCACATTCCATATAAAGTCTGTCTCAATGGAAAAAGACAATAATGTAAACAATGGCAAGTCATTAAAATTACTCGTCAATCATTTACTTTCGATTATCAATGCTTATCACATTCACATCTCAATGTACCCACATTTTTTTTTTCTTAATGTCAGACGGCCATGTTTGTATTATCCCTTTTATAAGTTACACCGATGTACCTGCGCAGAAATCAATTATTTGTGTGGCGCGAAAATATCTTCGCCAATCATAGCGCGCTATATGGACGCGCGAACATAACCATCCGCTATTGGCTAAAGCGTACCCGCCATGTCTGGAGTTCGCAGCACCGTTGCGCCGTAGCGTCGTCTTGATAGTCGATATTTGTCTGGCTTACGAAGTGAAAGTCTGGCTTACGGCGGTCGGTTGCGCTATTCTGCGCCATCGAACAACGTGGTCGTTTATAAGTTAATTCGGAATAATGTACTGTAGTACCAACTACAGTACATTATTGTCTTTTTCTATTGAAATGACTTATGTGTTGACGCCCGAATGCTATTTTTGAAAAGTGTGATTTAAGCAAAATCGGTGAACGATTTTCATTCGACATATTTTTTAAAAATAAAGTGGCATACAATGTGATCACTAAGCAATCATTTATGTGACAAATAATTTTTATCAAAAGATTCAATAGACACGTGCCTCTGCCCACAGAATTATTAATAGTAAGTACTAACACACAGAACGGGCACTCACACCCTCCCACCTGAAATAGATATCACACCAAGCCGCGTAGATTAAGGGTAAATACCGAGAGGAAAACAACGCAAGAATGACACTTCGGCCGCCCCCACTCCGCCCGGCCCCGCGGCGACTTTTATTGACGCAGATATGATAAAAACAACCCTACGAGTAACACATATTGACGCGAGTGCGTGTATGCTACCAAACCGGTGTGGCAGTAATAGGTATCGGGCTCGCCGCTGTTGTATAGAGTATCCGGATGTGGCTGAACACAAACTGACCTGTACTGGTTGATATATGCGTTTATTACTTTAAAATCACAATTTATTTTGAGGTTTTGTTCTTCTGATAGTTATTGAGTTAACTCCCTTGGCACTGCCACCGCTGCTGCTCACCTTCCTCCCGCTCGGTGTCAGAGGACGAGGTGTGGCCCGACTGTTGCGGCGCTCGGCGCGACACTCGCGGCGAGTTGACCCCGCACTGCCGCCGCTGCTGCTTACCTTCCTCCCGCTCGGTGTCGGAGAACGAGGTGTGGCCCGACTGTTGCGGCGCTTGGCGCGACACTCGCGGCGAGTTGACCCCGCACTGCCGCCGCTGCTGCTTACCTTCCTCCCGCTCGGTGTCGGAGAACGAGGTGTGGCCCGACTGTTGCGGCGCTTGGCGCGACACTCGCGGCGAGTTGACCCCGCACTGCCGCCGCTGCTGCTTACCTTCCTCCCGCTCGGTGTCGGAGAACGAGGTGTGGCCCGACTGTTGCGGCGCTTGGCGCGACACTCGCGGCGAGTTGACCCCGCACTGCCGCCGCTGCTGCTTACCTTCCTCCCGCTCGGTGTCGGAGAACGAGGTGTGGCCCGACTGTTGCGGCGCTTGGCGCGACACTCGCGGCGAGTTGACCCCGCACTGCCGCCGCTGCTGCTTACCTTCCTCCCGCTCGGTGTCGGAGGACGAGGTGTGGCCCGACTGTTGCGGCGCTCGGCGCGACACTCGCGGCGAGTTGACCCCGCACTGCCGCCGCTGCTGCTTACCTTCCTCCCGCTCGGTGTCGGAGGACGAGGTGTGGCCCGACTGTTGCGGCGCTTGGCGCGACACTCGCGGCGAGTTGACCCCGCACTGCCGCCGCTGCTGCTTACCTTCCTCCCGCTCGGTGTCGGAGGACGAGGTGTGGCCCGACTGTTGCGGCGCTCGGCGCGACACTCGCGGCGAGTTGACCCCCGCACTGCCGCCGCTGCTGCTGCTACTACTACCGGCTCCACTACTGCTGCTGCTGTTGCTACTCTCGCGGATGGAATTGGTTACACTTTCTGAAATTAAATAGGAGTTTATTGGTGAAAACAACATCACATTTATGAATATTTGCTTCATCAATTGATAAAAATTGATATATTTAGGACGGGATACGAATCGGGTAGCCGTTTGAAATGACCTTTGACGAATTCAGGTCTATGTAATTTTACCGGTCCGATGACCCTCGTCAACACAGGCAAAAGTCCTACCAAGTGCTCCAGATACAATGTTTTGCCCAATGGTTTTCATTACCGTGTCGCTAGTGAGTGGCTAAAAGAAAAAAAGAAAATTATATTAATAATTCCAGAACGTTGTACGTGCCTTCAGCTTGAGGATCAAATATGACGAACTCAGGCCTGATTTTGCTAGTCCGTCGGCCTTTCAATAAAGGCACTAGTCCTCCTAAGTGCTCCAAATACAATGTATAGGCCCCAGCTTCTTCGTCATCGTGTCGCAGCATGGTGCAGTGTAATCGAGCGCCCGCGCTTGGCGGTCGCGATACGAATAGACGAAGCTCGCTTGTTTCTGGGACGTTGCACTGTGGAAGAAATGTTAAAAAGTAATAAGTCTTGTCGATGACTAAACTTTAGAAGCACATTAAGTTTCCATTTGGATAGCACCTGTTGTCACCAGGACAATCTAATAGTGGTATGATAACGTTCGGTACAAAATATAAATTCCTCATAAATTTAAAGATAAGATAAAAAAATTATTTGCAAAACTTACAGCTTAAAACGTTTACATTTTAAATTATTAATAGCTATGTTTGCAGGTTAATACGGCATGCATGTTGAGGCCAAAATGGACCAGAAATATTATAGCAAGCGTGTATTTCCAACAACTTGATGATTTTACTTCAAAACTTTAGTTCGTTATTTATTGCATCAAATCCCAATACACACACACACACACACACACACACACACACACACACACACACAAATTTACACTACATATCACAAAAAGAAAAAAATAAGCCTTGGAATCTAGCAATCTTACCCGAATAGTATGCGCGAAGAGATTAGCCAACGCGGGCTGAAGTCTCGGGGGCAGCGGCAGCAGTCTCGCTAGTCTCGGTTCCCTCAAAGCCTGTGCTGCTCGCACTCTCGCCAACAGCTGCAGTGGCGCCACCACGCGCCACACTCGCGCTGTACAGACTGCACCACCCACGCTCACGAACAAACGACGTGCGGCGTGACCCCACGTTAGAGCTGTCACGCGAGCCTGTTTCAAAGATTAAGTTGTGGTCATCCGGCTCGAAGGACCACAAAGACACAGAACTGAACACTTTAGATTTTAGCTTTTAAAATAAATGTTGAAAGTGATCTGTGTATTAAAGATTGCAGTCAGCGGCAATAGCGCATCTATAATTTTCAGAACAAAATGTACAAGGATTACCTACCTACTATAGATTATGCATGCACTTTTGTAGCTGACCGTAAAAAAAGGGAATGTTATTCATTGAGTTACGCAAGAAAGCAAAATAATATTTTAGTACCACGCTGGGCGCCAATTTTCTGGAAAGATAACGAACAACATATTCTACAATAGAAAGTTAGGTGCCTACAACCTTTAATTTTTTCGATCCGCATTAGAATAGAATAAATTTATTGCCAAAGAAAGATACACAACAACTATATAACAATAAATATTTTTTTTTCTGTTTTGTTATTTTCATTTTTTGCATACTCATCTGAGAGTGGAATACACGAAATTATAATTAACTAAATATCTATGTATGCACTGTATTCTTGCAAATAAATAAATTATCTATCTAAATTATCTTATCTAATACATGCATGGGACAAAAAAAAAAGACTAAATTACATATTCCTTGCTATCACAAAGCTGTCACAGATGATGTGCTGTGAATCCTTACCGACAAATAGACCTGTAGGTGTCGTCACCTATTTACATGCGCAATTAATACATAACACACAACAGACAGTTATAACACAACCTATAAATTATCAAATATTGTATACACACATATATATACATTTAAATTATACATTTGAATATTTCTAAATATTGATATTATTTACACATTATATTTACAAGTCAATATTATCTATCACATGATCATTCGAAATATCAATATAAATATCGTGTCGTATATTGTGGTGTCAGTCAGTCGTAGTCCTGTGGAAACGCGTACTTTCCGGTCTCAACCGGTTTCATAACAAAAGCCGTTGCATGGCCGCATTCCTGCGCGCGCTCCAACCGATCGCCAGTCGAGATCCTATCCTGACGCGAAGCGCACGTCGCTTGTATGCTCATTGCCTTGCTTTGTTCGCCTAAGTTATTACATGTTACGCTGTATTCATTTATTGTGCTATCTCATATCTTTTCGCTTACTACTCTGTGCTGTGAACTTTCATTTCTTCTCACCTATTCACTGTGCTTTTCTTCCTTTGCTTCTGAATAATAAACTATATAATAATTTCCGTGTGTTGAGTGTTTTACTTCTATCTCCACCGGACTAAATAAAATAATATGGTAACTCCTCATCGAGAATATATACCTAAAGACACATTCAGCATATGTTACAGCCACACCACACGAATGACTGCAACGCTGATTTTCAATGGGCCTATTAATAGGTGTGTGCGTCACGAGCGAATGTGGCCCAATCAATTTAAAAAAAACTACATGTTTTGTACCTACGCTAAATATAAAATATATAAGTGTAGTGTAGAATAAACTATGTAAAGTAAATAAATAAATATAGATATATATTAAATATGTTATACATATATTCATACATGCCCATGTTTTTACTGTTAATTTTTATATATTTTTCATTTTTAGTTTGAACGTATATATCGTTTGAATGCGCCGGAGGGGAGGGGATACATTATTCCAGCACTTAGCTGCAGCATATTTAAAACAACCCCTAAAGGCAGCCAAGAAGTGTCGTGGGATAACAAGGACATATCTAGAAGCACGGTTGCGAAGTCCACGCAAGTTCCTAGTCCATTCCAATTTTTCATGTAAATACGATGGTTTTTGACTTTTCACAATTCCAAATAGTAACGTTGCGAAGTGTAATCGCCTTCTTCCATCCATTCTAAGTATGTTCCTCATATTTAGATACGGCGTGACATGCGTGCGTATTTTAAAGCAAAATCTTGCGACAGCATTTTGGACGCGTTGTATAAGTTTTTGTGTTCGAATTAATAATCGAGGGCCGTAGGCTTGATCCATGTAATTAAATTTTGAAAGAACTAAAGAGTTGCATTGTTTAATTCGAATTTCTGTACTCAAATAGTCTTGAATTTGGTATAAAACTTTGAGACGGTAAAAACTATTTCTAACGACTTCCCTAATGTGTCCCTTAAAACGTAGTTGCTCATCTATCAACAACCCAAGATTGCGCGCCTCCTGTACTCTTTGGATTTCCTCGCCGGCTATTTCGACATATGTTTGTTCATTGTGTAGTCTTTTCAATTTACGTCGAGTACCCAGAACAATAAATTTAGATTTAAGGCTATTAAGAGCTAGTGAACAATTGTCAGCCCATGTCTTTATTCTATCTAGATCATCATTGACTTTTTGTATCGCTATGTGGATGTTTTCGGGGTCGCATCGAATATATATTTGAAGGTCATCTGCGTAGATATGAAATTTGCAGTGTTTTATATGTGTGGTAACGTCTGCGCTATTCAATATCTATACTAATATTATAAATGCAAAAGTCTGTCTGTCTTTTTGTTTGTCTGTCTGTTACGCTTTCACGGCCAAACCGTTGAACGGATTTTGATGAAATTTGGTATGAATATAGTTAGTAATAAGACCCGGGGTCAAACATAGGGTACTTTTTGACGCAGGCGGAGCTGCGGGAAAAAGCTAGTAAACAATAAAGGACCTAATATAGATCCCTGCGGAACACCTCTCATAACCGATTTAGCCATCGATTCCATTTTATTACCCTTTCCATCATTCAGTTCGACATATTGGTTTCGATATTTAAAGTAGCTTCTGAACCATTCAATAGTTGCCTCAGCGAAACCATAGTGATGCATCTTTGCTTACAATTGAGTCAGTACAGTCGAACGCTCGGGAGAAATCAAGCAGTGTCAGTACAGAGACTTGTCCAGAATCTTGAGCGGTAACTATATCGTCAATCACATTTATTAATGCAGTTGTGGTGCTGTGGTTTTTACGGAATCCTGACTGCTCTGGAGGGAGGATGCCATTTGTTTCAAGACATTCTTTAAGTTGCATTGCCACGACTTTCTCCAAGATCTTAGAGAGCAGCGACAATATGTTAATAGGCCGCAAATCTTTCATGCTGGTGGTTTTTGAAATTGGCCTCACAATTGCTTCCTGCCATACGGCAGGAAATGAGTTAGTTTCTATTGATCTATTTACCATAGCAGTTATTACAGGCAATGTATCCGGCAATGTACATTTTAGCATGTCCAAACTTACCCCATCTGAACCAATTGCGTTTGATTTTAGCGTATTTATTATTCCATTTCGTTCAGTTTTCAAGCTAAAAGCTTTTAGAAGTTATTAGGATGAGCTAACTGTTTAATTTTTTTTTGTATAAGTAATCAGAAGATTCAACTAAGGTGCATACAGGTAATGTTTATTATTTTCTTGAAATACATAATTTATATTTTAAAATCAAAATAAGCCAACTGTGTTCTTACACTATTTATGAAAGTCACATAAAATATACAAACCTGTGTATACGGTATGGGCACCGTATAAATTAACACGCCGGTGTCCGAGTAGAACTTGACGACGTTCTTGAACGGGGGCGAGTCGGGCGGCTCGTCCGTTTCTATGGAAAATAAATATTTGGTCATTAGTTAGTAGTGGTACATTGAGGTGCACTTGAGAACTGTACACGTAAAAACGAAAACACAATACCTCCCCACATATAGATATAATATATTGCGCGTCAGAATAATATCTTTGGAATTACATAAAAACGATCGGTCACGTTTCCGCGATTTATACTTTAACTTCTAGCCATTCGTTCTCGTAAATCAGACGGAATCTATATCCTTCTCAGTACTATTTGTATGCGAAATTTCAAGCAGATTGTTTCAGTTATAAAGCGTGCAGAGTTAAAAAACAAACAAAGTCGCCGACACGACGCCTATCTTTTATTAGTAGTACGAGTATTCTTTTTTATCTATAATTGACACTTAAGTAAAGAATGAACACTTTATTGCACCATTGACAATTTTTTCGTTAAACAAAATGAGTACAAAGTCGGACTTATTCCTAATTGGACGGTATGCTGTCCTAAATAAATAATATACCACTAAAATCACAACTCCTTCCATGCCATACCGCGATCGTAGTAATTGATAGTACTTCAAAGGCAAGAACCAGGCTTTTTTCTAAAAGTGATGGTCTATCACTGCTATTTACTTTTGGAATATTTTTTTTCTGTTTACAAAAACTAAATGATTCTAGATTTATCAAACTAAGTCTCTGTACTCCGCAGGTGATACAGATGTGTAAAGAAATATGTAAAATGTATGAAAGCTCTCTTTAATGAGAGAGATATGATTAGGTTAACAATCAATTATCATTAAGATCTTATTATAAGTGATATTTATATTCTATATTGAAAATAAACGATTTCATTAAATTGGACAGAGGGCCTGGTCGTCTCGATATAGGGGCGGCATCCCAAATCATGGATAAGGCAGACGCACACGAATCCCCGCGTCATACGATGATCCACAACCAAGAGTCTACCGGGATCTCTCCCATGCTAACATATTCGAAGACCACTCATTAAGAGTCAAGAGTTAAACAAGGATAGTCAGAGCCAAGACTGCCCAAGACTTACGATTCAGTTATTGGACGTTCGATTTATACCGGTTGCAAAGAAGGGGTAACAGTAGGGATAATGGTGGAGGTGGTAGGCGCACGTGTTGATTACAACGACGTGCCATACCATATCCCTCTCTTTTACGTTCGATATTAAATTATAGATTCTTAGGTTAGTCATATGCCGACATACATTAAATCACAATAAAATTGTTTTAATAAAACTATAAAAAATAATATTATAAAAAATTTGTAAAAATGTTTTATAGATGTCAAACTTTCCGCCGATAAATGGACGTTTCAAATTCCGCAGACTGCCTACAGTTTTGACAACTCCGAAACATGTTGGATCCCGTCGGCCAGCGTAACTAATCCTGATTGATTGTTTCGAGTTACACCTATATAACCCCAGTTAATTCCTGTACCTTTGACGCACTTGTTCGCAAATGTGTTTATTTTCTACCACGGCTAAATATAAACACTAATCAATCCAGAACGGACCACCGCTGCTGCATATTTAATGAGAGTTCTTTTATATCTGTAGGACTTTTGGCGGGAAGCTGTGAAGAGCAGTATCGGCGCTGCATTTTATTTTCCAAAATATGTGTTGTTTTTTTTAGTTTTGTTAAGTTTGTGCATAATAATGGTGGAATATTATTCGCAAAGTGTTCGATAACAAGCGTGAGTGCGTTGGGAAGTGATACAGAGTTTGATTTGTGTGATTTTTATGCCTGTTGCCAAAAGCTCGTAGTAATTGTTAGTAGTAGTATTGTTAAGTGCAGTTTTTCTACAACTTCACTTAGCTAAATTCTTCTAACTAGACTTGACTAGGACTTGACGAAACCACACTGTAGGACTGAAGATAAAAAAATTAAGAAGGGCTATAAAGGACATCCATGGCCGTATAATCCATTACAAAAAAAAATATATACATATATATCTGTACGTGCGAAATAAAGTAGAGGGATTGTGTTTCATACGACATTCGATTCATTCGTTGCCCGCCATAAACTTCACTGCCGTCATAAAACAGTTTCCGTATTGAAAAGCGACCATGTCGTTTGTCAAGTTAGGAATATCGCATTTACCACATATCATTCACAAAACATCTATTACTAAGCGACGTTCCGGGCGCGGCCCTTTCTATCTTTTCAATAACGCATAATAGTTTAATAACGATGTCGTCCTCTTCACTAGATTTCTATGTAGGTTTTTCATCTTCTATGCGAAATCTCCTTACATAATTTTTGGAGTTTGTTTGGTTAACATTATACAGGGTTATTTGTAAAACATCAATAACCTCGCAGGCCTATTTACCTACCAACATATCCAACAACGTTTGTTCTACGACTTTTGATAATTCGTTTGTTTTCACTTTCATACAAAAATAAATATTAACTTTAAATTCCGCGTGAATGTTAATAACTCTACGCGCAATACTATTATTACCTACTTATTATTATTGTTAGTTTATGAATGAAGCATAGACTTAAAATTTTCACGACTGTACATTAAAAAGTTTAAAAATTATTTTAATTAAATGTACTGACCTATATGGAAACTCATAGAACAAATGTTGTTGGATATATTCTAAGCTATCTAGGCCTGTGAGGTTATTGATGTTTTACAAATAACCCTGTAGTGTTTGACGATAGATGGTTGCATCAGAGAGGGCATAAGGGGGAGAAGAGTAGATGAGACTTTAACAAAGCGGCGGAATAAAAAGACATTGCACCGACCCCCTGTATCCACTTAAATCCATTTCAAAAATCCATTGATGGATCTTTTTGCACTTTTATGTTCACATTAATCCTTTATTCAAAATTCATTGCAAAGTGATTTTTTTAGAACTAACATATGTCTGAAAATCCATTAAGGAAAGGATGACACAAAATAGATAAGCAATATCCTTTTTAACCAACTACAAAAAAGGAGGAGATTGTGGGTTCGTGTGTATGTTTTTTTTACCTGATTAGAAAGAGGCTATGTATAATTGTTTGGCACGCTCTGCAGCCTGAACAGCTCTATAGATTTTAGATTGAGAAGTGTCGTTAGATTCGTATTTACTATGAGAGTGATATACCCAATCAAAATAAAAGTAGTGGGATTGTAAGCCCGCGCAACCCAGTACATATGACGTCATCATGGCCGATGATTTTTAATAGGTTTGCTTACCAGGTAACAGGGTCCCAGCAACAGCTAGAAGTTCCCTCGAGTTGGCCCACTCCATAGCGAGCGTGTTCCCTCGCAGCCCAGTAATAATCCTGGCAGGACTGACGTCATCATGGCCGCGCAATAACACGATCTCGCCATTGCCCAGCGCCACTGCCAACACGTGGCCGCCATTGTTCTCCGTACTCTCTTCGCCTTCCTCCATTTTGAATTTCTCGCACGACCAAGCCATCGATGTTATGCCACCTTCAGCTACTAGTTGCACCTGTGGGTAGAAACAAAAAGATGGAAATATTTTGAGAACGAATGATCTAGTAAGTTACAGTGTGGTAAACAAAATTATTTGGCTGATTCAGAATAATTCTTATATTTTTTCAGGTAACAAAGAACGATTTCCTTCCAGCAAGAAATCAAGCAGTTTTGCGATTTCCATCTATTCCCTATTAATTTTGTCCTGTTACTGAAGATGGCCCACTAGGGAAAGAAAAATCTCTTTAACCCCTGCAAACTTATTAACCATAGGGATTGTCCAGATATTCTTATTCCTAAGCACTATTCTTCAATCTTTGTCAAGGTCATTACTTCAGTTTCCAAGACTTGGCCCTTAGGCACGTTCAACACATGTTAAGTATTAAGCTCTATACGGACAGTCATAAAAATGTATAGATACATTCAGACTAGATCTTTAGAATCTTATTTGTGGATTTTAATCAATAATAAAACCATCAATCAACGTTCAAGTCGCCTAAGCAATTAACGTTTCCACTCTTAAATTCTTCATGAATCCGAAAACTGGGTTAGCTCAGCAATTTCTTAATTGAAATTCAAGGATTTGGGAATTTATCCTATAAATCACAATTTATGTTCAATCAATCCATATAAGATTAAATTTATACTTGTTAGTTATTCTTCATAAACTCGTAATTAGAATACTTAGTACATTTGATTGATAACCAATGTAAATGTTCAAATAAAGATGAAGCATGAATGTGTAATGTTTGTTTTAAACACAAAGTTCAATAATACATGCCAAGCAAGGTCCTAAAATAGTAAAAATAATGAAATATCATTCTGGTACATAATCGCCATCTCAATTAGCTGCTAGAATAAAGTTACCTGTGAGACCATGGCTCCGTGGACGTCCATAACCACGAGCTGAGCTGACGCTGTGCCGAGGTACACCTGATTGTCGTCAGGCGTCCAGCAGCCGCATGTGATGCGAGCGTCCAGCGACAGCATGGATGACCAGTACCGCTGGCCGGCTACAGACCCCACTAGTACGAAGCCGTCCTAGTGTAAGACAAAGAGTGTTAGGGAATTTGTGGAAATGCTGCGTGTTTTTGATACGGTTACAGAAAAGTATACACAGCCGTAGACAATGCTATACATAGAGGATGAGGAAGAAAAGCGTTATACGATAGAAAGAGTCCGTATGACTTTCCCAGCAAGTAAAAAACTCTTTCTTTGAAAAGTACACTTTTCGTGTACGGAAGACACAGTCACAATTTAGCTGGTGTCTAAAGAGTCATTCTATATATACGAAGTGTACAAAGGCTGAAGTGCAACTTTTGAAACCTGAATTTAAATAAAATGGCTCTCCTGGTGTCTTTCTCATGTGGAAGTGAATTTACCTACTACACTATTGCCATAAAGTTCAGTTTGTTTACAAGAGGACTAATCTATAATCTTTTGTAATTCCCAATAAATAAAAAATCTTTGAATATCAAAGATACAAAACAGTGATACCTAGCATCTATTTACGTCCTTAACAAAACAAAAATTTGTAATACAAACAGGCCAACTAAGCCCAGAATGCAGGCTCCTAATGTGTGCAGTGCAGTCCAACTTAGGCAAACAAAGGGCTGCGCGCCTGTGATACGACTATAATTCTACCGCCTGCCGCCTTCCTGCCACCGGCATTGTGCACCAACTCTAATTAATTCCTCTAACCTCCCTTATTGCCGTATCATGGGGAGACAGACGTAAACTCTCGCGGTGGATAGTGTCTCCTTGTTTACTCATTTACTAATTCAGAGACGAATCAAATATCAATTAATCTAGAGTCGCGTATCATTAGCGCCGTTTTTTAAACTATCTACTCAGTTGTTGATAAAAGCTTTTTGAAAAATGTAGACTTTTGGAATTTGTCATATTTAAACTTTTACTTATTTAGTTAAGAGTATCGATATTTAAGTCAGAAAATGCAGGCAGTCGTTACCTACCCTTAACAATTCATAAAGCAAATTTATGTCGCATGTTATTTAGCTTTCCGTTTTGTCCTACTCAAGAATATTTTATGATTTAGTTTGCAGAATCAATTACTTAAGAAAGTCCTACAGACATTTTCGAAAAGCAGTGCACAAATCGAGATATTTTCTGAAACAAACTGGACATTTGAACTGGATTCTAACTGCGAGCAGCGCGAAAAAATTACAAACATAAACATCTACTAACAGCTTATGAACGACGTCATCTGGAACTAATACAAATTACCTATAAATGGTTGAACGAACGATCAATAAAGTTTAGTGGAAAAATAACAGACGAGTCGTATAACACATGAATGGGCTGGAAAAACAAAGGTTTTATCTCCAGCTATCAATCAGTCGTGCCAATAACACAACATAAATCTCGACTCTCGAGGCTGTCCCGAAAGATTTCATCCCTTTTGGAGGGCGTTGTCCGTCATAGCGAACTGATGTTATAATAAATTGGCTCGCGCCCGACCGCCGAAATTCATTTAATGATTTGAGTTAAACAATACGAAAACTTTTTGCTGCTATCAGTATTTATTCGCCTCTAACAAATGATAGTTTCATTATTAGCAGCTTTCTCACAGATCTCACGCTGTAATTATTAGGAACCAGATATGTTGATATTGCCCTTCTCTTATTCAACCATTTTCTACCCCCTCCTGAGTACAGGTCTCCTCATGTATATGCGTTTCATCGTGGTTTTGAGCCTGTCTAATCTAGGTGTTGCTCCAAACTCGCGATATGTCATCGGCCCATCTTGCTGGTTTATTCCCCAAACTTCTGCTGCCATCTTGTCTCCTACAAATGTTGCCCGCGCATTTTTACTTCCTCATTTATGCAATAGTGTTTAAATTGAAGATGGGCATTTTAGTTTGTCGTGTCTATCAGGAGTTAACGGTTTTACAAAATATATTTATTCACTTTATTTCAACTTTCTAACAATGAACTAAGTGAATGCCGCCAAGTACAGTCACACAGTGCACATTTACCGCAAGTCGCACTTTTACCGCAAGTTACCATAAAGTTACTCGTAGCAGTGTAAAAAGGCCTTAACGTGTTATCCAGCTCAGATTGATTGAGCCTCTATTCTTGTTTAATACCATGCAAATTACATGCTAATATGGAACATATAACGTCCAGGTTTATACTGTTCAAATAAGGTGGTTATTTGTCTGTCAACAGACGTTTTAATATTGCGTGGATAAGTCAACACTCTGCCTTACATTGGGGGGAAACCTTAGACCCCGATATCAGCAGTGTTTTTATCCAATGCTAAAATAACTCGTGTCCTTTTCACTACTGATCTTTCATTAATTCTGGTCTATATTTACCCATGAGTGGAGTCGCGGGCAACAGCTGGTCACCTTACATCTATAGAAGCTCTTACATTCGTATAGCAAGCCACAACCTCTTAGTAAATTTCAAGACTTGTCACGAAACAAAAGCGAGCTATTTATGAAAGGGCTTCACACAGTGGGATCTTTGTCATTTGGGTCACGAAAATCCAGAAAAGCCATCAAAAATGTCTCGAATTGGGACCGAACTCTTTGTCTTATTTGTGCTTAGTGAGTAACGTGAAGAAGACATGGAATTGCAATTGAGTTGAGTCGAAAATATTGGACCCCGATGAAATAGAGGATTTCAAGAATTTAAGAATTATCATCTACCATTATGTGAATTTAAAATAGTTCCTAGTAGTTAAAAGTGATGAAGGCAAAGTGCACATTGTACTTTAATTTGACTGAAATACCGCTTAAAGCACTGAAATACTCTAAACAACATTCAATTTCCTTAAAATGGAAATTGAAAAAGAAAATTTTCAACTCTGTAAAATGACCAAGTTTCAAGACCCTTCAAAGTTACATAAAATTGTGAAAATCTGGTGCTCCAACAAAGCAGCTTATACTTCGGAACACCGCGGCCATAAAATTAATAGAGAGTAAAGAGGCCTTGTAAAAGGTGATCCACGTGAAGAGACCAGGCATTGAAGGGCATGTTGCGTAAACATTTCCAGAGATCGGCACACACGCCCCCGCCGCACCTTTCTTATCACGTTGAAGTGCTCAAAGGTGTCACGTAGCGTTGCCCGGCTGGGCTCACATTGAAGCCTTTTAACAAATTGGAGCGACATTTTGATTTACCCGAGCCATCGGTTCACGAAGCACGTGGATTGACATCGCGTACTGATCGAATCGATTCGATATCACTGTTATTTTGATATTAAAAATAATAGGAAGCGTAGTTTATTTTTACTCGCAATTATTTACGATTTGAATTTATATTTTAATATTGTTTTGCCTGATGCCTTTACCAAACTGTACTTTAGCTGTTTCTCGCTCAGCCTGCGCCAAAATGTAGCCTATGTTTGACCCCGGTCTTCAACTACATTCATACCAAATTTCATCAAAATTCGTTAAGCAGTTTGGCCGTGACAGACTTTCGCACTTATAATATTAATAAGATCAAAGAAAAAAGTATGAGATGTAATTTAAATTTAACTCAACTAAAACAAATTATTAAAATCACTTCAAAAACACCACAATCATATCTATAAGAACTTGGCTCAAGCTGAGCTGAGATGAAGCAACGTGATGTGACCAAGCGTGTCAAGCGAGCACAATGAGGCAGTATATGGGAATCATATCACATATGATATCATAATATTTTCAAAAATAACATCCGATATTGGCCGCGTACACCACTCGTCATTCAGGGAGCACCCCTACCTCTCACTATAGAGCTGTATTCACAAACTCGGATTACAAAGAAACTGATCCCGTTGTAACTGAAAGACAAAGGGACAAAGAAATACGTCATAATAGCTGAATAATGGCAATAATGATACAGAAGGATATATATAGGATACAGAAGACATGAAAAATTATTTGATGTTTGTCAATCAGGTTGTAATTTTAACGAATCGGTATTGCTGTATCGAGCTGTATTTTTTTTCCATTTTTTGGGTTAAGAGCAATTAACTCTCTCATATCTGCAACTTCTCTATTATGCAACCGATAGAACGAATTCAACTGTTCTCTTGAATGCTCAGGGCCCACTTTCTTGCTTTTTCTTCTATAGGCGTAGCTTTATATAACACGCATTGCTTCTTCTGATGTCAGTAACCATTTTTCTCATCAGACAATCAGGACTAATTTAATTTAAATTTCCAAAAATAAGTTACTTCAGTCATTTACACAATAATTGTTATACTGCTTTATTTTACATATTTAACGTGCCTCTTTGTATTGTGAGCTTTAATGTGACACATCGCAATACCTTACCACTTATTTGCTCACTTTTCTTCTATTGTTAGTTTACTTTTGGATTCTTTTTTTTATTATATAAAGTTGTGTTCACCTTTAATTGGGTTGCATGGTAGAAAAAGTACCTATTTAGAATATGTAAGATAATGTAAACATGTAACCTGAAGGTGTACTTTAATTGAATAAATAAATAAATAAACAAAACGCAGGACTCGAACTTTCTTCTCTCTACAGTTCTGTTTCTAAATAGTACCTCATTAAAATTATGCAAGACATACAAAGCCGATTGGCTTCTGCGTGTAAAATATTTAGGCTAATTAAAATTTCGGCCATAATCCGCGGCCCGCATCGATCTCAATCCAATTTGGTCAGACTACGGCTGATGTTTGTCATCGGCAAAACGATAACGAAGCAAAACCAGGACATTGATGGATGTACCGCAGCTGCTTCGGACAGGCTTTAATAATGTTTGTTACCGATCTGTTCAAAGCCGAAAACTTGTGGAATCTTATACGAGACTGACGCCAGTATTTCGGGATCCATCTCATTGTCAGGCGATTGTTGAAAACTCTCCGGAGTTTGATAAGCGTACTAAGAAGTATTTAAAACTTTTCAGTCTCTGTTGGTTTCTTTGTTAAACAAAATCTAACTTGGTCTGTTACAATAAGTATTATTAAAATTTCAGATTGGTATTTGCCATGAATGTTTGAATTATTGCCTTAAAATTTATAAGTAACTAGCAGCCCGTCCCGACTTCGTCCGTGTTATACAAATTATGTAGTAGTAGGTTGAAGCTAACCTCTTCATTCAGCATTTCTTTCAAAACCGACTACATAGATCTCCCTAAGGCCGAGTCAAGTAGTCCTATTAACATCGGTTATTCATCGGAATACCATATGTATTCATCTCATGATGTGGTGGTGAATCCCACCACCTAAAGTATTTATTTCTAAGGAAGATTGAAACATAAAATATCTTTTGGCTCTATGGGCATATGCCTCTGCCATTTCGGCAGGCATATCAAAATTTTAAATAAGTAAATGTCAGTGTCTGAGTCAAACTATCGAAACGGTTAAATATTTGATAGGTACGTCTACCGATGTGCCCTATAGAGCAGTCAAGATCGATTTTTCAAGTTCACTTTCAGGGGAATCAAATGTGTTTTTTTTTTTTAATTCCAAGTCGTTCACAACTTCTCTCCAGCGGTACCTGGAAGGACCGACTGGTCGCTTTCCACTTGGTCGTCCCGTGTATACTCTCTTAACATCTACGGGGAAATTAAATCGTAAATATTTATTACAATTTTTTTTAACACTCCTTCAGTTTCGTCATTAGCTCCCATTTCCATGCCTTCCGGTTGCTTCCATTCCTGTTACGTGGCAAGTTTTTACGACTGGCCGCCTGCCTAACATCAACCCTCCATAGGAATGCTTCTCAGCTGCCGCTTCCATGATGCTTTACCTTCTGCAGCCCTATTTTTCAAATGTGTGACATATATGTCGAATAGCAATCATTCGATATAGTACAAAAATTATTCTACTCTTTTGCGATTTTGCGTGAGTCACACTTTGACGTTTTGTTTTGTTATACCATTTTTAACAAATGAACGGCTAGAATGTTTTTTTACTGATAAATTGCTTTCAGTTGCGTTTTGTTATACCACGTTTTATGTCACGTCCCACGGAATAAAAAGTATCCTATGTCCTTCTCTTGGTTCTGATCTACCTCCCCACCAATTTTCAGCCAAATCAATTCAGCCGTTCTTGAGTTATAAATAGTGTAACTAACACGACTTTCTTTTATATCTAAGATGATTCAAGTTTAGCTCACAAAAAGATTTAATAGGATACTTATTTATATTTATTTATTGTGAGAAATGCTAAACGTTTTCTCAGAAGACCGGGCAAATTGGAGTAAGAAAGCGGACCCTGGTTTCCGCACTGAGCATATAACCGCGAAAGCGCTAGGATGAAAAAAAGCACACTAGTCATTTTCTCAGGATTAGAAAACTTAAGTCTTAATACACCACGTTTATACCACATTCGTACATTAACATTTATGATTTTTTTTCTGTGTATGTTGTATTAACTGCTTCTTTTATGTACAATAAAGAATTTTACGTAGGTACATACATACATATCACTTTTGTAAGACCCTCATTTATTCGACAATCCAACCGACTGTGATTTTACAACGTGGTTGCAAAGGTTTTTGGAATCGCATCTCAGCCTCTAAAAAGAGCACGTAATATCTAGAAAATATACAAAAGCTACTCAGCCGACCTGATAACAGATAAGCGCCATGCGTCCATCATGGGACCAGGAGAAGTGGGTGACCGGCGTGCTCCTGTCGTTGATCAGCTCGATGCTCCAGCGACCCTCGTACTTGATCCACACGAAGATCACGCCGGAACTGTCGCACGAAGCTAGCTTCTGGTACGGCTCGTTCCATTTCACCAGTATTACCTGCGTTCAATTTTTTTTTTTTTTTTAATGAATGGAGTGTAACATCAACGAATCGGGGGTATGGAAACCTAAATAGCTAATTTTAAAAAAACTTTATCGAACTTGATGCTAAATAAAAATCTGTTTAAACAGAGATTTTTATTAATCACATTCGTGTCAGCACATAATTATGCACATAACAGAAGTGTTTGTAAGTTTGTATATTTATTTGCAAGGGGTATTATTAGGATCTACCAAACCAATTCTAACAGTTCTTTCTGCGTATGATACACTGATTTTTGTGTGAAAATGATACCCATCCATATAACAAAGGTACAACCATACACTTCTCTCATCCTACAGTAGGCACTGTGCAAACCGGAAAACAATAAAATACCCCTTCTCTTCAAGTACGTAAACAATATCGCATGCTGTGAGGTGGTTTATAAATTGACCTTGAGAAACAATAGATAAGCCAGAGTCAAGGATATGCGCCGCAAAGAAAAGGAGAAAATAGCTGAAGATGCGATTGATAAATGCTATGATAAGAAAGAGACACAGAAAAAGATATGTACCAATACATTTGCCTACCTATGTATTTAATATAATGGCAACGAAAAGGTAATATTCAAATATTATATAGTACATTAGTTTGTGAGATAATTTTAAAGAACTAATCGTAATAAAGCAAAACCGTAAACGTAATTATTACTAAGGGTAATAATAAAACTATAAAAGTACCTAATTAAACGAACACCATAAAACATTTTAACAGCCCTTAAAACGAATGACCAAAATCTGAAATAGCCAAAAAGGAGAAGATAAAAATAAATAAATTACTTTCATTATTTACATGAAATCGCCATAACAGCTGTACGAGTAAGTACGTGAGCACATTACATGGTAGAATTCCCTGGCTATTAACATTCCAAAGCATCGCGGGTAAGTTACACCCACTTAAGCAAAACAGTCGGGCTGTGCAAGCATCTGTCATTATATTCAGAGAAAAATCCACTCGGGCGTTGAGTTCCTACTGGGTTTCC
Source organism: Euzophera pinguis (assembly GCA_947363495.1). NCBI lineage: Eukaryota > Metazoa > Arthropoda > Insecta > Lepidoptera > Pyralidae > Euzophera > Euzophera pinguis. The sequence goes on along the minus strand of OX376161.1, from coordinate 4,679,599 downwards.
GATTCTGAATCGATTTTAATCATTGTCCTAGATTTGGCGATTAGATTATTATAATGGAGCGATTGCAGTCTGACCTTCGTAACGTTTTTACAGGGAAGTCAAGCAAATATGATCAAGATGTTCTTTATCGACCAACAGATGGCAGTTCGGATCAAGTTCGCAAGTCGGCTTAACGTATCTTCCGAAGTACGGAATCATCTTTATTATAAGACATTCTGCAATATCCTAACCAAATTTGAAACAACCAAACAAGTAATATATGTTTTTGCGGGAAACGAACCCGCTACCTCAAGGTCTTCAGGTAAATGCCTTATTAACCACTGGACCACAGAAACAATTTTACAGCGACTTCATTTAAATAACGAATGGTTGTCACAACCATCAGGCGATTCAGTGCGAACTCTTGTATAGTTGCGACCTCAGTGTCAGGAGTTTACAGAATGTTGTGGGTCGACCCATCTCCAGAAAGGGTTATTGTTTACTTGCCATCAGAAGGGTGGCATGATAATGAAAGAAAAACAATTTTGTTTTCAAAAACTACAAAGATTATACTTGTATAGTTTAGGCTACTAAAGGAAGTGGAGTAAACCCAGTCTCATATATTAAATCTACGAACATTAGAAACATTTCTGTTCAATATAATAGGGAACAGATGAAAATATCAAAAACGCTTGATTTTTTTTCTGGTGGTAGGAATAAGGTACCTTATTACCCGAACAACATATCAAATCTCAGAATGTTAGCTTCTAACTGTTTCTGCAGCAAGTCGCGGAGTCATAGTCATCCAATCTATATCCTATGTATTGTATGTATATGTTTTATATACTTATTTTATGTATAATATGTAATCTTATGTATTATTACTTTTCTTTTGTATATATTTTATCTTTCTTGTGTGTTCGTGATTTCGTCTTTATCGCCAACTTTTCTTTCTCTGTTTGGTCCCATGGTTGACTGGTAGAGAATGCCACTTTGCATTAAGTCCACCATTTGTACAAATTTTTGTATTGTGCAATAAAGCTTAAATAAAATAAAATAAATAAAATAAAACGTTTTGTTACACGTATTCGCGCCAATGTTCATAGCATGCCTACTCGTCCCACAAAATCATAAAACCCACCTAACAAAGCCAGAGAGAGTGGTTTACATTCAATTACAACACATAAAGTACGAGGGAGCAAGGGGGAGAGGGGGAGCTTTTAATTTTTCTACCTCTATAAATTGATGAATACCTTGTCTGCTCCGAGGACGTGCATTAGGAATGTAACGAGCTCCGCGTCACTAATGAACTTTTGTCTCATAAAAGTTGTCAAGCGAAGGCGTTTCACGTTTTAATATTACTAAAGAGAAGTTTTTAAATCAAGGTATTAGAAAATCCCTTCAGAAAAAGCTAATAATAAACAAAACAAACTCTCAAAAACTTGAAGGTCGTAAGAAGTACTAACAGAAAAGTATGGCGCTGGGGATGTTTTTCAAAGTAGGATATTGTACTGTAACAAACGTACAAACTTTGTTCATTTGTGACTCTAATACTTCTTTCGTATAAAATAAAGTTCAAAATTGTTGATGGGAGATTTGCGACCAACCCCCAGTTATGGCTATAAACCATTAAGTTTTGTAGTGCTATTATGAAGGGTCCACACAAATATAATTTACAGAACTGGCTTTTCACAGTTTCATAACTTTAAACAGGATATACAGCGATGAATAAATAATGATAATAATATTCTGGTTTTAAATTGATAGGTAAACGTGATTGCAATAGTGAGAAGTTCGCCTATGTGCCTATCACAGGTTTGTCTAAGTATATTTTGTAAAGGCGTTATTACAGGTTATAATAGGACATTATTAATGTGTATTAAATATTACAAACACATTATGCTAGGCCATCGACAATCTAGCGCTTTCCCTTGTGTTTTAAGTAGAAAATCAGCTGGCGCGTTCTCAGACGTTTTGTGTTTATCTTTCAGCTTCTAGATCAGTGATTCCCAAAGTGGTCCAGGTGGACCCCCAGGGGTCCACGGGAGACTTGCTGGGGGTCTACGTAGGCGTGAACAAAAAATGGGGGTCCATAAGATGTTAATGGGGGTCCACGAAAATTTATCTGCTTTTGATAGTAAAGAGCAAAAATGTAAGCATAGTTTTTATAAGGGCCTACCTACATTGTTTTAAGTACCTATCTAAGCAGATAATATTTTAATAAGGCAAGCGACTGTTACTTGTCCAAACTTGTGTATTCGATATTACGTACAATTTCGTGTACAGACTTGCAAAGCGCTATCCGCCCGACAATGCTTAATGCTTGTTCAGACATGAACTTGATCAACACTATAAATACTTGATGCCAAAGGCAACCAAACGCATTCATTTGTTTCCGGAATTTCGAAAACAAGGCGGAATTTGGAAAAAAGTTGTGAGAAAATTTATATCTGTGTTTGCTAGTGCCGGAGAAAAGTAAGTAACCTACCTTTTTTTGTTATAGTACTTAAGTATTTTGTTTACGTGTACTAGTCGGTTGATCACAACGGCCTGTATAGATACGTAACTTAGTAACTTACAGATATTTTAATTGTCCTCTTTCGATTTGAAGACAAACACAGCACGTTTTATTCAATTGTTTTTTCACGAGAGAAGCACTGCCTCTCTAAAAAGGCCGAATAAGCAATATTGCAGAGCAATTAATTTTGTAATTTTTCTTGCAAATAACTACTAATTTTATAAAACAGTAATTTCATAATCATGTTAAATTGATTTTGAAGTAACTATTTTATCAAAACTATTCCTTTTCGGAAAGAGCGAGCGGTGCGCGGGCGACGGGAAAAGGGCGGGGCTTGAACTTCGATGCCTGTTTGTCACGTTTTAACAATGAAGCCGCAGACAAAAAATACGCAAATACACGGAGCGCGTGAACTCATTGATTTAATAAAATGTTAGTTATCGTTTTTATGGACAATTTTGGGATTTCGACGTTTATTTTTCCCTACACAAATATGATCAGTATTCGATACTGAGTACACTAATTTTTATTTATACTATTAAAAATTAGTGGTAAATTATGTACTTTAAAATTGATACCGTTTTGTGAAAACGTTTGTATTTGTCTCAGCGGTTTATTAGTTGGTCCCTTTACAAGCCGTAATTCTATTTCCGCGTGCTGACAAAGGCTGCGGTGTGATACCTATATTCAGAAAAAAACTTGGTTACTAAAACATTTTTTTTACAGGTAAGGTAACTGACACGAAACATGGCTACAGCAAAGAAAAAATGTCGACAATATAGTGTCGATTATTTGAAATATGGTTTTGTTCCATCAGAGGCAGACAAACAATTGCCCATGTGCCTATTATGCAACAAAGTTTTGAGCAATGACTCTATGAAACCATCAAAGCTCGAAGATCATCTAAAAAGGTGTCATACTGATAAAATAGGTAAAGATTTAAAATATTTTCAAACATTGAAAGAAAAATATGGAAAGAGACCCACCATGCACAGTATGTTCGCTTCAACATCTCAAAGTAACGATGATGGCTTGCGGGCATCTTACAATATCTCATTACTTATAGCAAAATCTGGAAAACCGCACACTATCGGAGAACAATTAATTTTACCCGCTGTTGAAGAGGTTTTAAAAACTGTTTTGCACAAATCTCCATTTGACGTACTAAAAAGAATTCCATTAAGTAACAATACTGTACAAAGACGCATTGATGAAATGAGCTCTGATATCGAAAGCTTTTTGTGCAATCATCTGCAAAAAACTCATTTTTCTATACAACTGGACGAGTCAACGTTACCCAGTAATGAAGCATTACTATTGGCATATGTCCGATTTATTGTTGAGGAAGAAATTCACGAAGAATTGCTATTTGCCAGAACTTTGGAGACTGACACTAAAGGCGAATCAATATTTAATGTCCTGAGTAATTTTTTTACGGAAAAATCGATCCCATTTACAAACGTTATTTCAGTGGCAACAGACGGAGCTCCTGCAATGGTCGGGCGATATCGTGGGTTTATAAGTCATCTCAAAAGAATTATACCAGGACTTACAGCTATTCATTGCGTAATCCACCGACAACATCTTGTGGCAAAACATTTAAGTGACAGGTTGAACCAATCTCTTCATTTTGTAATAAAAGCTGTCAACAAAATCAGAAGCAATGCATTGAATACACGTTTATTTGCTCAATTGTGCGACGAAAATGATGAAGACTTCCAACGACTGCTCTTACATACTGAAGTACGCTGGTTGTCGAAAGGTGCATGCTTAACGAGATTTTACTCTGTTTTCGATTCCATATTAGAGTTCTTAGAAAGTAGAGATCCAGATTTAAAAGAAAACTTGATCAAATTCAAAGCAGACATTGCGTATTTGACAGATTTGTTTAAAAAATTTAATGATATTAACTTGCAGTTACAAGGGGACAGCCTGAATTTAATAAAAACAAAGGGGATAATTTCGGCTTTTCTTGGGAAATTGAAATTTATGAAGCAAAACATTAGTCGGCGCGAATTCTCTCAATTTCCAAACTTGTCGCAGGTAGAATGTATTGATGAGGATATCCATACCTACAGTCAACATTTAAGTGCCCTGCATGATGACTTCAAAACCAGGTTTGAAGATATACTGACGATGGATATACCACCATGGATAATAAATCCATTTGATGAAACGGAAGTGGCCAATGTTGTATTACAAGAGGAGCTGCTCGAGCTAAGCACTAATGAGGAGCTGAAGGTGAAATTTAGAAAAGGCTACCCAACATTTTGGCTGCAAGCAGAAATACCCGAAAAATATCCTGGACTGTGGGAAATCGCAAGGAAATTTTTAATAGCTTTTCCCTCGTCATATCTTGTCGAAAGGAGTTTTAGTGCCGTTACAAACCTCTTAACAAAAAAAAGGAGCAAATTAAACATCACAGAGCGGGGGGATTTGCGGTTATTGCTCACAAAAATAAAGCCAAACATTGATCGTTTGCTGACACTCCATCAGATACATCCTTCCCATTAATTAAAATTATGACCTGAACCTATATTACCTTAATATTTTTTTCTTGTAATTCTATTCTTTTAATAAATAAAGTGATATAAAATGTACCATTTTTCGTTTTTATTTTACATATCGAAATATAGGGACAGAACTCAGAAGTGACACAATTTTTATTTTTTGGCGACTAAGAATGTGGTAGAAATGTAGCAGCAGGGGGTCCACCGAAACCAGTAAAATTTTGAAAGTGGTCCACGAGAAAAATAAGTTTGGGAACTACTGTTCTAGATCAACATAACTAATACACAACCGATGGAATATCCATAACAACAAACTAAATCATAGTTTCACGTGCTAAATACACTGTAAAAGGCTGATTTGTAAAAAGTCAACCTATGTCTAGGTATTCTTCGTCTTATCGTGTTTTTCCTCGTTGCGTCCTCAGCTTTAGTTTCAGAGCCTAGGGTACGCTGTAAGTCATTGTCCCAGATTTGGTCCTTTGTACAGGGAAACCAAGCCAACACGACCATGACCCGAGGTGTGTTAGTGGTCAACACTGTCAGATCTTTTCAGGCTGCCTAAAAGCATGTGACACTGCCTAATGTCTGCTATCTATCGATAACAACCGGGGCCAACGGCTTAACGTGCCTCCCGAAGCACGGAGGAGTTCGAGATAGAAAATTCCACTAAATGGCAAATATAAATAATACAGTGTCTACATGAAATAAATAAATGTCGATCAATCCAATATGAGCCGCGTCTCGCCGTCGCTTAACACGTGCATTCGCTTGGATATCGAGCTCCTCACCCTGTATACATTATGTATTACAGGGTAGCTATCATTAAGCAAAGTGGATATTAGCGGGACTAGGAAGCTGTTTCATGGCCAAGCGCCCACTTGGGTTAGTTTCTCGAGTAGATTTACTGTTTACATACATTATAAATTAACCCTTTGACCCCGTCCCAGCAGGCCATTACTTGTGTAGATAGAAGGCTTTATATAGACAGGGCGTTTCACAGCGGTAGGATAGTTCGACCGAGAAAAAGATTCCAGGTAAAAATATGTGTCTTATAGGAAATAGCCATACTGAGTATTATTCAAAAAATAAATATTAAAAATATATTTTTTTTTTATTTGCGTAAATGACTTTTTATCATTAGAACGTACTTGATTTTTACGATTTCATAATCAACCATCCAATAGGTATTTGAGAGAGTTTGACCATATATGGATTTTAACTGTAGGAATTTTTATTTTACGTGTTCTATTTAATATCACGTGGTGATTAAAAGTGGGAAAGCAGTGTTAAGGAATACGATGTCGTTCGTCGGCACAATAACAATAAGGGGAGCTCAACGAAGCATCGGATCGAATCAACAAATAAAGAATACACAGAAATACTCCTCCAGTAAATACTAAACTAACAAATTTTGGTTAGGTCTCATAAAAAACATTATTTTTAAGCATAAAAATTATCATAATCATAATCATTTATGCTTTTGTAAACATGTTGAATTCAAGATGGTACATTGAAAATATTTAGCACATACATGTTTAGCCTACTAGGCATACAAAAGTGAAGTCAGTGGTGTCACACATCATCCAAACAAAATCATGCAAAACAATACAAAACCAGAAAATAAATGCGAGTTAATCTTACAAAAATTAGACCAGCTGTCCTTTAAAGTCACAACCAACATTTTGTCAGAAAAGAATTCATGCAAGTGATAATAACATTAGCATGGGTTATGGTATTTATCTCCGTAAAATTTTCGGATATGTGGAACTTGAAGGTTTTATGTAAGGTAAGATATAATTGCAGGTCTACAATTATATCTTACAGTGGTACTCAGAGTCGTTTATTACCATTAAAGAAAATTATTCAAACTCAAACAAAAAAAAAATATCCGTTGGCGAATTTTAACATTTTTACTCTTAATAGATATAATCAGCAAGGTTTGTCATTAGTATAGATTTTAAAAAAAAACTCTCTGAAGGAGAATCTTTTATTAGAGAAGAATTTGCTTAATGAGTCTAACATCTCTGAGTGTGACGATTAGACTTAGAAAGTGTTTTCAAGCTTTTTATTGCAAATAAAAGCTATTTAAATGATCGAACACTGTGCACTCCTTATTCTGCATCGGTGTTCGCCTCACGAACGACCGCGATCAAATTTTCGTTGTTGCAAAGCCAAGCGTCAAATGACATAAAACTGAAAGTAAACATTGACTCGTACTTTTTTACTTAATAATAAATTTATCCATACTAATATTATAAATGCGAAAGTCTGTGATGAAATTTGGTATATAGTTGAAGACCCGGGATCAAACATAGGCTACTTTTTGACGCAGGCGGAGCTGCAGGAAAAAGTTAGTTCAGTATAAATAAATGATTAGTGTAGAACTGTAGACCATCGAGTAAGGCACGTTTTTACTTTGATTTTTTTACACATTTTTTTACAATCTGAGTCAAGCTGCGAATGTGATGTGAAAAGCTACGACCGTGCTACGAAAAACCACGACCCTGCTACGAAAAGCTACGACCATGCTACGAAAAGCTACGACCACACTACGACGAAAAACGACCCTGCTACGAAAATCTACGACAGTGTTACAAAAAGTTACGACCATACTACGAAAATCTACGAACTTACTACGAAAAGCTACGAGAATGCTACAAAAAGCTACGATTCTGCTACGAAATGCTACGTTCCTGCAACGACATTGATACGAAATTTATGCCGTAGTAGTTTACCATGATGACACTGTTGCGGACAACGATAGTGCTAGACTCTAAGACTCTAGAGACTGCTACAGACAGCTACGTGACTGCTAAAGGCTTTCAATGTTATCAAAAATAAATTTTAACCTAAAACAATAATCATTGTATGTACTACCCATGAAATTAAATTATAAACCCCTTTAAATATCTTTATTGATTGATCAATTGTGCTACAAAACTAAATACAATCATCAAAATACAATTGCAAAAGTAAATTACCATCATTTCTTTAATCTATGGAATTTTAACTTATTTTAACTCTCTTATTATTTTAGTGCTACCACTAAGTATTTACTAGCCCCGGCGGGGAATATAAATTCATTTTGACAAATGTTATTTTCCATTAAACTGGCGAATCCTCAGAAAGGCTGCATGACGTACAATAAAAAGCGGCTGAAGTAAAATATAAAGAGATAAGAGCAACTTTATTTCATCAGAAGCTATTTCAACGACTTTTTTTATTATATTTAAAAGTGAAATTGAAATAGTATGTAGTGTTCTGTATTTGTCGTATACGTAACATAACATTAATTCTTCGTTATATGTAAAATGATTTATGTCGCTGGCAATACACTAATTAAAATTCGGTTGACAAGTTGACAATTAACTTTTAGAATTGTGTCAATAAAACGTCAAGTCGACCATTCCCTCCGCCATATTGGCAGTCGGGATCGAGTGTCGTTGGAGCAACCATCTAAGGTTAGTAATATTTTTTAAATTCATTTTTAATTATTTTTGGTGACGGATTTGACATTGTTTGAAAATGACACACACAATGTAATTTTTATGTAAATTTATTAATGTGTTATGATAAATGTTTTAGTTGATCTATAAAAACAGAAAATTCGCAACACCCTGACAAGGTACATATATATATATATACATATCTATTTATAAATTACAACTAAAAATGTTAAAAATAATTGTTCCAAATAAAATCTTAAAAAAGCTAGCTAAGGATGATGCGGAGTTATTTAAATATTGCAATATAATGAGTGTCTATGATAAAATTCAATATCTTATTTTAACTGAATCATGTCAAAAAAATTGTTTAATGGAAAAAATGCGACCTAGCTACCTAAGAACACTTTGTTATTTAAATAAATATAGTCTTCCAAAATTTAATAATCAGTATGGGACAAGAATTCCTAATTATATGATACCAAACTATCTAAATAAGCTTCCCTCAGAACTTCAGGAGTTGTATAATAATAACTTTAAAAAATTTAAATTGAGTTTGAAAAAATACTTGAGTACTTTCTGAATGTAATAGCGACTCACCGAACACAGATAAACCCATCGAGGTTTCCGCGGTTCGGTAACTGTTTTATGTGTACATTTGATATTTACTGAATAAATGATTTAAAAAAAAAATAATATATAATACAATCTGACATCTCATGTAATTATTATTGTAATATGTAAGCGATAAATAAATGAATTATGCTTTATAAATTATGAATCCATTTGGGAACAGCGAACAATAGTGAATATATTCAATATTCGAAATAACCCTAACACAAAGTAACAGAAGGTAAAAAACACATATTGTTCATTCATTTACGTGTCAAGAACTACAAAGAAAGGCACTCGTAAAAATCTTCTGATGGCTTAAATAATAAAAATCACGGAATAAATAATATTACATACATAAGATAAGTTAACACAACACACACGAAGTGCGCGCCTTTCGAATTTATCGTTCACCGCGTTTTTTGTGAATCCTTATCTTCTGTATGTAATATTACGCATTCTGTGATAAAAAGGCCAGTGTTTCAAGGCAACGCCTCCGACATTCTAGGAACAGTATTCCCCCGGGATTACTGTAACTAAAGCTAGTATAGAAATATTACGAGAAAGTACGACCATTAAGAAATAATGACGCCTCTTCGTGGAATTACTCTGCCTCGACTGTTTTCGGCTATTTAATTATGTATATGAGAAAGCTCCGTTATAAAACTATACAGCTTTGAATTACATTTTACAATTTACCGCTTAGTTGCTGAGGTATTTGAATATTACTCGTTGGTGGGTTGAAACACCTTTGGTATGGCTGATACAGTCACTCGTGTGAAAAATGAATGTTTAATTTTCCTCATTACTTGGTAAACAAGCATGGAATGTTTTTACCAGTATGTTTACATTGTAATTAAAATGTATGTTTCAAATCAAAAAGCTATGTTTTGATCAACATTTTACCTTCGTCTAAACGTGTTTTCCTAGTTGCGTCCTCAGCTTACGCTTCGAAACCTAGGGTACACTAAGTAATGGTCCTAAATTTGGGGGCACTAGTTATAACAATGAATCGACTGCCGTCTGACCTCCGTAACCCTTTTTACAAGTAAAACCAGAGCAGCAGGAACATGACTTAAGGTGTGTTAGTAGCCAACACTGTCAGTTTTTTTCAGGCTGCCTGAAGGAATCGGACACAGCCTAACGACTGCCATGTATCGATAATAACCGGGACCAACGGCTTAACGTGCCTTCCGAAGCACGGAGGATTTCGAGATAGAAAATGCTACTAAGTGGCGACCGATACAATACGGGTCGCGTCGCGTATGAAAATCAAAACGAAAACAAAAAAGTGGAGGACTGAGGGTCCGAATTTTAACAAGGTGATAATTTTTAACCAACGCGATATCGTGACCTGTTATTGCTTTCACAAAATTTCACAATTTATTTTCTATAATATAGGATTTCAAAGAGTAACCAAAAGTTAATGGTTTTGTTATTATTAGCGTAATAAACTTTCCACGTGAGGGTCCATTTTGAACGGAGATATAGAAAATAATACAATGTTTTGCTATAATATCTTGTTTCCACAATTTTTGTTTGGCATTATCTTACATTTTGGCGTAAAGACTTTTTCTTTAGTACCCTTAATTTATCCGGTACAAGTGGACCCTCAATTCTCTATGTGTGGACTGATGGTCCAACTTTAAATCCTATAACTCGCTTATTTGATTTTCACAAAATCTGGTTATAACTTTCACAATTCTTTGGGAATGTTCACTAAATCCTGAGCATGTTTTCCAAGAATTCTGAGAGAGTGGCCCTCAGAGCACACGCACATTCTTTGTCAAAGTCGGTTATAATTGGTCCGCAGAGGTAGTTGGTCCTAATCTAACCTAATTGGAAACAACAAACTATGCTTCCCGCGACATACTAAGATCAACAACGACGATAGCATCTAGCATAAAATTTTAAGGCCGCGTTTTTACCTACAAGTAATGTAACAGTCTGTCCGATAGCAGCTGCAAATGTAAACGCCGTAGAAAGTTCATTGTTTCATCCACCTCCGTGATCGTACCTCCGTGATCGTGGTTAAGAACCGGTGGTGGTGGGTTCGATTCTCACGGGAAGAATACTTTGTTTAGTTGTTTCAAGTTTGGTTTGTACATTGCAGGAGTGAATCACCTGATTGTCTGATAAAAATGATGCTTCCATGCTTCGGAAAGGTCACGGCTGCTAATTGATGGTTGTTAAAGGAACCACATCAGAGGGCGAAGGGCGGTTACAAAAACCCCTGACACCAGACACCCAGGTGTATAGGGTCGATTGACTATTTAATCCACTCTAGAAGTTGCTAAAGTGTATTTTTTTTATTGCAGGTGAAAATGCAGCCTAAGTAGAACTTACATCAGATCTATGTCCTCGCAGGTTGTAGTTGGTCCGCAAAGGCAGTTCGTGCGGCCGCCGAGCGTGTGACGACGTGAACGTCACACCGACCACACCGCGCACGTTGCCCGTCGCCAGCCAGCCTTCTTGGTAGTAGTTGTTGCGGTTCAACTTCCAGCCTTCCTCCTATTGGATGAAAATGCTTTATTGATCAAAATCGTATGTATGTATGTATGTAAAATTCTTTATTGTACATAATAGAAAACAGTTAATACGACATCAACAGAAAAAAAATCTTAAATATTAATGTGCAATGGCGGACTTATCCCTATGAGAGATCTCTTCCGGTCAACCACTATAACAGACGAAAGTCTGTGACCTAAGTAGGAGTACAGATTATCGGATCTTAAAAAACAATAAATAAAAGCTATATTTAACTACCTGTTCATAATTCTTAATAATGATTAAATGCAGTGCAAACAAATCTAACAAATCACTCTACGGACAATTTATAGATTTCTTTAATCTTTTCCTTGAATGACTTGAGCGATGGCGACATCTTTACTTCAGATGGGAGTTTATTCCATAGCTTAGAAGCCAGAACAGAGAAGGAAAGTGCATACGATTGGGAACTGGCTTCAGGAATCAGTAAACGTACTAGTACTCCGTCTTTCTGTCTTCTAGAAATTAGGTTGACTATATACCTACTCAAAATCAGGATCAGTATGAGTGGAAGAGAATGGGGGAGACCTTTGTCCAGCTGTGGGACAGTATAGAATAAGGAAAAAATACTCAAAAACATCAACCAATCAATCATCAACTTATCGTTTTATTTTGATTTGGTTTACAGTATATACGCTTTCTAAGTGTGTTTAACACGTCGCAATAAATTTAAGTTACTTCTCTTCTAATCTAAAATACTTGTCTAGAAAATATAATATTCATAAAATGACAGCACGAGATTTAAGTATTTCATTACTTTAAAAGCCCTTTGAGTATTCTGTCATTAGTGAATTTTTAATAGGTCTAGGATTTAGAATCCCTTTTGGGACGTAAATAAGCAACTTTGTAGTTTAATAAAATATGCAATGATGATGCGAAATAATAGCAGATATAACACACATTCTTGTCGCACAGTCGGTATAAACAATGCTCCTGTTTGATCTTCGAGCTTTTCCAATGGTTATAAGATTATAGGTAAGCAAAGAACAAAATAGTCAGATGACCTAGTGTTAGAAAAATTGAAATCGTTGAATCTACATGCTCTGAACACAAAAAGCATCTAAAACGCACACGTAAAAGGTTCCTTTCTAAATGTCTGATATAGAACAAGAGATTTAACAGCGTTGTCTAGATCCTTTATTTTTTGTAGGCAGCGAAATATCATTGAAAAAGAAACGCCATCGAAATATAGATTACAGATTAGACAACCAAATAAAATTTACTGAGAATAAGAACCAGTGGATTCGCAACTTTAAAATAAATTCTGCAGCTGAAAAGACCTTGTAGTTCTGCAACCTTGGCCGACCAAGTTACTGACTGGTAATTGCACGTGCTACTTTTTCTATCTAGCTTTTCTGTAATTTGCATGCGATATGTTAATTTAAGATTTTTAAATATACTACGTACTAAAATAACATTTCATATTTTACAAAGTACTTTGAAAGACATCACCGTATTATTGAATAATGCGGCTAAAATAAAGCCTTTATGTCAGTTTTACTATTGCCTAGTACCATTAATGGTAGAAGTGATACAACACTGTAACCTTAGTGGCAATAAAGACAAGAGTCAGGCTCTCTATTTATGAAATCCGCGGGTCACTTAAAACCTGGGGGTAGGCTAACTTTCAGTCTAAAGTCTATAATCACGATAATTACACATTTTTGAACAGCCCTTTTCGAGTATATGTCGAACGATTTGCAACTGATCAAGACTTACACATTTTCGCAGCACATTGGACATGCCGATTTTGAGTTAGTCGTAGGTTTTAATGATATTTTCCCGTTTCGTAAAGCATTGAGATTATTTGTCTACTCGGCCTATTAAAAATATTTATATATTTTCAAGCGAAGTGTAATGAACGGCAAAGGACCGAGCCTCGGGGAAACCTGCAGAAACAAGATCAGACCTTTTCACATACATTTCCACAAATAAATTGAATTGACGGCTTTTATTGAAAGACATCTGATGTTGAATAATATCTCTACAGCATAGGTATATATTGCTGTTTCCAAAAATGAAGACGAGTAGCGATTTCTAACATGTCGGATCTAAGTTGCTAACATAAATGGAACTTTATATAGAGTATAATGTATTTTCATAAAATATATACGTACTTAGTACGTTTTGATGTTCTAAAAAAATTATGCGCAACACAGTCAGAAATATGATATTGTTCGGACTTTGACGCTCAGGTGGAATTCGTTAGATTGTGTTAAGATAAACCCCTGGACGCCTCGAGTTTGTACATTTCATATGTGAGCCGAAACAATTTACAACGATTACAAGATAGGAAACGAAGCAATTAACCGACACGTAATGGAGAGTGTCCTGTCCTGTGTGACTCCGAGTGCGGACGTCGAGGCCGGAGATCGAAGGCGAAATTGGCAATTAGGCAGATATTAGGTACCCGGCGTTTGCAGTTCCATTAGTCTTCCAACCCTCCCCAATTATCGCCGATTTCTTCCTAAACATTCGGTGTTGGATGTTGATCAACAGGTTGAGGAAAAAGTAAATCATTTCTTAACGCCCACTTCCTTCTACGCACGCCAAGTCACCCTAGCGAGATTATAGCATTTTGTAATCTGAAAAGTTACGCACATTTGTTTTACATGAAGATTTGTTGTTTATGAATAATGAAAAAAAGATCTGCATTGACGAAGAGACATTTTTCGAAGCTCGTTGAATCAGTTCATTATAACTTTTTAATTTTGCTCGATTATACTTTTGATATATTAACAACATTTTAAATGAGACTTTTCGAACGTTCCGAAACAGGTTTTAACATAAAGTTTTCTACGTGACTTCGTTAAATGAAAAGGAGAATAATCTTAGAAACGTAGTGAACTAGCGAATAGTAAAATATATTCAAACTCAGTTCTAAAACTTGCATTGAGAGAGTTAAGAGAGTGGAGCAGGGGGCAATTCTCACGCCTTTAGCGATAAATCTGAATGAAATTCATCTCGAAAAACATGGGGTATGCCTATTGAAAACAAAAAACAAAACATAGAGTTCCCTATTATCTGTAACTACTGCATGTTCATGTATACCTATGTTGCACAAATCAATTATTTGATTTGATTTGATTAAAAACTTTGTGTTCGTATTCACAGTCATCTATCGAGTGACATTTCCCTACTCCTAACGTCGAGACGCAACGCATGGTCTTTCAGTCGACATGTTCACATGCCTCATAAGCCGTGTTAGAAATGTCAATCATTATTAATACAATAGTGTTCTCACTCTACGGTCAGCTGTACATATGATCCATTTCACGATCACAATTATATTAAAAAATATCAAACTCCATACATATTTTTAAATGAATATAGCTGCAGTCATAATAATCGAGAGAACAGATACGTAACTTAACTTCCAATGGACATTTGCGTAGCCCACGACTAAGGTTTTTTTTATAAACAGATTTTAATAGAGATTTTTCGAAAGTCGTGTTTCTCGAGAATCGGCCTCCAGATAAATTTGCATGCGGCTGGATCGACAAAGCAGGCACTCGGATGCGAATGCACTTAGGTAACTTTGCGGCTCGTCAGAGTTTACGTTATACATCATGCTGGGAAATACGAGCGCCATAGAGCAGTTTGTTTTCAACATTCTAACTATAGGTACTTACTACTACATAAGAATTTTAATAACTTGAAAATAAATTTAGCGACAGACAGGAATTTCGAACGTTAGTGTATCATCGATACAGCATTTTGTGATTTTGATTTTTGGTAGACTGTATTCATTAACACTTTCGCTAACTGTGAAGGAAATAACAATGGCACTCAATTGTTCTCTACGTCGAGAGGCGTTACTGCCAGCGAAAGTATTAATTTTGAAACTACTAGAATCATTGAAAGAACAAAAATTAAATTTACACGGAGGGTAATAATTGCTATTTATACTACTTCAGATTAAGCAAACGCGAGATAAAGTGAAATCATCTATTAAGTACCTACATACTTTTATCATTTCAATAGCATGCAACCTATAATGCAATGAACGCAAACTTAATTTTGTTATGAAATTTATTACCATTTAGAAATGCAAGAAATTTAATAATACTCAAGTTATATTTTATAAAATGTTCTTCAAATAAATATTTATCAACTTGTGCTACTAGACGAAGAACGAAGTTTACAGCTTTATCTAGGTAAAAGGCTTTAAAAAACAAAGTTTGAAGTTATTAGCATTTTCCACTATAAGAAAACTTGTAAGTATTAACTTTATTTCCGGGCCGTTGCCGTATATTAATGGAACATCAAACGAGGTGAAAATATAATATTTTAATTTTTGAGCAAACCACGTTTCGACTATAATTTCTAGCGGTTTTCTCGCATTTGAATCTATTGTTCCAACAAAAAAATTGACATTCTAAAGCTTTGTTATGGAAGATATTATACAAACTAAATTAAGATATTTTCTTAGATAGGACAAGGAAAGCATACATTTTTTGGAAGAAGATTCATGAATATTTTAACATATCAAACACTGCGATAAGTGGGTAAATAAGTAAGCCGCATAATGAGTAGGGGGATATTTTACATATCTTTGTGGCACCACTGCGTTCCCGATTGGAACTAATTTCTGATATTTCCAATGCCCAAGTTTCAATTTATATGGATATTTTATTCAGCGGTCCTACATTTCCTACTTTCAAATTTACGATCTAAGAGAGAAAAGTTGCTTTTAATCACAGTTTGATTCAGTATTTTTAACATGCTCTATCAGGAGTGTTATGTTTGAAAAATATGACTTGAGCAAATCAGCGAGTCGAATGATTTTTGTTCGATATCGATTTTTTTACATATGAGTCATATATTTCAAAAATAGAGCTCCACTTTAGCTGCACTAACAAAACATTTTGCTACCTTTCATATTTTACGGTATTTATGGACTCTAATAATCTATACACATCCAATATAAACATTATGTATATAGTATATCAACATAATTACAATAAAATGTTCAATATTATTTCTTTTTGTATTTGAATAGATTTGTATAGGTATGGCGCTTTGGTTTCTACGAAAAGTAAAAAACAGAAAAAGCAACAATTTTGATTTTTTGAGAGCCGCAAGTTCCCTTGGAATACTGTGGTTATTCCTGATACTGGTACAATAGGGGCCAGAAAAACGTGACCGTGTACTTACCACAATGGCCGGGGGAGTCAGGTATATCTGCTCCCTGGTAGTTATAGTAAGAAGTTTAAGAAGTTGTATTGTTTTAAAACGTAAAAAGCAGCCAGCCCGAATCATACTTTCTCTTATGTAGTTCTTCTTACAAACAAAAATAACATTAAAAAAAACATTTAGCTAAAAAATTATATAGTCCACCCATAGGCGACGGTAATCACTTACCATCACGGGACACATCTGTTTGCTAACTCAGTAGCATAAAAAAGTACATTTTTCACGCGGAAATATTTTACTACACCTAGATTCAAGCTTATTCAAATGCTAAAATGAAATTTATTCAAATGCTAAAATGAAATATAGTTTTCAACGTAGATTAAAGAAGTAATTCCATTTCTTCATTCATTTTTGCATTAAAGTACACCACTCGTGAATGGTATTCTGTGACAAAATTTATATCATGAAAAAGCAGTAGGTAACTACATTTATCTCAATTTAAATGAAGCCACACGACTGGCTGGCTGGATTACCGTCGGGATTAACGCTCCCAGCCAGTCCGGCGGCGGCGCCCGTAATAAACCGCACTGTATTTTCTTAGCACAACCATTTCCTGGGGTGCTACCGAATTGCTCCTAGGTGTCAGGCTTTGAATAGAAATGGAAGTAAATAGGTCAGAAGCCGTGGGTTGTAATTGAATGGGCACCCTCGCGGCTCGGCCGCCGTAAAGCAGATTACTATTGCAGTGTTGTTTCCCCACAACACTCCAGGGCCGCTGCAAATTGCTTTCGATCTACGGACTAGCCAAATGGAAATTTAATGCACCGCTATGATGCGTGCGATCACGCTAATCTATTTGCTGCCGACCGCTTGTGTATCGTGTATGACGATAAACTCATTGCTGACGACAATCATGTCCCGTAATTACAACCTTGAACAAGTTTACAAATAGGTAAATAATAGACGACATAAGATGAATTACAGCAGCATTACTACGTAAAATTCTGTATGCAAAATTAATGATGCCTCGGAAAATAAGAATAAGCAACGAGAGATCCGAAATGAAACAAACAAGTGGCAAGTCATTTACACAGTGACCGTCTAATTTAAACGTTGATTATGAGAGTATTGAAAATTGGTTTGAGAATATTTTTCATACTAGTTAAAGTGGTACATACCTCTGGCAGCTCGTCGGGCACTTTCCCCATCCATGACAGCGACAATATCGTGCAATCGCACTTAGCGTTTACGTTTCTCTCGAAATGAAGGTGCATTTTGGCAATTCAATTAACACGTGCGACCTCGCTGCTCATCACAACACGCCCGGTAATTCAGGTCGGGGCGGCCCTGTCGGATTTCAAGAGCATCTTATGTTAGTAAGAGACTCATATTGTCGTACGATAGTTGTAAGTCGGCCGTGCGCGTCTCCGGTCGGTCGGCTGACGTGACAGAGTCGAGGGTGACAAGAGGCTCGGCGGCCGAGACGGCGCGGCGCAGGTATTGATCACGCAGGGCGCGCGCTCGCGGGGCCCTCTGGCGAATGTGAGCGGGACCAGGGAAAGCGGGAAAGCCGAGAAAAACACACGAGGGCGCTAGCAGAGGGTTCATCGATGGTTTCTTTGAAACTGTTTTTTTTTCTTTGTTATTCTTCGGAAACAAATAATTAATGCTCGTATTTGTAAATTATTGTATTACGACCTCAAATAATATTTTACAAATAATGTCTAATATAAGTTTTTTTTTGTTTTTTTAATGTTTTTTTACTCACTACTAATTATAATTAAAGCAATTGTGACTAGCTTTAGCAAAAAATCAAAATGTGTCCGCGAATAAAATATGTTGATTATGTTTAAAAAACCTTCTAAAATATTGACAAAACACTGCTCTGCTGCCAAGTCCAGGGAGGACGGTGGTGCTAACAAAGTTACGAGCGGCACGTGCCAGGTTATTATATTTCGTCGCGTATTCACTGCCCAAAGACCAACGCCGCCGCAATTTTAAAATTGTAGCAAATATAAAATTGTGATCTCAAACGTACTTGCAATAAAAAGTCTCAATGAAAATTGACATTATTTTATTTAAACTAATACTAAACTGCTAAAATATCACATGCGGTAGTTTAAAAATATCACAGAATAGTAAATGCAATAGCAACATGGACATGATTCTAAAGTGATAGCAATTAGAATGAAACTTCCTCGAGAGCGCCCCACGTGTCCCCACTTTTCACTTTGACCGGTAAAGGCACTTTGAGTTTAACAGTGTCTTCCATCACTTTTTTTATAACCTTGATGAATGACTCCTTACTACTTTTTACCACCTCGTAAATAAGTTCATCGTGCATTTGCAGGAGTAAACGAGGTTTGTTTTTTTCTGAAGCCTTGTGTTTGTCTATGGCGCACATGGCCGCTTTTGCAATGTCCGCCGCTGAACCTTGGATCGTAGTATTTACTGCTTGTCGCTCTGCAGCACCTACAAAAAGAAATAAGAAATTATTTTTGGTTATTTTGTGGGCGCAAGAGACCCAGCTTACATATAACATAACTACAATAACTCACATCACAATTCTACAACGCAGACACTGAATGCTGATTACGTCAAATAAAAATTATTTTAACAATACAAACAGTTCATTAACATTCTTTTTGAAAAGGTCAAACAATGTCTAAAGTACTCTAGACTTTTGAATTATGCATTCAATGAGATAAAATTATTCGGAGAACATTCTTTTTAACAATACTGATAAAATTTTTCTTTAGACACTCAGTTCGGAGGAAAAAATCTCTGTTGTTGAAAAAAAAAAAGGCTAACGAACGACTAACTTGTTTTAATTTATAGAAAACTAGTGGCCCGTCCTAGTTTCGCCCGGTTGGACTTTTCCTGACTTCGTCCATTAAAACTATTAAATTTCACCCAATTTATGTAAAACCTCAACGTAGTGTATTTATACTTAAACCTTCCCAAAGGATCACTCTACCTATTAGTGAAAAGCGCAAGAAAATCCATTAGGCAGTTTTTGAGATAATTGCGAACAAAGTGCGCGGGCGACTTCATTTAGATGAATATGTACCAGCATAGCTAGAACGATAAAGGCTAAACCTAGTTTTAGACTAAGATAACAGACTAGGTACACAATTTAGTCATAAGAGACGTGGAGTCACATTTCGGTCATTAGCCGTAACATTTCAAAACTTACTTCTTTTCGCCATACTATTGCTGTTGATATCCTTCAAGAATCTGCGCCGCCTCATAAGAGTTTCTACATATCCCCTCTTCCTGCATCCCTCAATGACGGACTTCGCGAAGGTTCTGATAGCCGGGTAGGTCTTGTAGAAGGAGTCCATGAACATAGCTGCTTCCAGCTCAGTGACGTCGAGGTGTTGAGATAGAGTACGGTTTCCCATGCCGTATAGGATGCCGTAACAGAGCTGTTTAGCCTTTTGACGGAGGTCGTCGTCCACCTAATGGATTGTTATATTTTCATTAAAGTTAACAAACGTTTGCTAAGCCGATTTTAACTAAAATTTATTCAAGTATTCCCTTTCTCTTTTACCAAAAGGACTAAGCAAAACATATTCGAGTTAAAATGGGCTTAGCAAATGGATAACTTTAAATATAAATAAATTAATTTACTGTTATTCTTTTACAAATGACTATAAAATGTATTTCCTATATTCATCAAGGCGAATATGAGTTACTTCAAGGATACGCATAACCCCATAAAATGTGAGGATTTAGGTAAAGAAAAAATTGTGATAGAAAATTCATAAAACGTTCAAAAATATTTAGTTTTGAGATTTCGTGAACGAGAAAAAAGAAAAAAGAAGAAAACGTGAGATCCGGACCCCTTCCGACCACGAGATCAAATCAGATCGGCATCATGGTTATGAAAAAAGTCTATTTATTTATTTAACACGGCTTTGCACACAGTAAAATAAAAATTAAATATGTAACATAAAATGTGAACACAGTATGTATACAAAAGGCGGCCTTATCGCTCAAGCAATCTCTTCCAGGCAACCTTAAATCTATGTCCAGCAGTGGACGTAGAATTTTGAAAACAAAAGCAGTCTGCCGTCCTACCTGAGTATATGGGATGAACATAAATCAAGTGAATAGACTAAAAGCCTTTCGGTGACATAGTAACGATCGAGAAAAAATATTCGCAAGAAGTTTAGGAAAGTCGTTGAATATTGCAACACATCAATCACGTATCGTTCGGTCACAGGCACGTAAAAGTTTCGTGGCAAAAGAACTAAGATGAAATATACCAAGGTATTGAATAATTACGGATCATAGAATTAACACTCGTTATGACTCGTTATGACATTTAAAGACTACTTATCGAAATTTCTGTAATATCAGGACTTCAAATGAAACTTTTATAAAAGACTAGCGGTTTCTCGCAGCTCCACCTGCGGTATATAGCCTATGTTACTCAGGGTGAATGTAACTTTCCAATGGTGAAAGAATTTTTGAAATCGGCACAGTAGTTTTTGAGATTATTCATTACAAAAGAACTAAGATGAAATATACCAAGGTATTGAATAATTACGGATCATAGAATTAACACTCGTTATGACTCGTTATGACATTTAAAGACTACTTATCAAAATTTTTGTAATACCATGACTTCAAATGAAACTTTTATAAAAGACTAGCGGTTTCCCGCAGCTCCACCTGCGGTATATAGCCTATGTTACTCAGGGTGAATGTAGCTTTCCAATGGTGAAAGAATTTTTGAAATCGGCACAGTAGTTTTTGAGATTATTCATTACAAACGTATGTTTGTAATGAATAATCTTTATAATATAAGTGTAGATGTAGATAATTATAAACTTTTATATCAAATCTACAAGAAAAATATTTAAAAAAAAATGTACAAAATGACATGAAATTTTCAGGCAGCACATAACACACGGCGTAGTATGAGTAGTTAAGTATCGAGTTATCTGTAAAATTTAATTCTGTGAAACTCACCTCTTCTTCGGGCAGGTTGCTCCAAGAAGCCGCAATGGACTTGAAAACATCGATATCAGATCTCATTATCCTCATCAGCACCGGATCCTCGCTATAGTGCGTCAGAATCCTCATTTCCAACTGGCAATAATCTGCTGACACCATAACATGACCAGGCGTGGCCTTGAAAATATTTCTACAGTTGAATTCCACTACGTCACTTGAATTTACATTTTCCCAAGTAAGATATGTCAGCGGTATGTAAAACGTCCGCGGTACATTTTGTAAATTCGGCTCGTGCATGCTAACGCGGCCCGTGCACGTGTACATAGTGTATGATGGATTTATCCTGCAAAATAATACTTATTGAGATACGCGCGACGAATCCAAATTAGCTCAATAATACAGTAACGGTGGTTTTCAGACGTGTAATAAATATTTCAAGGATGTTTTGTTATTGCAAACTTCATTTGTTCATATTGTATAAATTATTTGAAAAAAAAAATAACTAAAAGTTATGAAAATTGGGAATACAGTTGTAATGAAATCCTCTATCTACCTAACTTAAGGCAAGTTTGTCTATCCACGAGTAAATTGCATTGCTTTCACTCTGACCGTAAAACTTGGTCCAAATTAATCTAACCATTAGTTTAATTAATTAATCTATTGGTTAGATTTCCTGTGATTGGAAATCTCCTTAAATGGGATAAAGGGAGTGTCCTCGGTGCGGAGCACCTGATCAGAACCTATCTCACGTGGTAAACGAATGCCCACTTCACTTTTTTCCGACGAAATATCTTAACTTCGCTAACTAACACCCGCTGCTGAAAGATGGTCAAAAAGCTTGGGCATAAAGGTTTGACCCATGCAGGATGAATGCCATACGCAACGCAATGATGATGATAATGACCAATAAGATCTCCGCTCAGCTGATGACTCTCCTTATCACCTTTTACAACATTACTGAGAGCAATGCAGTCGCATTTTCTCTAGCTGAAAATGTGTGATTTCGACATACCTGTCTCCCGCGCTGTAAATACATGCTTTCTCGGTCAAAGGATATAATGTCTTGGTTAGGATCGAATTCAATTTCCGCCAGAATATGACGATGCTGGACATGGGACTGTTGTGCGAGGTGAGAACGCTTTTCTTAGTGCTCACCTTGCGACCTTTGTATATTCCGAGAACCTATAAAAAACTTGCAGTTCTATAAAAAAGTATGTCTTGAAATTGATTGAACTTTTAACCCTTTAAACGCTGTGAACTTTATTAAGCGCCCGTCGAATAATGTACTGATACGCCAACGAGTTTCTTAGAGGCCTAAACATTTGTATGGTCTTAATAAGCCCTAGTCCAGACAAGTCGACTAGCAGGCACGTTTGTGGGTATTTCTTATTTTTTGTAGTGTTGATGATGTAATAAATACATTACAATACTAGTAACTAATATACTTTCTTGAAAATAAATCTACACAACCACACAAAATTGAGATATCTACTCAAAATTCATAACTCTGTAAATACTAATATGAACCTCATATATTATCTACCTGGTTACAAGAATACATTATTAGACACTAGCTTTTTTCCCGCAGCTCCACCTGCGTCAAAAAGTACCCTATGTTTGACCCCGAGTCTTCAACTATATTCATACCAAATATCATCAAAATCCGTTCAGCGGTTTGGCAGTGAAAGCGTAACAGACAGACAGACAGACTTTCGCATTTATAATATTAAGTATGGATATGGAAATTACCTTAGCGACATCTTTCGGAGAATTAAAGTTGAAATGATATCCACATATTTTGAAGGCTTTCTTTTGAAGTGTTTCTTGGGAATTTCTAACGTCAATTAGAAGTCGCGAGGCGAGCTCTTTATCGACACAAATACCTTGAAACTCGGATTCAGTGAGAATCTTCGCTGTTCGTGTTTCGATTTCTACGAAAATAATATACATTTTATCGTATAACAAATATAAGAGAACGCAATTTCGAAATCGGATTTATTATAACGCTTAGTTAAAGAAATAAAATGAAATATCCAATTTACACCTTACAAGAGCCTTGCCCAGCAGTGGAATAATTTTCTTTAGTAAAAAAATCAACATTTTACTTAACACCGATGATCCGAAAAACAATGGATTTTCTATTGTTCTGTTATGTCATCGGCGTTCAATTTATTATTAAAAAATCCATTTTACCCCTTGCACCAGAATGTATTCACCTAAATTAGAACTTAGTTTACAAAATCATACAAACCAAGTGTATCTGTGACAGCTAAGTATTGCTTTAACATAAACTCCTGTTGCTTCTCGGCTACCGTCCATACACACCACGCCTTCAAACAGGCATTTTCAGAGGACTCCAAATAGCTCAGCTTTTTAGATTTCCCATTAATCCGAACGAAAACAGTAGATAAATCTATATGGCTATATTTTTTTACCTAAAAATAAATAATTGTTGTTGGTTGTGGTTGTTATAGGTCATCGTCATCTCATTACAGCCCCGGTTGCATCTCGAGAAAAATGCTTTGTGACATTCTTCCTCACTCAATGAGACATTTTAGTTTTATTATGACCTCTACGTTTTCTCTTGTCGATTAGGATTCCTATTGTCCTATAAACCAGATACAGACCTATTATACAACTGAAAATGGATTAACTAGTAGCAACTAGTTATCGATTTTCAATGAATGAATGAATGAATGAACACTTTATTACAAAAGAAACACATGGTTAAATCCAATACAACTAAATGGGTACAAAGGCGGAATTATCGCTAATGCAATCTCTTATAGCCAAACTTAGGGTAGAAATGAGCTGCGGTAAAAAACACTTGCGTGAGCGGTGCAGAAAGCCTAAATGTACATGCCTACATTAAGCTGCATATAATATACTTACATAAATAAATAATAAGGTTGTATTCACGGTGCTATTCTAAAATAAGAATAAACTTACAAATAACATACATAAATAAATACTATCAATAAGTGTAAGAAATTAGTGACAGCCGATATACTATTACAATATAAGAGAGGAGTATTCTACTTCGGATAGGTAAAATCTCCACTCCTGGAGTGCTATTTTTGAGAAGAAACTCACTCAAAACTGGCGAGTTGAATGAAAACCATTCGATATGGTACTTAAATCATTCGACTAACCGACTTTGCGTAAGTCTTACTTCTAAAAAATAGCACTCCAGGACTCCTCCTTACCCTTTGAAATATGACAAGATAGATACCTGAATTTAAATAAGTAGTTATTGAAAGTAGCAAAATACATACCAAATCTACAATGCTTGGTATCTTGTCATCGCTATTCAGTAACCATTCTGCTAATGAAATGTCAATACAATGCGAACGTACATCCGCACCGAAATAACGTTTCAAGTTAAGCGAAAACTCTCTTAAATTTCTCACTTTTATTTTCAAAGACTCCATTTGCAGCCATTTCGATATCTTCTCTTGAATCAGAACATCATCAGAAAAGGAAAGGTCTAGTAAGATACAAATATCCTTTGAATATATAGCAATAGCATTGATAGGATGGTTTTGGATACTGTTCACCTTTTTAATTTGTGGATAATCTTTTTTGATTATGTTGCTCCCTATCACTTGGTTTGAATTAATTTCAACATTTTGAATATCTAAGTATACAGACACATCATTAAATTTCTTTAAAATATCTAAATTAGTATAAATATCATTTTCCTTCAATACACAGCAGTCATATTTAATTTCATTAAGTTGTAATGAAAATTGTTTTGATTTTGCATTATTAAATTTTATTTCAGATATATGTAGTTTATTTATAGCCGTCATTTTTCGCTCAGGTTCAATTTTCAACTTTTTAGATGATGGCTCTGATGTCACACTATTTTCATTTACAGCTGATCTTTTCAGTGGACTGATAAACATATTTTTGATAGAAGCTTCATTTACTTGCGGTGTATTCAACACTTCTTCTGAAGTATTAAAAGCAATTTCTAATTCATTTTCAACAACTTTATTTTCATCGTCATAAACTAATTTTATATCCTCTTCTTCCTCTAACTCAATCAAACTAGATTTAAAAGCATTTAATATAGTATCGCATTGTAAATTAGTAATATTATAGTCATTAGATATATTGTTTTTATCCTTTAATTCAAGAACTGCTTTAGTTTTTAAATCTCCACCATTTAGCCATTTACTATTAATCAGATCTACTGGTAAACTTTCTTCAAAGAGACTAGAATTATCACCATCCGTGGAAAAAAGGCTGATGTCATTCACAGATTTAGAATTTGATGAAGTGAATTTGGTGTTAAAAGATTCATCTCTTTTGACTTCACTTTCACCAAAACTCATGTTCGGGGAATCTAAGTTACTAAAAGACTTTAATTTGGATATATTTTCAACTGCAACATCAGTAAAGTTAAGAGAATCCCAAATTATTTCCTCTGCAACAAAGACATTTTTAGGCAAAACAGTGGGGCTGCTCTTAATTTCATCTTCTATGATTTTATTCAGAGACATATTAATATTTTTTTCAATTAGCGGACTAGAGAACCGATTAGACATAGATTCATTTCCGATTTGACGTTTTGGTATATTACTTAAACAAGTTTCTCTGTTACTTTGATTACCATCAACTTC
The DNA here is from genome assembly GCA_947363495.1 of Euzophera pinguis. Lineage (NCBI taxonomy): Eukaryota > Metazoa > Arthropoda > Insecta > Lepidoptera > Pyralidae > Euzophera > Euzophera pinguis. The sequence goes on along the minus strand of OX376161.1, from coordinate 4,653,261 downwards.
TATATTTTCTAATTTAACGTTTGAACATGATTGTTTCTGTTTAATGTTGGACTGTTCATGAGTTGAAATCGTGTTATCTTCATATTTTTTCTCGATACTGCTTTTGGTAAAGTTAATTTCTTCTGCATGTTTTACATCTGATTGACTGTTGTTTCTAAGATTGTTATGCACTTCCCACTTAATTTCTGTCACACCAATTTCATTCTCTAAATATTTTCTAGCTTCAGATATAAGAGTCTCTGCAGCTTGTCTTGTAGTCATACCACAACAACCAGTAATCCAAATACTTTTTATTTTATTGCGTTTTCTAATGTCATCACTATCATCTCCTTCTCTTTCTTTATTACTTTGAAATGGCACAGTTTTATGGAGAGCATTTTCAATAACATGAACATCAGCAGAAGCAATACTCGATACAGTTTCGAAACCCGCATCAAAAAGTGTACGCGCTCTAGTACCATTCAAAGATGGTAACTTCATTAACTCTAGCAGTTCTGAATGAATTCCAAAGTGCAAACGATCCTGGAACTGTGATATTAGCATTTCCATATTTTTCCAACCTAGCTGATGGCAAAAGGCTGTTACCATTCCTGTAAAGATATATAAATAAAGTCATACATATATATGATATTTAGGATATCCTAAATATCATATAAATTACTATTTTACTGAGATGTAATTACCTGCAAATGTGGCAGCAGCCTGTTGGAGACTCTGCAGAAATCCTCGAGCACACTGGAACTTATTTGCAACTTCAGACAGTGGTACTTCATTTACCAAATCTTGTAAAGCAAGGGCTGTATAAAACCTTGAAACAAAAATTTGTTATAAGTGCACCTCAAAAGTTCACATAGAATTTTTCAGAAAGGAATGTAATACAAGTAATTTATTTACCTTTTATGTATATTCATCTTATTCTGTACATTTGCCATCTTATTAGCTCCTCTTAAGCATCGAATGATGAAGCTTTCCTGCACACCTACTAGCTCCCCAACTCTTTTCATAGCTTTTGTTAATGACTCCCATAAAGTCAACAAGTGAAGCCAGTCTATGTCACCCCACTGACTGCTAACACTATAAGGAGTCACCAAATAGATAAGGTGCAGGTCTGTCTCCAGCACCAAACATTGACGCGCCTTTTGAAGCTCACAAAAAAGTGATAGCCCATCATTTGGAGCCATTGATGAAGAAAGGCATGCTTTACCAAGTGGAGTTGCTACATATCTCTTCTCATTTCCATCATCTTGAATTCTTACCAACTCATAGTTTACCAGTTCGTCCAATGTATTGTCTAGCAGTAAATTGTCTGTCTCTGTTGCATTTTGCTGCACAGAAAGCAAAGTGCATTTTGAATAGTGATCTAATTCCTCTTTAGTACACACTACTTGACTTGCTATCATCTCAAGCACTGCTCTCATGTACTTATCCTCACTTTCAATACAACTCTTAACTGGATCCAATGTCCCCATCATGAGATCAAATCCGATTTTCTTTTCAGTTTCTGTACAAACCAATATGCTTTCCCCTTTCAAATCCTTACCCATTCGGCCAGCCCTCCCAATCATCTGTTTATATGTTAGAATATTTATAGGTTGTCTTTGAAAAACTGGTGACCTCACTATAACTTTTCTAGCAGGAAGATTAACACCTGAACTTAAAGTAGATGTAGCAACTAGAACTCTGATTGCTCCTGATTTGAATCCCCCTTCTATTATATCTCTTTCATCAAAAGTAAGGCCAGCATGGTGATACGCAACACCAAATGATATTGTAGTTTTCAGAATTTGATCCAAACCCACTGGACAATTCTTCAGCTGTTCTAAAACTTCAAGTATGCTTTCAGATTTTAATTGACTTCTTAAAATTAAACCTACATCACTCCCTGAACAGCCAAGTTTGTAAAATGAAGATGCTATACTTTGAGCTAGATTTTCACATCTATTTTTGGTCATGCAAAATATTAAAACAGAGCAGCATTCCTTGATAGTGTCTAAACAAATCTTCAAAACATAATCTGTTTCTGCAGTAAGGGATTCTTTTTCTATGACATTAACTTGTTTACCATTTTTGTCATAGTATTTGTTTCCAACCAAACAATACTCATCTAGGGGTATTGGTCGAAAATCTGTGACAAATAACTGTGCATCCAACCACTCTGCTAATACTTCCAAGTTGGGCAAAGTCGCAGACATTCCAACGATCTGTATTTGACAGCTTTCTATTTTAGATGATACATATTTGATTTTCGTCAGAAGTAGCTCCAGAATGTATCCCCTATGGGGGTCTCCCAACAAATGTAATTCATCAACAATTACAGCACCTAGGTCTGATATGCTGCCTTCATCCAATAGCCTGTTAACTAAACTGTTAGCTTTTTCTATTGTACAAATTGCTAAGTGCACTGCTTGTAATCCACCTGGAGGTGACTGAGACCCCATAAAACCTTCTACTCTTATCCCAGAAGTTGATAAAATATCTTGCAAATAAAACATTTTCTCTTGCACAATGGATACAAAGGGCAATATGATAATTACCTTCTTTTGTCGTTCCAATATTGTCTTTATAGTCAATATTTCAGCAACCAGAGTCTTACCAGCTGATGTTGGGGCTGAATATACTAAATTGGAACAATCTAATAAAACTTTAGGGTTGCTAAGACAGGTCACTTGCCAATCAAACATTTCATTGACGCCACGCTCTTCGTACTTTCTAGCAATTTCAAAAGGTAAGCCCCATGCTTTCAGATTTTTATTAATTACCTTATTATTTGTTTTCGTTACATTACATATGGTGGTATCTAAAGAAATAGTTTTATTTTGTGTTGAGCTGATCTTACTTCTACTTTGTAATTGGCTAATAGAGTTCGTTACCTTTATATTGTTACCTTCTTCAGCAGCATATTCCTTCACGACATGTAATGATGTTTGTAGCGAAAATGAGTTGTCGAAGCACTTCTCAAGAAAGCCAACATTCTCAGCTAGCAACTGAGAGTCTATAACTTCAACTTCGTCGTTTATTTTGGCCATTTCATAAGAAATTGCATATCAGAAATTAATTATAATCAAGTGTATCGTTTTTGGTTTTACCCATGTCTCTCACTTAAACTTTGATATGAAATAAATGTGAAAAGGAATATTAGATTATGCGTAAAATTTTAAGCTCAATTTATTAATAGATTAATGAATATCAAACAAAACAAAAATACAACTTTTGTTTATTTATCATTTCAAACTCTGAAAACTGTTGACATCTTTCTTTGGTTGACCACTGACCACCTGTTGACTTGACTGACATGAATATTTGACAGGTCGTCATCTTTCATCTAGTCACTGACGATACTTTTTTTTTAATGAAATGCTAGATGAATGTGACGTTGTGCATAGGGTCTTCGCACACGGTGCTATTCTAATGCAACTTGAAATACGCTACCCAGTCGCATAAAATCATCATAAAATCGACACGATGCGACTTGTACGACGCGACTGCTACCCGATTTTGTGAGTCGCTCCCATAAATTTTGTATGAAACCGCGTCGATTAACGGAGTGAAAACGCGCAGAGTAGAATCAGCTTGGCGAGTCAGTCGGCGACTTGTTCGGCGCGCCATAGTGGACGCGGGGGATTAGTTTCAGAAGGTCAAGATATCAGAATGGTCAAGTAACACAAAGTATATACCTCTAAAAGACTAGTTCGTCATTATATCATAATGACTAATCCCCGTATTCTTATACATAACGTTATGAACGTCCTTCACTCAAACTCATTCGAGGGCGCCTTATGGAAGTCCTCGAACTTTCCTTGAAAACGACATTCTTAGTTGGTATCTTGAGCAAACTCCAAAGAGGTTATAATAACCATTTTAAACACAAAAATTGAAAATTACAAAAGAATAGAGTAAAAAATAAAATGACGTAAGTAAATACCTAGGCCAAAAGTGGCAAAAACCAGTTTTTTATCTACTTTATTTCATTTCAAGGACGCATCAAGGTACCTCTCGACTAACCTTATATTTGACAGTTCGATACTGACCTCCAATGAGAAATCATCTCAAGTCAAGGAAGCTTGTGACAACTAATCATACCAATAAGGTGGAGTAAGGTTGAGTCGAGTTTGAGTGAAGGTTTAAGAATACGGGTGTAAGTAGCTGATAGAGTATCTACATTTCAAAATGCCTTAGTAACAAAATGACTATTATCTCGAAACGACTACCTACGTAGCAAAATTACCAGACAAAGTATAGGTATAATTAGGTACAAAACTGTTTTTCACAGATGATGTATTTCTGTTGCCGCTATAACAGCAAATACTAAAAAACAGAATAAATTAAATATTCAAGGGGCTCCCATACAACAAACGTAATTTTTTTTTTTTTTGCTCGTTTTGCTTGATATTGTTATCGGTAATAGGAAGACGCTTGAAATATTCACAGAATATTTATTTATATATTATGTATTCACCACTATAGTAAACTAATATTTACTCCTATACGACAAACGTATTTCCTCCCTCGTAAACTGCGATTATGGAATTAATCTCAACCGATGGACGAGCTCTGTGATGGTTTTCCCTAGGGGTTGCAACATGGGAGCCTTCAAGCCTGGTGTTGCAGGCGTTCATAGGCTACGGTAACTAATTACGATCAGGTGGGCCGTACGCCTGTTTGCCTACTTAATTGTATAAAAAAAAGAAAAAAACATGATATTTTTGCGGATTTTATAGATATCGTTACAAAACCCTTCGTGCTTGAGTCCGACTCGCAGTTACTACTATTAGGATGCCGCAGCGACCCAAAGTGAAACTTCACCTCCGATAATAAGGATCTTCACTTCGATCTATCCTGCGCCACCTCGACTCGCACTTGACCGATTTTTATTTTGATTTCATCGTGAATGTACTCGTAATTTATTCTATCCAGTGATTCTGAAATATGGTCATCTAACGTTATAAATAGCGTAGTCGTCCCGCTCACACGTATGCTCTCCGGGTACATGTGTTTTCACGACAAGTTGCGATGATAATGAAATTTCGGTATTACTTCGCTCAAAGAGACAAACCCATGAAGGACCGGAAAAGAGGCGAGGCTCTATTCCGCCTTTAAAGGACGCCAGGCTTAAGCATGATCTCTTAATTCCATTCAAATAGATTGAGTAAAAGAGATGTCGCCTTACATTGTTCTCGGCGCTATCACTTATGTTCGGTTATTCAGGCGAGACCCTCAGATCGAGGGTGTCTCTTGAATTGATCTTCCTTATTCGTTAAATCTATACTAATATTATAAAGCTGAAGAGTTTGTTTGTTTGTTTGAACGCGCTAATCTTAGGAACTACTGACCCGATTTGCAAAATTCTTTCAGTGTTTGATAGCCTATTTATCTAGGAAGGTTATAGGCCTGAGCGAAGTCGGGGCGGGCTGCTAGTAATATTATAAAGAGGAAAGATTTGTATTTTTGTGTGTATGTTTGTAATGAATAAACTCAAAAACTACTGGGCTGATTTCAAAAATTCTTTCACCATTGAAAAGCTACATTCACCCTGAGTAACATAGGCTATATACCGCAGGCGGAGCTGCGGGAAACAGCTAGTATATTATAAATGTAATATTATAAGTGTGTTTGTTTGTCCTTCTTTCACGTTAAAACGGAGCAACGGATTGATGTGATTTTTCGTGTGGAGATAGTTGGAGACCTGGAGAGTGACATAGGCTATTTCCGTGGCACAAACGGAATTCGTCACGGGCGAAACCAAGGGCACAGCTAGTGCACTTATAAAATAGTCATAGGTATTATAGTTATTATTTTTTAGTTTTAGTATAATGCACGTATAGTGGTAAAATAATAAGAACTTGAGATAGAAAAATGCTTTTAATTAACCCTACAAAATATAATATACATAACGACCGACCAAACCCGATTTTTCTAGGCCAAGCCAATCCTTATACATGATATGCGAAGACCAAACTAGTTCTACCTAAGGCTGATAGGAGAAACTAGATTATTCTGGGCTGGATTGCTCATAAGACGAACCAGTTTAGCCTATCACATATAGAAAGAACTAGTTAGGCCTAGGAAAAACTAGTTTGTCCTTTGTATAAATTGGTTTAACATAAATACATCACAAAATCACAGTCATTTATGATGTAAGTTAAGGCATTATGGCATATGGAATTAATTACATTTAGTCAATTCGGAAACCAAAATTATGAACCAATGATGTGTAAGTAAGACCAAGGAATAGGAAGATAGGAGAAAGTAAACGTGTCGCACCAGAAACTAAAAGAACTCATAAATAAAAGACAAGAATGAAAGGAACTTCACTGACAAAAGCCCCGTTATTAATAAAGGCCTGTGCCTCTACCATGAGATTTTCTTGACGCAGTCGCTAGCGTCTGCGTTAATAAAATCTCATGGTACTGGCGTTACAGGTGACCACTACCATGAATTTGACATTTTTAAAACAGTTTCTAATTAAACAAGTTGTTTCCAGAAACCATATATGCCCACAGAAATAAATTATGCCACGTTTTCATTATGCAATTACTTGCGTGTAGATACACCTTAATTCATAATACTAAAAGTCGCCGTCACGAGAAGGTATGTATGATTTTAGTAAACAAACTAATCTCTACTGAAGTAGGTTCTAGTGGGTGGTTACCTAGCTACAATATTATGAATTTACCAAATACAATTAATTGACTTTAAATACTATACGGGCAATATGAAACTAACGACCAATTCAATTAGTCGGGTTATATTTTGACGATATGTCGATGATGCATGGTACAGGAACGAGTCCGGCTCAGTGAATGTAAAAATTTGGTCCGCCATTTTATTTTGGTGACGGTTTACTTTTTCACTTTTGAAACAACTAAATGAGAGAAAAATAATACCTAATCAATTACGAAACACACGCGGGTAATTGCGGCGGACAACAGAATCATCTAAAATCATTCTTAAATTGAAATTATCTCTAAACATTAAAATATGTTACAAAATTTTTTTTTTTTTTCATTCAAATGTTGCGAACCCCTGAGCATTTGTTTACATAATTACCTAATATCATCTCGTGACGGTAGTGTTTAAAGTGTGTCGAAACCAAAAAATTCTTTAATTTTGTGTGTAAAAAATTACAATCGAAATAAAAATACTTTGTTACTAACACCAGTGTTGCCAACACCATCACTAGCATGTACAAAGCATTTGGAGCGCTAGGTGGAATATATTTTAATTGTTCTACCTAGCGCTCCTGCAAAATATTGAAAGGAGCGTGGAATACGTTTGGAGGGCAACCATTTGGAGCGCTGGGTGGCATACGTCGTTAAGATAAGTATATACATTATCATATTGGCATGAACATTATTGTATTAAAAATATATTATTAACTGGCTCATTCAAAATAAAAGAAATACTTCAATGTGGACATTATTACAAGATGAATATTTCGACAAGTAAAGTTTTCATCTATATTTTTTTTTTAAATATTGTAAATTACAATTGCCATCAATTATTTTACTTAACTTTATAGCTGCAGGTCATAAAGAAATTCTAGTAGCTGTTGGTTCCTTTCCTTCTGTGAGAGCTCTAGATTCATGAATAAATGCAGCATAGGTTACACCCTGAAAAAAAAACTTGTTTTAGTGTTCTCTACCTAAATGGCGCAGCAACCAAAGTGAATCTTGGCCTCTGATAATAAAGGCTGCAGGACCATATCTTGCCAAATGTTCAAAATAAAAATAAAAATGAATATGGACTCTAGAAATATCCACGGGTTTTTAGACACATACCTGTTGGAGTGCCGCTCTAACGAAACCTTCATTTGCCGACACAGTGAGAGCTTTCATTCTATGACCAAAATTGAATATAATTTTTGATCTTAACCGCACATGCCCCCTTACTTTTAAATTGCTCCTTGGATAGTCATCTTCTCCTAATAAACAAATTAAAAATTGAATTCTAAAAATTTTTTCATAAAATTATTAATTGGAGGAGAATTAGGGTGCTTTGTCCAGCAGTGGGACAGTATAGGTTAATTAAAAAAAGTCAATAAAAAATAATGTCTTCTACCTCCAAAATCATCTGGATATATTGTTATCATTGTTTTTAATTCTGCCGTTCTCTCCTTCTCCATTGACCCTCCTAAAGTATTAACAATTTTTTCAAAGTCCACCCAAGCTGTTTCACAGCAAATTAATGTCTTTCCTGGAAAAGAAAATTAAATCTAAAAAACTGTTTATTAGATAATGTTTTTGGCATTAGATTCGCCTATTGTACAATACAAATTGTATTTAGCTTAAATGAATAAACAGTTATTATTTATATACCAAATTAAACTGAACATATACTATATTCGTTTATGGTCTTCATGGTTATAATTGGTCTTACAATTAAAGTACAGAGCATCATGGACTATGGCAGGGCACTACAATTTTACGAGCTTATTATCTAATATGTACGCCTACAGTATTGAATGTGGTATGAAATCTAAGATAAAGAAGACTCAAATACCTTCAAATAATTTATCCAGCACTGGTTTTACAGGTCTCTCAGATTCCCATTCGGACTGCTGTGTCAGAACCTCCTGTTTGAACACATAATTACAGTATCCATTAGTCATGTTGCTTACGTATGCCATCATAGCAGTTACGTCCAAGTTCAGAGTATTTATTTCTGGGTGCTCTTCCATACAATGTGACACTTTTTCCATGGTCTGTTGCCTTAAAGCAGAAGTGGAATCAAATTATTTTGTGATATTGCTTGTGAATGGGAGTTAGTGAATTCAGCCATCTATATTCCAATTATTCAGAATTATAAATCTAAATCACTTCCAGAAAATTAACTAGTCACTTGGGTCTTGAGGCACTGTGCGAATCATAGTAACTGAATTATGTATAGGATATAGAATAGATTTTTACCTATTGCTCATAGATTCCTCATCACTGCTCTCAGAGTCCAATTCGTCACAAATTTCACTATGGTCGGAATTTGGCAATATCTCTCCTTTGATTAAAACTCCTACAGCCTTTAATTTGTTTGCCAGACTCTCTTCAATGCCACTCATAAATTCGAAAATAACCTGAAAACATTACTATATTATTGAAATTTAAATATTATGCTGTTATTTCATTCGTCACATCATTGAATTTGATAACATAAATGATGTAATAATTTCAATAAAATGGCAACAATATGTGTTTTTTTATTAGTTTTAACTTATGCACATGGAATTGAACAGGATGGAAGTATAATATTACGAGTCAGTCATAAGACTTTTTTTGTGACACACAAACAAATCCAGATGGTAATAGACCATTATTTATCTATACTTTACTATGCCAATTATTTTTTGTCAAAATTTGTTAAGTTTTGCATGACAGTAACAAATTGAACCAAAAATACTGGAATCACAGCTACAGATCTTGGGGCATAAAAGCTAGACATTAAGACAAATTAGATTCCTTCACACATCAACTTCGTAGGTAGCCAAACACACACAAACAAAAAGAAACAAGTAGAAAACATTAATACGGACCTTTGGAGGTTGGTACATACATGGATATAGTTTAGCACACTCCAGATAATCATCAGCTTGATCAAGGATGGACCGAGCTCCATATGATGCTTTGCCGGCACATAGCGCTGACAGAGATTTTGGATTTCGTGCTATTACTGAAATAATCGGAATTATTGAAATTATTTCCTTAGTTGTTAACACATATAAGAATTTGAAATTTTAGTTTTTATCTATTTATAATATAATTTGCATCCCACCTGGTCAGCAATACTACTATTAGAATTAAAGTGCATTTAAATTTGTGTTGATAAATGGAGTGGATTATATTATCCTAACTAATGCGAAAGAAGTTTGTATATTGGTTACCTCTTCATAGTTTTTATATAATGAATCAATCTATCTACAATTATGCATACTAATAGTTAGGTGTAGTAATTATTTCTGATTTGATATTGGAATAAACTAATATTCTCATGGTATTTAAGTAATGTTGAGTATGCAAAAACAGAAATCTCTTTTTTGAGGATCATTTAAAAGCTTATGTCAGTTCAGTACCTATAAAAAATAAATGTGGTGTTGGTGATGTAATTAAGATAAATTTTGTTCTATTTAATAAAATTGTAGAATTTTCCTAACACAAAGTACATTATAATAAGTATGAGTGCTGAACTAGTATTTAAATGAAAAAGAAGTTGTGTTTTACCTTTGGTCCATGTCTTGCCCTCTTCACTAATAATGTCTATCAATAATTTGCTGCTATCATCTATGTGGAATATTTTGCAGACTGCTATAACTCCAGGTCTTGTAGCACAATCCACCATAGCTCCTAAATGTGTGAGATTGGAACATGACAGCTGTTCTAATTTAAATTTCTTTGATTTTTGCAACTGAAACATGAACATAGAAATTGGGAAAATTATTGAGTTTCATTTTATACCTCACCTTTAATACCTCTGTTCATCATACACTATGATATGGGAGTTTTCAGAACTGCCTCTCAGTCTTTGACGATGACCAGATAACAGCTGGGACCAGCAGCTTAACTTTCAAAGCTTGATATAATTTTAATCAAACTGGAAACAAACAAAGTATGCTTCTAATACGAATCTAACCTTTAAGTTTGAAGGCAAATCATAATCACTGGACCACAGAGACAGTACTACTCTACCATCAAGACTATTATTATCCTCAAACCTATGTGCAAAAATGTTACATTATAGCTTATAGGGGTGAAAATATAACGACAAATGGTATCGGATTTAAGTATAGCAATTGTTACCCTTTTGAGAAACAATATTTCTTGATTAATTTTCCTTTGCAATTTCATTACACCATCAATTCCTTGAACCGGTTCTAGTTGTAACATTAGATCTTCACCAAACTTAATTTTTTCATTCAATTTACATAAAAGTTCTTCAGCAGACAGTTCCATTGCACTTCACAATTTTAAATAATAAAATTAAGTAATAGTGTGGATATCGTTTTTACTGTTTAAAATGGGAAATTTAATTCGATTTTACTGAAAGATCCCACATTTTCTCACAGAATTTAATTTATCAAACAAATGTCAAAACAAAACTGACATGAAACCATGGAACTAAAGGTAAAGATGGAAGCCAAGCGGGCATACAACAGGCTGGTTCCAGAAAATTTGACCTGGGGCCTTACTATCACCTCTAATAGCAGGGCAGAAACCAGTGAGTGAACGAGATGGCGCAATACAAGATGTAAGGCGACATCTCGTTTACTCACTCGTTTCTGCCCGGTAAGGGCCCTGGCCTGAAGTAATTCCTGTTTTCCCCAAAGTATTACCATCACTCCAAAAATTTTGAGTCAGAAATACAGTAGAATAAAAATGTCAGTTTGCTTATTATAATTGGGCTTTAAATTTCTGTATCAAAAACAAGTATAATTATTTTTAATTTTTTTATAAAAATCTACCTCAAAATAAAGTATAATCTTTTGCTACGTAATTTTTTATCATTTTTTCCAACTTTTGGGGTTGTTATCAAGTGCTGTGATGGAAACCCAGATTCATCAAATGTATTACAGCCCAAAATGGAGGATTTTTTCGTATCACATTTAAGAGTTCGAGCAATATTTAAATAATTTATCGTACTAATATTAAAGAAATGGTGGTATGGTAGTGTATTGTTGACGATTGCAAGAGTGAGTGGCATCCAGGATTTTATATCATATTTTACAAGTAAGTGCTTAAATTTGTAAATGAAGTTGTACAATAAACTGATTTATTTTGCAGAATTTGTTATACTCTAATTTATCGATTTAAAACCTCGAACTATTATACTCACCTATTGTTTTTGAACCTCCCGACGGAATAACCAAAAGGGTGTTATATTTAAAAGTGGTTTGAAAGTATTTTGTCGATTATAGTCATTACATATTGGAATGAGCTTAGGGTGCCGATAATCATTCAGTTGCTAGGATTTTCTTTAAAAGGCAACATCTGTTTTGTCTCCTATTATTATTGATATGGATAATGTGCGCACAACTCGTCCTTTTAATGTGTTGGTGACAGTTGTTCGATATAACGGTATAAATAATAATTAATATTTGTTTAATGACGTCACATGCTTGTTCTGAACAAAAGTTTTAATTCCGATTTTCATCAAACTACACATATAGACAAAAATTGTTGTCAATAATACCTTTGCAAAGTGCCATTTTCATAAATGCAAAAAAATATGGTAGTCTACATTTTATTTAGTATCTGGAATAAGATTAAAGCATGAAACTATTGCATTTTATCATAAATATGATCCAGTTTCTTAAATTCTACGTAAAAAATCCTTGCAAAATCCACAACCAGTAACGACATTTGGTAGAAATTTTGAATTGAAGTTCTAGGGGAATACGTCACTCGTCAGATGCAAAAATTGTTTATTTGCGAGATATTATCGTTTTTGTAAATTGTAACCTCAAATTGTATGAAACTTTAAAGTATTGAAAACTTTACTTTTATTTCGTCCACATGCCTAATACTTTTTTGACGTGACAACGTCTAATAACTCGATAATACGGGCTGCATGCACGAAAAAGATGACGCCATTGTCCCGTTACGCTCATTGTCGCGTTCCGCAAGCGAGAACGCGGCACGAACGAGAGAGAGGCATGATCATGTGTATTATACTACTGTAATGTTTGACGTTGTCACGTCAAACTACCGTCCGTAAACCGACTTTACAGACAACCAATTTTTTAATGAGGCGTTGGCCCAAAATGAGACCCTAGCTGAAATTCGGTTCCGGTAGTAAAACAAGTTTCGATCGAACACTTAATATTTTGCTGCGAAACTTACAGCAAAATATATTTTTTTTGTTTTGAGCCTAGTTTTCTCCTCCGATGATGCTTGTTTATCGCTCATCGGAGGCTTAGAACCGCAAGTTTTAGACTACTACTTTTTTCGACTCTATGAATTTCCCTTTGATTATTTTTAAGAAAAGGTGTAACGAAAACATGTCTAATATTGAATTAACATTAAATATCAATAATGAAATTCATAGATCAATCGGATCATTTTCAAATGCAATCACAAATAATAAATGTTTAAACTGCAATTAAGATTTTTTTTTAACTCAGAATTCGTTATTCCGTTCCACATGTGTACCACGAATGATGTAAAATCATGGACATCCTAACACATCACGAGTTAGAAAGAGAGAGATGGGTAACAAAATGCATTCAGGTCAAATTGTTTGATGTCAGCCTATTGTATCCTATCGCACTATCCATTTTGATCCATGTTCCAGGTCAAATTTTCTACTATAGTTCCATGGGGCGAATAGAGACTAGAAATTTTAGCCTATTCGCACACGGCGCTATGAGATTTGTGAGACGCGACTGCAAAGGGACTGCGATGCAACTTGAGTCGCAAGACAGGTAGCGTCGCCTGAGTCGCGTCGTCTGCGGATATAGCTGATTTTGTATGAAAGATACTCTCGTGCTACTGGAAGTATATGTGTAGCATATCTCAAGTTTTATAGGAATAGCGCCGTGTGCGAACTACCTTCTCCATTCGCCCCAAATCTGTCTGCCGCCATTTTTCGATTTTCGATGCGATTTGTGATCACGTGACTGACATTTGCTCAACCAATAGGAAATGGGATATTTAACCAAACTATAATTTTGAGAAATGGCTGACGATAAAGAAGTCGAGAAAACGATTGCCGAAGACTTGGTAGTTACCAAGTATAAACTTGCAGGACAAATTGTTAACCGTGAGTTAGATAAATACATAGTTTCAAAACTTTGCAATTTGATGTCACAAAGTTTGTGGTGAAATGATTTCCAACTAGGATGGGTTTGGACGCGTGTCATCGCCATGCGGTGGCACGAGAGCACCCTGGGAGATTTTTCACTGAATATTGAAATGCTTTTTGCTTTACCTTTTGGTTTTAGGTGTCCTGGAACAAGTAATAGCGAAATGTGTCCCTGACGCGTCTGCGCGCGAAATATGCGAGTTCGGAGACAAGCTGATCTTGGAGGAGACCTCCAAGGTTTTTAAGAAGGAGAAGGACTCTAAAAAGGGAATAGCATTCTCAACTTGTGTGTCCGTGAACAACTGTATATGTCACTTCTCGCCCATTCCCAGTGAAAGCGACTATATTCTAAAACAAGGTGATCTAGCCAAAATGTGAGTAGAGTCCCACTAAATTGCCAAATAAACCTGTGTACTTTTCTAATTTACACTGAGCATACAACTGTTAAGTTAAAAATCTATGTTTTTATATCCAATCGGATTCTTTTTTTGTAACTAGTTATTATTCCAATTAGATTTACTATAGAGGAATAAAAGTCGTTTCGATATAGTAGGGAGATCAGAATTTAAACAACTTCATAAATAAAAATAAAATTAAATACCTAAATGTAATAGCTTCTTGTATACTACGATAATCCACGTTTCCTGTTTTAGTTCCCATCAATAAATTCTAACCTAAAAAAAAACATTTTAGTGACCTAGGCGCACACATAGATGGGTTTATCGCAGTGGTTGCACACACAGTGGCAGTGGGAGGTGGTGAAGTGACCGGTCGTGCAGCCGATGTGCTGTTAGCTGCTCATCTGGCCAGTGAAGCTGCATTGAGACTGCTGAGACCTAATAACGAGGTATACAACATTCTGAATCCTGAAATTTGGTTATTGTTTAGTGATATTTTTTGGTTTGAAAGGTTACACACATGCATCAGCTTAAATGGCTGTGTGTGTTTCATTACATTATTTGATTCATATCACTAGTTATTCCCTGATTCTTTCCATCATTGTAATTTTATTATAATGTTGGTACAAGCTCAGGGAACATCAATGTAAATGCAATGCGCTTTTGCTTATAATTGAGCAGAAGTCTATTTTTAATTTACTACATTATTTATACAACTTGTAATAATTTGAATATCAAATTCCCCTTTGTTTGTATGTGCTCTTGTTCTAAATTTGTATATTACAAAATAACAGTAACATGATACCTGTGTGTGCAAAAAAAAAATATTATCAAATATCCTTATTCCATAAAATAAATTCCTCATTATGTTTATTTGCTTGAGATTACCTTTATAACTATTCATCAAAACTTATTTTCACTAAAGAACAAGAGAAAAAAGTTTACAAAATATAGCCTTGATGTAGCAATCTTTTTTAGAACTATGCAGTCACTGAAGCAATTCAGAAGATCAGTGCGGAGTACGGGTGCAAACCCATCGAAGGCATGTTGTCACACCAACTAAAACAGTTCCGTATTGATGGGGAGAAAAGCATAATACAGAATCCTTCAGAAGCTCAACGCAAGGAGCATGAGAAAGCCACTCTAGAGACATATGAGGTTTATGCAATGGATGTTCTCATTTCTACCGGAGAGGGTGTGGTAAGTTATCTAATTGAAGAATATAATATTTAGAGTAAAGGACAACTTGCCCAATAGTGGGACAATATAAAATCTGTCTCTTTCTTTTTTTTAAATTATCGCTTCCACCGTCATGAAGTTCCACCGGTTTGAAGAGACAAGCCATGACATAGTTGGTGAAAAAAGTCTGTCTCAATGGAAAAAGACAATAATGTAAACAATTATGGCCATCTAACATTGAGACGGATTTGTTGGCAGTGTTGTATGTGAAAATGATTTGTGGGTTCATTGAGATGTGAATGTGATAAGCATTGATAATCAAATGTAAGTGATTGAGGAGTAGGTAAATAATAAATTGCTATTGTTTACATTATTGTCTTTTTCCATTGAGATAGACTTTAGTTTAAATCAGACTGCTGAAAAATTGGTCATCAAAACAATTTTGCAATACAAATTCTGTTTAGTCATTAGCAAGATGATATTTCCTATACCCTGATTTCTTTCCATGTTGGTTTATGATTGACTGAGGTGGCAGTATTCAGGGAAAATCAATTGGTCGACTCTTGAACTGAAATGTTACTATATGTTTTGGTTTTATTTTGACTGACATTTTTTACTGACTTCAATTATTTTCAGCCTCTTAACTTTTACAATAAAACTTTGATATAAATGGCAGACTTAAAATCCATAAATTGTTGTGACACAAGCATTTGTTTATTTCACATCAGTCACAATCTTATTTGTTTACATTTTAATACACACCTTGTGTAAACTTAAAATTGCTAAGAAAAACAAAGATATTATTGCATAAACATGTTTTTTTTTAATATTCCAGGGTCGTGAAATGGACACAAGGTGTACAATATACAAGAAAACTGATGAAATTTATCAGCTCAAACTTAAAGCTTCAAGAATGTTCTACAGTGAGGTAAACATTTTGCATTATAAAAAATTACATTACCCAGATTTCAATTGGTAAAAGTATTGTATATTGCAATATTTTTTTAATAACCTGGGAAAAACATAGAGATTTGTTTGAACCAGTACATTCTTTAAATGATTTACTGGTATAGAATATCTCAACAAAAAAAAAACATACTCATCATATTTTAAAGTAAATATAAATGAAAAATTTACCCTCAAACCACCCTAAAAAGATGAGATATCTATTGCAAAAACAAAAATGCTAATTTTTATAATTGGGGTAATATACTTTGTGATTTTTCTGCATACACATTTTATTCATATGTATACCTGTTGCCATCATGACCCATCTTATATCAGCGCTGTTATTTGGCTGCAGAGATAGGTTAGAAAGTAAAACATAGAATTTCAAACCATTGAATGTAGACAGGTCCTCCTGTTTGATGTAAGTACATACCTACCCATTGATGTAATTTCTTTTATTAACAGGTACGGAATAAGCATGGGTCGATGCCGTTCAACTTGCGCAGCTTCGACAAGGAGACCAGTGCAAGATTAGGAGTCGTAGAATGTGTCAATCACAAGCTCATTGAACCTTTCCAGGTAAATAAACTTTAAAGTAAGAATTGCCAAAAAATATTCTCTAATGTGCTGACATTGAATCAAGACAAGATCAATTTGAAGTTACCATTTTTTATCATCATTTTATTACAAATTTTATGTAGTGCAGATAAGAGCCATTTTGACCCAACAAGATCAACACTCTAACACACGCTGATTTTGTGCATTATTTATTATCATTACTTATCAAATTTAGAAAGACGTTTCATGTTAATACATGGAATAAATGATTTTGTATGATCGTGCCCTATTAGTACCCTCAAAAGTTTGAATGAACATCTGAATACTATATTCTTCTTTTACTATATTTTGTAAAACGGCAACAACATCATCAATTGTAATGTGTTTTATCTGACAGGTCCTTTACGAACGTCCTGGAGAATTGGTAGCACAGTTCAAATTCACAGCATTGTTGCTGCCGAGTGGCACACATCGTATCACTGGACTGCCATTTGACAAGAGCCAATGCAAGAGTGAACGCTCCATCAAGGATCCAGAGCTCAATGTGAGTTTGATAAAAAAAATATTGGTGAAATGAACAGATTTAACCATGGAGGTGACAACTGAGAAAAAGTTGAAACTGAGAAAGGGTGTAGTGACACATTTATTTATGTATTAAAATAAAAACTTAAAGTGTATGGCTTGGAAGTTATTTTGTTACTAGCGGTTTAATAAACTTTTAATAAATAAATTAATTAAGATTTGCAATATTGTACAAAGTGATAGTTTATCATCATTGGCATTTTAAAAATCTTTAGCTTATCCCTGATTATTTTCAAAGCTTTCTTGTAATGGAAAGTTTTGGACAAGCACAGGGTATAGAAATGTGATCTTTTTGAGCTAATTTGTTGTATTGACACTTTAGTTTGAACCATCACTACAGAAATATAAAATAGTATACTTAAGCTACAGCAAACTTATCGTGTTACTATGCAAATATTTTAATGGTAGGTACATGGTAATAAATTTGTACCTAATTAAAATTTATATTTTTCTTTGACAGGCTCTTCTGAACTCTTCTACGAAATCCAATAAGAAGAAGAAAAAGAAAACTGGTGCTGAAGCTGAACCAATGGAAACCGAGACAGTTGCCTAGCAACCGGAATCCTATTGCCCCCGGACTAAACTAATAAAACTCAACAGCTTTCCTCCACTTTCCTCACATGACATAATAAACATTTCTAACAAGCAATATTATAGTAAATTGACAAAACATAAATGATGATTATACGTACAATGGTGGCTATAGTGTCCTAAATACTCATTTTGACAAGACTTTTTCCAATAAATTAAAAATCTGTTGTTACTTCCTAAAAGTTAATGTTTTGTCAGAGATTCTATACTAGTTACAATCTGTGTGTGCTATTACTTTGTAAATTGAAGTTCATTTATAAAAATTGATAATTTGCATTCACAATGTTTTCTTTTATTGGAAAAATTTCGGGCTGATGAAATGTATAAAGACTTTATTTTCCACTCCATCATCATTTGAATTGAAATAAATCGAATTTTATGAGAATTTTCAAGATCATTCCCTAGTGACATGTTTGTATTTTTAAAAACTGTGACGTGCACAAATCCTTCTCCAGTAGTGAATTGGTACAATTGATGAATACCTACTTGAATATATTCAGATTATCCCAATTGCTTTTTTAACTGTACCTTCCAAATTCAATTTCATGCAATGACATTTTTTTAATACTGTATATTCAACATAATATTTCCTGTTTTTGTGTAACCATTTTGTACAATTCTATATTTTTTCTTGCAGTAATTTAGGAATAACATGTATTTGTGGACTGTGTACCTACTAGGAAAAGGTGTAATATATGTGACACTGTGAGAAAGGAATAAATCAAACTGTGCCACGATTGTGGGCTGTTTTTGTAAGCATTTGTTTTATTTTTGGCTACAGTAACCACTTACCATCAGGTGGACTTTATGCCTGTTTGCCTATTCTACTGAATAAATATAAGCAAGCAAGTATAGAGATAGTGTTGCAGAACCACAGAACCATAGAAAACCATCAGGATATCAATGTTACTGGTAGCAGTAACACTCAGTTTTAGATCCAATAGCTTCAATCAATAATAAATTCTATTGACAAGCACAATACTATAGGTTTCACTTAGCAATATGGAGATATTCAATCTTAATCATGGACTAATAAATTAATAAGTCCATGATAATATTAACTCTCACATGTGACATGTGTATGTTCACAGGTGATCCTATTATGTATATTTATACCTATACATATATATTTATGTAGGTTACCTATTATTCCTATCCATCCAAATGAAAATCTAGTTGTTTCGTTAGATACAGTCTCAGAAATCTTGAACTAGTACCAATCTAGGATAGCACAACTAGTTGTGCATACCAGTTGGTCCATGAGGAGAATGTGTTTTTCTAATGTTAAGTTTCCTATGTATAATTACAATGTGTACACAAACTAAATAAATGAATTAGGAACACTCATGGGCAGATAAATGTGACTCACTGGAATGGGCTAAGGGGTTAGGGTTTATCTGCCCCTGAGTGCAACAAAATATTTATTGGTGAAATAAAATGCAAATTATTATTTTAACATAAATCTATTCACGTCGACCACATTTTATTAAACAGTAACAGTTGCATATGTTACTTTAAACAGAAACATAGCCTAAATCAATTTACTTTTTCATCACTTGTGCCTGGTTCGCTTGCATTTATTGAAGATGATACCATTTCATAGGCCGATGTCGCTGCATTACTGGCATGAGTTGGGAGATCCACAAGAAACCTGAATGTTGATTTTACTCCACAATTCCAATAATATTTAAATAGATATGTTACTCTATCATTTGATGGAAGTGGTGGTAACTGTAAAATATTGTTCAATGTTAATGAATTAGGTACATGACATAGTTGTATATGATTTCCCTAGAATGTTACTGTTATGAATAATTATGTTTGGCGTTAAATTACCTCGTATGGAATTTGTTTTTTGAGTTCACCAACATATGGAGATACTCCCTTTTCAAGATCTTCATACAAAGCAGAAGTAGTGGAGCTATCTTTCCATACACCTTTATCAATCGTGTAGTATACTGCTGATCCCAAAACAGCAGATTTTATCCCGAACCTGCAAATTAAATCTCAAAAATATTAGGCGATTGCTACACTACCACCAAGTACGTAATTATTGCGTTTCAACACTCACTTCAACATCTTAACGGCTACAAACTAAACATTAAAATGGCAACTACGTTTTTCTTTAAATTAATTGGTAATTTATGTGTGTAGTTTTATGAAAAAAATTATGTAATTTTTGTAATAACCTCACAAATATGACAATACTGTGTACCTTTTTTTTATTTTTGGAAAACAAATTTTGACAGTTTATATAGTGACGTTGACATTAGCAATCATCATTAGCTAGTGTTATGGCATGCACTTACATTATTATACCACCTGCTCTTTGGTAGTTCGCACACGGCGCTATGCGATTCGTGAGACGTGACTGCGATGCAACTTGAGTCCGACGTATGAAAGACCGTACACATTGACGCGAATCTCGCTCGCGTTGCTGGAAGCTAGTCGCTTGCGCCGATTGCGTCATTTAACTAGTATGGACGTGTGCAAATGGACGCGAATGGTCGCGCGCAGTGCGCAATAATCAGACGGGACTCAGTGTTGCCAGTGACAGATATTCAATATAACACCCAAAAAGTTATAGTCCTGCAAACCTAACTCTGCAATGAAATTAAATGGCAACCCCAAAAAACTTTATTAATGACAACACTCACTAGCTGCCATATCTGTCATATTACGCGGTACGTCTTGTGTCAGCTCATATTTTGTCAGAACTTCGTTTTGTGATGAAATTAAAAATATGGTGAAACCTTATAAAAGCGATGTACGGAAGTTACTATTCCGTATGCTTAATTCTTACGGAGGCCTAAAAGACCAACGGCAATCGGTTGCATTGCAGAAACAACAATGTTTCCAAGAAATCGAGTCGTTGACAGGTATGTTTACCCCATTGACCCAAACAGTTTTAATCCTTTGTTTTTACATAAGTACATACCTATTCATTAATAGCATGCCTTTTAGATAAACTATCTTACTAGCTAAGCTATATTCATGATAATAGTTGTTTGTAACTTACTTTTTGGTTAGAAACGTTGGAGCACCCATCCGAAAAAGTGTGCAGCATCAATATTATCATACCTATCTTTTATAATCGTATACCTATTATAAGATGTATTGTATCATTACGATTACATAAGGTCATATGCAATTTTTCATAGGGCCATGGTTTTCGAAATGTAGTGACTTGATCTATACATAGGGACTTGATGCTCGGGATTTAATTATTTTTTTTACGATTTTTTAATCCTGACTTTTTGACTTTAGTATTTTAGTAAGGTCAGGGCTATTAGTAAGTATGCTAACCTATTTCAAAAATTTACTACACATTTTTTTTTTTACTTTGACTTATACTGGAACTTTGTTAACTTATATATCCACCAACCTCATGGTTATGTTTTATCTTTTTTAGGAGGAATAAGTGAGGAACTTAAACCTCATTTGCAAGCTGTTCTTATGAAACTTAAAGATTTGGAAGAATTTACTTTTACTGAAAAGCAACATATGAAAAACATTTCTAATATGTCGGGTAAGATTTTTTGCCTCGGTAATCACTTATTTATATTAACTACTTAGTTGTAAGCTACGGTTTTGCTCTTATATAGACTTTGATAGACAGTGATGCATGTGTACCTTTCACCGATGGAAATAATTACTTACTTTACCTACAACTGCAGAAAAAAAAATCAAAGCTTAAGTCTTAACATAAGATAAATAAACCTAATCAAAGGAAAGTTAGATTCGCCCATTGAGGGTTCTATACTAGCAAACTAAACTAAATTAATTTTTGTTTAAAAAACATTGCTTTCATATATAATATTCCCTTAAATTTGAAACGACCTACCCATGTTAAGGTGATACCTCGGTGAACACTAGCGCCACGGTCATTTAAAAATCATTACTCACTGAAAACACAAGTTATCAAAAATCCCTCTGCTGTAATAAAGGTTTTGGGTCTGAAGTTAATTTTAAACATATTAAATTATTAAATTATAATTCCCTATAGTTACAAATTGCATTATTGCTTAAAACGGCCACTTTTAGCAGTTTTGCAATTTGTAACTATATGGAACTATAATTTAATAATTGAATATGATTTAAATTAACATCAGATCCAGAACATTAATTACAGCAGAGGGATTTTTGATAACTTGTGTTTTCAGAGAATAATGAATTTTAAATGACCGTGGCGCTAGTGTTCACCGAGGTATCACCTTAACATGGGTAGGTCGTTTCAAATTGGACAGATTGGAAATCTATTAGCACCAACTAACACCCTTTGCTTTGCTGATTACTTAGGAACATGAAACATATTTATCACCCTCAGCTGATTAAGGTATTCCTTAATAATCAGCTGAGGGTGATAAATTTTTCACACTCACAAATATAAAAGTTTAATATTTTAAACTTTTAAACTTTTATATTTATGAGTGTGAAAAATTTAATCTAAAATTATGTATATTTTGCAGGAGTAGGTGAACGGATACTTTGGACTATAAAAAAAGAGGGTCAGTCCAACGAAGGTGTTTGGAGAACGCCAGGCAAGAAGCGGGCAACCCGAGCAACAAAAATAAATATAGATAACTTTGACCAATGCGCAATAAGAAATAAGATTGATGAATACTATTTGGTCAAAAAGGAAGTACCTACATTAAAAAAACTACTCATAGAATTGAAAGAGGCTATTCAATTTGATGGTAGCCGAGAAACTCTGAGGAAAATCTTATTAAAAATGAGATATGAGTTTAAAAAGAACAGTGAAGAGCGGACTGTATTGATGGAAAAATATGATGTCGCTGCTTGGAGGCATCGATATATAAGAAAAATTTTAGCATTAAGGAATGAGCCTTCAGAAAAACAAAAACCAATTGTTTATATTGATGAAATCTACATTCATCAAAATTATAAACCCAAAAAAAGTTGGCAAGGACCTTCAACTTCTAAAATGTTTGAGAGTATATCGAAAGGCAAAAGGTTTATTATAGTTCATGCTGGCACGGAAGATGGTTTTGTGAATAACGCTCTTCTGGTATTCAGCACGAAATCGAAAAGTGCAGATTACCATGATGATATGAATGCAGAGAATTTCTCAAAGTGGGTTGCTGGAAAACTGCTGCCCAATTTGAAAACTCCTAGTGTTATAGTGCTTGATAATGCGAGCTATCATAGTATTCAAATAAATAAAGCGCTGAATACCAACTCGTGCAAGCAAGCTATCAGGGACTGGCTAACAGAAAATGATATAATATGGTCAGAAGAATTGACCAAAGCTGAACTGCTATGTCTGGTAAAAAAACATAAACCTGATCCCATATATTACATTGACGAGTTATTGAAAGAACATGGCCATGAGGTACTTAGATTGCCACCTTACCATTGCCATTTAAATCCAATAGAAATGGTTTGGAGCCAAGTCAAACGAAAAATTGCAGAAAAAAATGTAAAGAGCAATGCAAATGAAATGCCAAAAAAAATTGAGGAAGCATTTTCTTTAGTAACTGCTGAAGATTGGCAGAAATATGTAGACCATGTCAAAAAGTTAGAACTGGAGCACCAAAGCAAAGATACGCTTCTTGATTCTGATATTACACCTTTTATTATTAATGTCCAAGACTCGGAAAGCGATGATGAAGAAAGTGACGAACCAATTTTCGAAGATATTCAATTTTTGGAATCAGACTTTGAGGATGAAGAAACGGAATAGAGTAAATACACGGAAACTAGTCAGTTTTTTTGTTTTATAAATTAAAATAAAAAAATTATATGTTCAAATGTTTTACTGTTTGTATACCTTTATGTATATGGAGTACTCCATCTCTCTCTCTTTCTCATCTTAGCTAGCTTTCCCCGTTGCTTCTTTTTCTGCCTGCTCTGGAGCCTAGGATCATCTGCTTTCCTACTTTTCCATTTCACATCTTTTGTTGTAAGATCATTAGCACGCATATCCTTTACTGCGACTTCGAGCCACACACTTCAGGCCTGCCCCTTCTACCCAAGCCTGGCAAAGGCGGCATGGCTAGACACTTGTTCCCAATGTAAATTGGCGGTTTTCGTAGAACGCACCATCGCGATTCTCCAAAAGCCGCCTGTACGCGATGTCCGTACATGGACTACCCCGAGTATGGGTTCTTTTTATGCAGTCTTTCCGTGACACTCCACTTATCCAGCGCATCCCAGCTGAGTACTTACTCTCATCCTATCCTTTTCCCGGTTGCATAAAATTAGTGATTATATAGGTACTGTTTGCATAAAATAAATTATTTTTTAATAGTATCAAGATAGATTTTCCTCATACATTCGGTGTTACCATATTTAAATTTACAAAATTTACCATTTTTTGGTTATTGCAAAGTTAGCTTTGCACGACTCTACCTAAATTTTCTCGAAAAATGTAATAATACCACAGACATATAAGACGTACATAGACGGAACATAAGTTAGTAGTTATACTTAAGTAACAAGTAATTGTTGTTATCCTTTCCTCACGTATTCGGGTCTATATGGCGATATCTCTTTTTTACACCTGCAGCAACATTCATTTACACATAAATATTAAGCTACGCGTGGCAATTTTTGGCCGTGATGCCATTTTGTAATCTACGTTGTTGGATCGGTGAACACTAAAAATAATAGAGTAGAATACCGTATAAATGATCTCAGATCATGCACTCCACACAACATTCATACATTCCTTGAAATCATGGGGAGCATTATTGTAAACATCATACCCTAGACTAGATACAGCCCAGGCTGCGTAGTTTTGCATGTGTGTGAAACTGCTACGCTAAGTAATAGCATACCTTCCGTCTGTTTACGTCTAAATGTCTGTGCTGAAAACAGGGTTTTAATCCAGCCGCGGATTTTTACCCGGGCGATTACCCATCTCTACATAATGAAAGTAACTCATTTAATATTACTTCAGTAAAATCTTACGGTCTAGTTACTCTCTTTTTACCAATCTTTTTATTTTTTGTCTACTGGTATTATTAGAAAGCGACAAGTTCCTGCACTATTTCTATCTCACCCGTATTCTTAAACCTTCACTCAAACTCGACTCAACCTTACTCCACCTCATTGGTATGATTAGTTGGCACAAGCTTCCTTGACTTGAGATGATTTCTCATTGGAGGTGAGTATTGAACTGTCAAATATAAGGTTGGTCGAGAGGTACCTTGAGGCGTCCTTGAAATGAAATAAAGTAGATAAAAAACGGGTTTTTGCCACTTTTGACCTAGGTATTTACTCTATTCTTTTGTAATTTTCAATTTTTGTGTTTAAAATCGTTAATATAACCTCATTGGAGTTTGCTCAAGCAACCAACTAAGAATGTCGTTTTCAAGGAAAGTTCGAGGACCTCCTTAAAGCGCCCTCGAACGAATTTGAGTGAAGGACGTTCTTAATGTTATGTTTAAGAATACGGGGGTCAGTCCTGTTTAAAATACTAGGTCCATGGTTTGAGTGAAAGATGTCCTTAGGGTTTTGAATCGGGGGTTAGACTTGACGAAACCACACTGTAGGACTGAAGGAGATAGAAAAATTAAGATGAGCTATAAAGGACTATGTATCCATGGCTTATTAAAAAGAAAACTGTCTAGTATCTTGTCAATGTCACGTCAGCTTTCAGTAATTTCTTACATCTTTGTTTGTGTCTTTGTTTTTTTATACCGGGCGGTGCGGTGTTTCTTTGTTTTGTTTATTAACAAAGGTTAACAAAAACACGGCCACGTGTATTTAAATTTATTCTTTCTAATTTGTAGCCACGTGCATGACGGTGTTAACCGCTGCAGCCAGCAGGCACTGCAAAACAGCATTTCATTGCAGAACCAATTTTGGTGAAACACCATTGTCACAAGTAAACTGATAAATTTTTAATTTGTGAAGAGAAGATGAATAACCAGGATTTATTAGTGGAGTCCATCGAGAAGTGTTATATGCCAAGACTTGCAAGAGCCATTGATGAAACGGAAGACCACGCCGAGTACTATAAACGTGAGGATAGTTTGGACACACATTTCCCCTCTTTAATAGAAATATTACGACAACTCGACTTCAGGATTGAAACGGATATAGCATCTACTGTATTGCCTAAATTGATAATATTAGATATGGAACTAAGAAGTGATGGTCCTTGGTTCCGGGAAAAATGTAAAGAGTACTCACGGCAGTTGAACCAAACATTTGATATGATGAATGGTTCTAAGCTTTCAAATATATTGGAATGTAAAAATGTGTTCAATCCACAATTGCTATTTGATAAATGTATGGAAGATCTACATATGAAGATGACATCTACAACTTTTAAAAATTATCCTTGTTTAACAGCAGTGTACTGTACAATATTAAATAATGTGAAGGTAAGATTTTTACTCTCTCCGTTAGTATTTTCTCAATTACATCCTAAGCTAACTCTTCAGCGCCCACAGTATATTTTTCATGGTCCTGATTATTGATGCTCTCTGAATTCCTTAGCATGTTTAAGAAGGAAAATTTGATGACATGGGAGAAACACAGAATCATAGTTATTAACAGAGTATCAGGTGAATTAAGACTGCATTGTTTAAGCCAGACAATGTATTCTTCCCTTGGGAATCCAACCCTCACCCTGTAAGTCTTCAAGCAAATGCCTCGAGAGACAAATGTTACTAACTTTTAACTCTGTTTGTAATATCGTTGTTTTCCTTTAAATACAATATTAATGGTAGTTTATTAGCTGTGATCACCATGTTGAAAGACAATTTCGGGATTTAACGCCTCAGGATCCTTCTGTTCTCCTCATCATCATTTCGTGTAGGTGTCATTGTCAATCGACCATGTACACCCTGGTGTCAGAGTTGTTCAGAATCTGAAGGAAAACATGAGCTTGCACTGCCAAATTAGCAATAGGCATAGGGTATTCTATTCTGTATGGACTTTAATTTATAGCTCTCAGCAATCGGATATAAAGTGAGGATTTGTAAAAAATATTATAATAAAAAATATATATTTTCAGGATTATGATATAAAATTA
This sequence comes from Euzophera pinguis, assembly GCA_947363495.1. NCBI lineage: Eukaryota > Metazoa > Arthropoda > Insecta > Lepidoptera > Pyralidae > Euzophera > Euzophera pinguis. The sequence goes on along the minus strand of OX376161.1, from coordinate 4,626,213 downwards.
AACCCGATGAGTGTGTTGCCGGTTGCCTTGTTCCTGATTGATGATTATAATGTTGGGAACAAAATAAAAGGCTTGAAGTGTTGCTTGGCGGTATTGGAATGTTTGGTGAGTTATTTGATTAACTAACATTAGTAAATAGTTGTAATTAGTTACTAAATACTTGATTTGGGTTTGGCATATTGCCTCTTCTTCATTAAAACAAATGAATCCTAACAAGTATTGTGAAAGTGAGTTTGTACATTATATTACAAATTTTATATGCCTACTGGTGCACAGAGCTCTGTACATTCTGTTAACATCTATTGTAACCTGTGTATGACAAAATAAATTATTATGATAATGATAATGCCATTAGTTGTACACTATATCTATGAAAATCAAAACCTGCATAACTAATGTCCAAAAGAACATGAAAAATCTCGGCCTGAACACTGACAACACTCACAATCATTGCAAGATTGGAAAAACTGACCCCGCTTATCGGGAAGTGGAGAGGACAAAGAAGTAAGTTGTTGTAAAAATTATTTGCAGACATCAGCTGTCTTCAATCAAGGAAACTATTATGAGGTAGTCTACGGAAGTCTGAAAAAGTGTTTACTTGAGAAAGACCTTGAAGTAACAAAGTTAACATCATCATGTTTATTGCTGCTGCTCCCCATGTTGGCTTCAGATATAAAGGTAAAGCAAATTGATATGAGCTTGTGCATTTCCATAGAAAAAATATATTTTAGTATGAATTTAGCTCTCTAGCACTCTATAAATTGTTACCCTATGGTTTGGTGTGTTTTGAATGTACCTATTTTGTTAAGGACTTGGCTGTTCATTTAATTACTGATAGTGAAGTTGTTTCTACACTGCATATGATATTATGTTTAGGTTGTCCATCGAAATGATCTGAAATAAAAACAGGTCTCAGTATCTTGTACATTTAAAAACTCTGGTATTACTACTATTACTAATTTTGTGCTTCAGGTGACAAAAACAGATGATGTCTACAAAACAGTGCTGGACCAATTGTACACAGAATCGAACTTGTACAGAAAGGCAACTTGTTTTAACTTTGCGAAACAGATAATAGAGATACACGGGGTGCATTGCGTTAAGAGAAAATTGTTCAAAACAATTATGTGTGACGCCTTGGATGTGTGCAGTAATGAGGCGGTCGCTGAGATTTTGTTGCAAGATGTATTAGAGGTAAAAATCTATTAATTGTCAAGTCATCTTACATTATGTATAGTACCTGAATCCTAGTTAAATTATGCGGAGCAACAAAATGTCTTATTTAAAAAAAAAATTTTTTGTTTGTTTCATCTGTATGTTTGCTTGTTTGTACTCATAACAGACTCTTCAGTAAGTAGATTTGGACTACCTTGAACTGTGAGGTGTATATGTTACGGGCAACGTGATTAACAGGGCCGTATTATTAAGGGCCAAGTATTATGAATAGTTTCCAAGAGCATCGGGCTATTTAATAAATTTTAGTATTTTTTATAGAGCAGCAGTTTGAAGCTCCACAAGCCTAACCCAACCTAACCGAACTAAGCTACAGTTTTATTTTAAGTCTTTTGGAAAAAGTGATTAGGTGAAATTTTAATCAAATTGCCCATGTGACATGGGTATTATGTATACAGGCCGATCAATATTCCATAGGGACCAGACTTCTCAAGTTGCCCGTAACATATACGTCGACATAGACTTTAGGTCATCACTCATCCGAGCAACCTCGCACCTGACCAGTAACGATTGAAGTGATAGGCCACGTCAATCGTTGTTAACGGGTGGACCCCGCGTGTCCTTCATTTTATTGTGTCATTGACATACCTATATTGCATCAACAACCGTTGCTAGGCGAATGTTACTATGGGCTACAACAGACGATCTATTAGGACCCGCGCGTAGGCTACAGGCTGCAAGCTTGCGAGCCACGAGCGGTCACCGAGTGATCCACTCGCCGTCCGCGAGGCGAGCCGCTCCTGAGTTTACCGATAGTACGCCATACAAAGGATAACCGCTCTAGGCGAGGCAGTGCTGATCGGGTGCGGGGTTGCTTCCGATAAGTGATATGTAACAGTAGTTTGGTATTATTTTTTATGACCAGTAGTCTGTGTGACGTCAATCCTTGTAAGTATGGCTGTTTTTGATGCATTCGGCCAACAATTGGATAAATACAAAGAATAGATTAGACCATCAACTAACTTTATTATTTTTTTCAGTGCCTATCGGTGTGGTTGAAAAACTGTTGGTGTGTGTGGAAACTATCATCGGACCAAAAAATGCTGTCCACATTGTTCAAAGTATTATTTGTGATGAGTGAAAATGAAGAAGTAGTACCAATGGTACTAAATCTGGTAATGACAATGGTACAATTGTGTACAAAAAAGGAGCAGGCACAAATTTATTATAATCTGGAGTTATTTATCGAAAGCTTCAATAATAATATAAATGAGAATTTTGTAAACAAAGTGGATGTGATTAAGAAAAGCATTTGTGTGTAAATAACTTTATTGTAAAAATAAATATTGTTTTTTAATTATGTACTTATTTTCCTTATTATACAATAAATTCAGGCTTGATTCAACATAAATAATCTATTGAGAAAAGAATGTAATTTGGAGGAATGACATTCCTTTCTCAACGACATAATCCATTTATATAAAAAATATCACAATACAAATTGATCAGATTGGAAATGCGAAAGTAAGTTTATAACTTTGTTCGATTATAGACTTGTGTGAAATGGATCGCTTATTTATAGCATACTAGTTTCAGAAATGAGTATAAATATTGTACTTAAGGAGATCGACTTTGATCTAGTGGGTCTTAAGGTCGCTTCATTGATTCCAATTTAGGTCATTGCAGGTTAGTATCTTCGTCGATATAATGGGCTATCCAACACTGAAATAATTTTTCAAATCGGACCAGTAGTTCCTGAGATTAGCGGGTTCAAACAAACTCTTCAGCTTTATAATACTATTAGTAATGATAATTCCATGCTTCAGTGATCACGGCTGCCTAAAAAAAAAAACATTGGCTCCATTGTGATAACCAGTATCGCCAAATCTAGGACCACTATTAAGAATACAACTGGTATACACTCGGACAAAGAGTTTTAACAAAAATAATCAAAAATCTAGGCTCTCATTGCAAAACTGCGGCGGCATGTTTGACACTACATCTCTGATTTCGTCCAGTTTCTCTCGCGCAGTCAGCCGTCTCCACAACACTGGGCACTCCGTGTTGTCGCAACTGTTGGTTTCTGCGTGACCACAGCATGAGTTGCAGATCTGAAAATTAAATCAGATTAAATTTTATTACATAGTTACATGCCATTCCAAAACTTCATTACAAAATTTATGAATTGTTACTTTTCCAGTCAACTGGAAATATTAAGTAATTTATTCACGTGAATATTTAGTTACTTATTACTCTTCATGTTTTTTTTTCAAAAATATTTAAAGGATAATTCTGTGTCGGATATAATACTAGCTGCTTCCCGCGGATCCGCACGCGCCAAAAAAAATTAGCCTGTTTAACTTCGGACCTTTAACTATATCCTTACGAAATTTCATCAAAACAGACTCAAACAGACAGACTTTCGATATTATAATATTAAGTATGATATCGTGAGTAATAAAGTAGCTAGATACGCTCGTGAATAAATAATTTACTTGTTTGTATAAATATTTGATATTCCTATGTAGGAATTCTATCTACAATACACACTGCGATTATGAACCATGGAGTAATTACAAAGAGGAGATGCCGTTTGAAATGGCGAAGTGACGTGCTCATTGGCGCCTCGCCGACACTGCAGTGGGCGGAGCTTGTCATTGCTCGTGCTCTATGATTGGAGCCACGGCCGAAACCGAGCACCCCGCTCGTCTGCCTTCGGCCCCGTGTAGCCTCACAAACGCTTTCTTACAAAACGCTTATTACGGCATCTCCTCTTTGTAATTACTCCATGTTATGAACCCATATAATTTCTAACAACTTACCATCCCACAATAATACAGCTGCGTTTGAGCTACATTCAACCTTTTGGCCATCGCAATCGCTACAAGTTGCGCGTCGTCGTGCTCGCAATCGCCGCATATCGCTCGATTGCCGCGCGCCCCGCACAATGCACAGCGATATCGCCACATGTAGCGAGCGATGCCGCTCGTTATCGCGTGCCGGTGATGGTTGGCGGTTCGTCCGTAGTTTAGTTCACACCACCTGGGAATTAGACATGTTGAATGCTCATGGAATTCATTCTTTATTAAATAGTTTTTTTTTATTATTACAAAAATACACCGTGAAATTTTAGTCGTTTAGACCCATCGTCCAGTCATGCAACTGAACAACTTTCCACAAGATACATGGGTCGAAATATGGAGTAAATTTTTGGATCTCCCATACAAAATGTCTCATCACGTGACGTAACTTACTATGGGGGAAATTTGTTCGGTTGCATGAATGGAGTCACTGGACGATGGGTCAAAAACGACTAAAATTTCACGGACTAACGTGACTTCTATTGTTTAGATTTGTAATCGGTAGTCATAGAAATTCGAATTTTTAGTGTTGTATTAAAATATATACTGGCAACTCTAAAAAGTGACGCCGCTCTTTTTCGGTTAAAAAGGCGGTATTCGTATTTTGTCCGTCGTCTCGTATTCTAGTGCTGAAACAGCCTTTTTTTTCGTAATTTTGTTTTTTCGTCTCGTAATTGTGTCACTGCTGTTCTTAATCTAAATAAATAAATTTGTTCGTAAATAAATCGAAAGCTTTGTGTAAAACGTGAGATTAGTGTCCGTACCGTAACCCACATCATAAAAGGAGGAACCACCCACTGGGCAAGTCATCGTACGTAAGTTATCTCTAGCTAAGGGAACTCATATTGGCCAATATAAAATACCTTTGGTTAGCGATTACCATACAACATCCCATCCAAGATCTCACCAAGTATCGTAAGTTCCTTTTAGTTGTAAATTTGAATATACAGTCAGCCTGCCGTTAGTTTTGTTAATTTAGCAACCATTTGTTTCGGAACTTTCCAGCAGGCTTCTCGAATATTTTCATTAATATCGTAAAATACAATCCTCACATTTTTTGGTCCTTCGAGCCGGATTTAAGTGTTCGGCGATTAAAATTAGGCAATTTGATTGTGTTTTACGATATTTTAATTCGTATATAATTTTATTTCGTATTTCGAAGGTAGAGTGAGAAGTCGTGGTGTGATTAACGAAGTGGTCGGAAAAAGTTGTACTTTTTTTCGTTTCGTTTTGTTGGTAGTACAATTTGTTTGTGACCGCTTCTTTGGTTTCCTTGTGTTGGTCACACCATTACTATTTTCACTACGCCTTTTGACGTTTGACATTTGACATTTCGATTTTGACAGTTGTGACACTCGTAATTGTTTATGTTTGTTTACAAACAAACATTCCACAACATATTTTAGTTGTTTTACATAGTTTCGTTCGAAATTAAATTGGATATTATTAGTATTTCGATTAAGTTAAGTGAGTATATTGATTATTTTGTAACTGCTTGAGTGAGTCATACAATAAATAGTAAACAAGTGTTAGTTGCTTTGGTTAATAACAATGGACTCTGAAACTACTGATGTATCTGTCTCTGCAGACATAAATCGTGTAGCACGCGACTATGCATTTGCGCGTCTAGAACTTATAGAGGGAGGAGATTTGTTAGGTTATGCAGAGGAGGACATTAAGGACATTTCAGACAGCTTTCATAACTATCAAAAATTAATTTTAGTCTCGTTGCCTAAGCCTCAAGCCCAAAGTGAATTGGAATGGACTATGAAATTCGAGCGTATGGTTGCAAGAATTAGGAGTCGCCTGCGCAAGCCTTCGGAAGGTGTTATTAAAACTGAGATAAAAGTGAATAATGGTGAAGCAATAGCTAAATTACCAAAAATAAATATAAAGCCTTTTGATGGTAAATTAGAAGGTTGGGTTGCATTCATACAATTGTTTAATTCCTTAATTCATTCGAAGTCCATCCCAAACATAGAAAAATTTTATTATTTATTATCATCGGTTCAGGGCCCGGCCTATGATTTGATTAAGAATTATCCGTTAACAGAAGATAGTTACTTGGATGCATATAAATTGTTAGAAAAGCATTACAATAAAAAATGGGCTCTATGTAGCACCTTTTATGACAAGCTGTTGAAATGTGAGCCAATTAAGGTGGTTTCAGGTTTGGAATTAAAGCGTGTAGGTAATATATTTTCGGAAAACTTGTCAGTATTGAAAAAGTTTGGTTTACCCGATACAAACTTTGTTTTGGTTCAGCTGTTGTGGTCGAAGCTTGATAAAACTATGCGAGAAAAGTTTTTGTTGGAACATAATAGCGATGAAGTTCCAGTTTTTGAAAATCTTGAGAAGTTTGTTGACAAACATAGTCAAGCTCTTGTGTTTAATGATTTTAAACATGTTTCAAAAGATAACTCCAAACTTATTAGTAACAAACAAAAGATCAATTCTTTTATTGTATCATCAGTGAACCAATGCAAGTTCTGTTCTGGAAAACATGTTTTAGTTAATTGTCATGAATTTAAAAAATTAGATCCTCATGCCCGGTTTGATTTTGTTAAGAAAAATGGACTTTGTATTTGCTGCCTTTTACCGACTCACCAAGTAAAGGATTGCCATAGTAAAGGATGCAATATATGTAGTTATCGTCACCATAGTTTGTTACATTTTTATCGTACTCCAGTTGCTTCCCTGGATCAATGCAATAATAATTTGAGTAAGGTCAACGCTCCTATTGTTGACTCTGAGCCATCTTCTGGAATAACACTTACCACTATGACTGTTAATAGTAGCATTTTATTTTCGACTGCAAAGGTTTTAATCCAGGATAATAATGGTGATTTCCAACCTATTAGAATTTTATTAGACTCCGCAAGCTCATGTAACTTTATTTCGGAACATGCTGCTAATGCAATCGGGGAAATTATCAAGTCAACGGTATTGGCTCATCTATTGCACAACCAAGTGGAAGTGTCTCATGTATTCTGAAACCATTTGGCTCTTATTTAGATTCAAATATTGCTATTGATGCTCTTGTTCTTTCGTCAATTTGTGCCGATCAACCGGTTGAACCAGTTGATCCAAAATTTTGGTCACATATCCAAGGCTTATCATTGGCTGACCCTCATTTTGCCACTCCTGGACCTGTTGATATGCTCCTTGGAGCTGATATTTTAGCTTCTTCGTTGCTCTCAAGTCTTAGGAAGGGATAGTTGGGTGAACCAATTGCCATGGAAACTATTTTTGGTTGGGTACTTTTGGGTAGATGTGAAAATTCACTCTCCACTCTTCATTCTTGTGCAATCAAAAATGATTGTTTTCTCGTCTCGTCCTTTTCGAATTTGTCGTTGGATAATGCCATTAAAAAATTTTGGGCATTAGAAGAAGTTTCTCAGCACAATAATATTTTGTCTGCTGCTGATAAAACTTGTGAAAAGAATTTTGTTGATAACCACTCACGTTCTTGTGATGGTAGATTTGTCGTTCCATTGCCATTTGTTGAGCCATCGATCAAGCCCGTCTTTCATGACTCGCGTGCGATTGCACTTAAAAGATTTTCGTCGTTGGAAAGAAAATTTAATTCCTATCCTAAATTTCGTGAAGCATATGTTGCTTTTATGGAGGATTATGCCACTTGTCAACATCTCGAAGAAATTTTGCCGCCTGAGGATGATGTTGGTAATTTTTATTACATTCCACATCATGGCATCTTGCGCCCTGAGTCAGTTAGCACCCCTCTTCGTGTCGTCTTCGATGCTAGTGCCAAAGATTCTCATGGCTTATCGTTGAATGAGACACTGCTTGCTGGTCCTAAACTCCAAACAAATATATTTGATCTCTTAGTTCGTTTTCGTTGGCATGCAATTGTGTTCACAGGAGATGTGAAGCAAATGTATCGTCAGATATTGGTGCCTGATGAAGACGCTAATTATCAGCGGATTGTTTGGCGGCCTTCACCTGTCGGTCCGGTACGTGACTTTAGGCTTCGCACCGTGACATATGGAGTTTCGTCGGCTCCATATCAAGCTCTTCGAACAATCGCTGAGTTAGCAAAGATTTCTACATTAAAGTTTCCGTTTGGAGCGTCTGTTCTGGCCCGTGATATATATATTGATGATATAGTCACTGGAGCTGATTCTCTCGAACAGGCTCTTTTATTAAAGTCTGAACTTGTGGATATTATGCGTTCAGCCGGTTTCCATCTAAGGAAATGGATTTCGAACGATAAACATTTTCTCGCAGACTTACCCCCCTCTGATTTATATTCTGCGGACTTTCGAAAATTTGAAGACGTTTCTGATGTCTCTCTTAAAATTCTTGGTTTGTTGTGGTTGCCTCATGATGACAGATTTACCTTCAGGGTTGCTAATAATTCTCGTAGATTGACTAAGCGTACTATGCTTTCGGATATTGCTCGCCTATATGATCCTTTGGGGTTAGTTAGTCCTGTTATATTTTACGCAAAATATCTTATGCAGCTCTTATGGTGTTCCGGAATCTCGTGGGATGATGATGTTCCTCGGAATATATCTTCAGAGTGGGTCAGATTTAAAGATCAACTTCAATCATTGACTAAACTGTCGTTTCCTCGTCATGTCGTACCAACTTTCGTTAGTTTCCAACTCCATGGTTTTTGTGACGCGTCTGAGCGTGGTTATAGCGCGGCAATATATTTTCGCGTTATACAAGTAACTGGAAACATAAATGTCGAACTTTGTTGTTCCAAATCCAAGGTTGCTCCTCTTAAAAGAATGACAATCCCTAGATTGGAGCTTCAGGCTGCTGTTTTATTGTCTGACTTAGTACAATCAGTAGTGGAAGCATTAAAACCGTTTCGTGTTATTGATAAAATTTTTGCGTGGTCCGATTCCACTGTCGTTTTGTCGTGGATTAAATCTTGTCCTTCTAGATGGCAAACTTTTGTTGCCAATAGAGTCGCTCACGTACAAGATAAGATACCGTCTGGTTGCTGGAGACATGTTAGTACAACGGATAACCCAGCCGATTATGGTTCGCGTGGAATGCTTCCTGATGATTTCGTGTCGAAACAGGATCTGTGGCGTCATGGTCCATTGTGGCTATCTAAATCTGTTGAGCACTGGCCTTCTCAGTTTCCACCACCTGATGATAGTTTATTGTCGGCGGAAAAGAAATTTTTAAACCTTGTGACAAACCTTTCGGATTGTAATCTTGAGTTCTTGGACAAACTGTTGCTTAAATTTTCGTCGTTTTCTAAGCTACAAAATGTGTTAGCTTATTGTTTTCGATTTGTTCATAATTTGAAACACAATCAAGTAGATTCAAAATTTGTTGGAGCACTTCAACCTGATGAGGTTAGAAAGGCTTTTGATACTTTGATAAAGCATGTACAAAGTACTGCATTCTCGTGTGAAATAGCTCATTTAAATAATGATTCGCCTAATTCCTTACCCAAAGGTCTAAGAAAGTTGTCGCCTTTTGTTGATGAAGGAGGTTTCCTCAGGGTGGGCGGTCGGCTTCGCAGAGCTGAAGTACCGTTGCACGTTAAGTATCCTCTTCTTCTGCCAAGAAGTCATAGATTAACCTTTTTAATTATTGATGAATATCATAAAAAATTTATGCACCCTGGAATTCAAACTTTACAAAATTTGTTGTTTCAGTCTTTTTGGATTTTGGCGCCTAAACGGGCAATTCATCATGTCATATCGAAGTACATTAAATGCTGTCGTGCTCAACCACGACCCGCTTTGCCTCCTATTATGGGAGATCTGCCTTCGTACCGTGTTAATCAAATAAAACCATTTTCCTCTGTCGTTATCGATTGTGGTGGTCCTTTTGATATCGCCTTCTCTCGTGGCCGGGGAGTGAAAACCCACAAAGCCTATATTTGTGTCTTTGTGTGCACATGCACCAAGGCTATTCATATCGAGCTCGCCTCGGAGCTATCCACGGAGGCTTTCATTGCAGCGCTCAAACGATTCGTTGCACGTCGCGGTCGTTGTAATCATATAATTTCGGATCAAGGTAGAAATTTCGTTGGTGCCTGCAACGAATTAGGTAGGTTATTGGTAGAATCGAGTGAAGCGCAGCAGATAAAATTTTCGTTTAATCCCCCGGGAAGTCCCCACTTTAATGGTCTCGCAGAGGCTGGCATAAAATCGGTCAAAACACATTTAGCCCGTGTCGTTGGTAATCAACGCCTCACTTTCGAGGAATTTATTACCGTACTTTCGCAAATCGAAGCAATGCTTAACTCAAGGCCTCTGACCTCTGTAAGTTCAGATCCTAATGATCTTACCGCTTTGACTCCTGGTCATTTTCTGACTCTTGAACCTTTGACAATAGTTCCTGAAACTAATATTGTTGATGAAAAAATTAGCATCTTACAGAGATGGAAATTGATAAAACAGATACACCAGGATTTTTGGCGGCGATGGTATAATGAGTACATCCACACTCTACAACAGAGAGCTAAATGGACTAAACAGGCCCATAATATTAAACTTGATACGTTGGTTATAATTATTAATGAAACTGTTAGCCCTTTGAAGTGGAGTTTGGGTCGCGTTGTCGCTCTACACCCTGGTTCTGATGGTGTATGTAGAGTTGTAACTGTAAAAACTGCAACAGGGCAGTATAAACGACCTGTGGTTAAATTGTGCCCTCTTCCAGTTCCAGTAAGCGACAACTAAGCATTGCATTAGTCTTAATTAGTTTTTAGAATCTTATGCTTAAGAAATATTAGTTAGCTTTAGTTGAATACTATATTAAGTAGTTGTATCTTATTGTTGGTTAGTTCGTTAAATACTTCGCATTTAGGCGGGCGGAATGTTTAGATTTGTAATCGGTAGTCATAGAAATTCGAATTTTTAGTGTTGTATTAAAATATATACTGGCAACTCTAAAAAGTGACGCCGCTCTTTTTCGGTTAAAAAGGCGGTATTCGTATTTTGTCCGTCGTCTCGTATTCTAGTGCTGAAACAGCCTTTTTTTTCGTAATTTTGTTTTTTCGTCTCGTAATTGTGTCACTGCTGTTCTTAATCTAAATAAATAAACTTGTTCGTAAATAAATCGAAAGCTTTGTGTAAAACGTGAGATTAGTGTCCGTACCGTAACCCACATCATAAAAGGAGGAACCACCCACTGGGCAAGTCATCGTACGTAAGTTATCTCTAGCTAAGGGAACTCATATTGGCCAATATAAAATACCTTTGGTTAGCGATTACCATACAACATCCCATCCAAGATCTCACCAAGTATCGTAAGTTCCTTTTAGTTGTAAATTTGAATATACAGTCCGCTAATTAGCCTGCCGTTAGTTTTGTTAATTTAGCAACCATTTGTTTCGGAACTTTCCAGCAGGCTTCTCGAATATTTTCATTAATATCGTAAAATACAATCCTCACACTATAGTAATATATTTAACCGCCGCACTCAGAGTTGGTTGTAAAAGTACGTAAGCAAATTTATGAACTCAAATTAAAAAATATCTTCCATAGAGAGAATTTTAAAATCTATACTAAGAAGTTGCAATATGTAAATCTGTACCGAGTATAAATTTAAAATCTTTGAAGAGTTTGAAGAACTTGCTTTATTAAAAACAGCCGTAAGTCAGACAGACATAAAGTTACTTGTTCTGTAAATATTTTAAAGCATAGTGCGAGTTTGAAGGGCGAGTTTTACAAGATACAATAAGGAAACTATAATAACACTTACCATTTCAACACATCGACGCCCAACAGTGACAAACAGCGATGTAAAGGCGGCAGTAGCACTCTAGTGGCGTAGTACAACACGTGTGGTCTAGCAGGCGAGCGTGCGAGTTCTGCGGGCGAGCGAGCGAGTTTGACGAGCGGAGTCGCGGGCGGGCCGCTAGTCACCAGCCATGAAACTCGCCAACCTGAGCGAGGTATTGCTCGACGGTCGCGAAGACCGATTCGTCTGATAAAAAATTAAACTTTCTGTGACTACGTACGAAGTCAAAGTAGTATTGCTATGGTTTTTAAGGGGCAATAGGCTAGTTTCCAGGGTCAAAAACTAACATTAAAATTAGTCCGTCAGTAAGATTTAAAAAAATATTGGTGACGTATTTTTTCTTTTGTCAATTGAGCGATAAATTATAAAGATATAACGCATTAAAGTTTAGGAGTGGGTGCTCGTGACGTCACATATTGCGAAAAAGTGTAGCACATTGTGACGTCACACCGAATTTGAACGCGTCATATCTTTACCATTCTTTGTTTAATTTTCAAAAGAAAAAATACGTCTCCAATATTTTTTGTTTATCTAACTGACGGACTAATTATATTTTTTTAGGAAACTAGCCTATTCAGACTAGGCTAAAAAATGCTTAAACACTTTTTTTAAATAGTAATTTAAAATCAACCTTTTTCCATACATGCAAAGCTTTAAATAGTAGGAGTTTAAATTTATAGGATTTCAAACAAACAATTAAAAGTACAGCAGATGTGCACGCAATAAATTTAAAAGATGCCGAAAATGCACTGACAAAACGGCGTTAGTCAAAAATCCTTGCGATCAGATACATAATGTCCCAAAATAATCGCTTGTTTCGAAATGTTCTTTGCTCAAAATGTCCCTTTCCCAAAATAACCCCATGTTTTTGTCTCTGGACGAGGACGTACCTGCATGAAATAAAAATTAATTAACAAAAATACTTACTTAGCGATCTCATTAGGCACAGCAACCGCCCCAGGCCTATATCCCGTAGGTCCGTGGTACTCCCTCGTAAAGAACAAATCTTGTACGGGAAGCGAGTCATCAGCCAAACGAGACAGGAGCGATACTACGGAGCGCTTGACTTTGGACATGTCTCCCGTTGAGAACAGCTCGCATAGTGCGCGATGGAGGAGCTACATGAAAATATGCATATTACTATGACATTTTGCGGTAATCTCTCGTAAAGAACAGGAGGCCGATCTCAAACTTCTACCGCGAAGGTTCATTTTGCGTATGTAAAATCGACATGTACCTATTTCAGCCGCTGCCGCAACTGGTTGTCTATAAAAACTTTTTAGTATTTACTGGCGACCAGTTACGGTATAAGACCCTTTTTTCTATTTTGAGCTCATTCGTGCTTCGGAAGGCACGTTAAGCCGTCCCCGTTATATACACTGTAAGTGTAGTGAGTCGCTGTCAACCAACAGGTGGTGTTGAGAGACAAAAGTAAGTGCAAAGATAGAGTAATTAATTATAATTACCTAATTATACATTCGAACAAATAAAACATCCAATATTAATACATAGACTACATATATATAACATAAACCTACATACTAACTACTTAAATAAATATAATTATATATTCTCTGAAAGCGTGTGAAGATAATGTACGCGCAGTAAACGTTTAAATGACGCACGGTTGCGGGCTTTACGAATATCGATTGGTAGGACATTCCAGAGCAGCACGGCTTGAACCGTAAACGAATTCCTGAAAAACTCAGTTCGAAAAGGAGGTATTTGAAGTGTTAGATGTCTACAGGATCGGGACTCCCTCGAACGGATGTTATAGAGAAAAGTGAAATTGGACTTCAAATACATAGGGGTACGAGGGTCAAAAAGTATGGCGAAAAGAGTAGACAGAATGTGAAGATTTCGACGAAAACGGATAGGTAACCAATTTAGTTGAGACCGATAAGACGACACATGATCGTATTTCCTAAGTCCGAAAATAAACCGCAAACAATTGTTCTGGAGTCTGTCCAGTTTATTGATGAGGTCGCAGCTCAAGTCAGGGTAGCATACATCCGCGTAATCTAGAATAGGGAAAATTAGAGAGTTAACTAGCATCGTCTTAGTTTTAATAGGGAGAAAGTTTTTTAATTATGTCATGTTCCTGTTGATCTGGTTTTCCTGTAAAAAAAGGGTTACGGAGGTCAGACAGCAGTCGTACTTACAGCGTACCCTAGGCTCCGAAGCGTAATCTGACGACGCAACTAGGAAAACACGTTTAGGTGAAGAATTCGTAGTAGAAGACCCTGCACACCTGTGTCAAAGTATTGCTCACCTTAACACCGGCCGGACACCCATCCCTGCGCACGGTCTCGATGCCTTTCGCTTCGTAAACCGGCTGCTCTTGGTCGGCACTTTCGTACATGTAGCCGACGTAACGTTTTTTAGTTTGCAAAATGCAGGGCTGGTACACCTGTTCATTAAAATAAAATTTCAGTCGAAGTACTGTCACATCCCGGACACTCATACAACAGCGGCGAGCCCGATACCTATTACTACCACTACTATTCGGTGTGTGCGTTGCTTTTAGGCACGGAAATAAGAATAAGTTAACGTTTTTTTCTGTTTACGGTGAGGCGGCGCGCGAAGCGACACTTATCATCGCACGCGTAAACACAAACATATGGCAATATACGATGTTGTTCATAGAGATGCGAGACGGTAAGAGTGGCGATGCCCGCGGTATATACTCAAGCGTGGAACGAAACACGCAGCGACTGTCGCTGCGTCGCACGCGGCGGGTGTCGCTCATGTTCCGTTGTTGTAAACACTATGAGCTACTTCTTATATGAAATAATTGTCTTTTAACATGGAATTTCCGTCTAAAAAAAAAGGCGATCATATCGTACTCCATTGCGACGGTGGGTTACGTCTGCGTTGTGCAATTTCTAAATAAGACTGTCAGAAGGTTCTGCCGCGGGCATCGCTCCATCGAGAATTGCCGCCGCGATAAACGACGCGTGAGACGTGTCGTTGGCATCCGCGGGCCACAAAAAACGCTCAATCTCAAACAAACGCGTGTAAAATCGCTTCTCCATAAACATACTCATACAATGCCATATGTTTGAATTAAATGCGGGCCGCGCTGACAAACGCGTCCCGCGTCTCCGTAAACGAGGCCTTAGTATGGCGAGACTTGACTTTGACACGCGTTATGGCACTCCTATCTAATCTTAGTTCTATCGAATCTGCGTACATAATCGTGGCAGATGCCGGGCGGATGAAGAAATCCTTCCATTGTTTTGCTCTCGAATTATAATTACCCTACATCTGAGCGGCGAGTTACAGTATCTGTTAGTAACTGGTGGCAAAAGCACGCTTAATAATTTGGTAAGCGCTTGTAATGTAACCTTAAACTTCCACAAAGTAACGCCTGAATCAATTAAATGTGTAATTTCTATTTAGCCGCTTTAGTTAATATAATTTTGAAGCGTGCTTATTTGAAACTATCAGCTCGTCCCGACTTCGTCCGGGTTATAAATAGGCTATCCAACACTGAAAGAATTTTTCGAATCGGACCAGTAGTTCCTGAGATTACCGCTAGATATAGTATACATACGATAATTTGATAAGGTAGGATACCTTCTCAAGTTTGAGCGCGACCGGCGACGGATTATCGGCTGTGACGGCGTCCGCAATCTGTTGTCCGATAGCGAAGGCTCCCTCTCGCGTACCACCCGGCACTAACACGAACATTGAGTCTGTGTCGCCGTACACCACCTACGGTACACATAGTATGTAGCATGGAGCAATTACAAAGAGATGCCGTTTGAAATGGCGCAGTGATGTGATCATTGGCGCCTCGCCGACACAAAAGTGGGCGGAGCTTGTCATTGCTCGTGCTCCATGGTTGGAGCCACGGCCGAAACCGAGCATGTCGCACGTCTGCCTTCCGCCCCGTGTAGCTGAACAAATACTTTCTTACAAAACGCTTATTACGGCATCTCCTCTTTGTAATTGCTCCATGGTATGTAATAAATTACAAGATACATGCATTAAAATGGCCTTTTGCTACGTAACCGTTTTTCGGCCTCTGACGTGGTACATATAAAAACTACCAGCTTACCGAAGCACTGAATCATTTTTATTCTCTCTCAGAGTTCATAATGTATCGTCACTCCACACATACATCGCAGCATTTTCATCTCCGTGACTTGCAACTGTCGATTGAGCAAGAGCCACGCCCAATTGAATCATTTTTATTATCAAACAATCATAATCATGTGAGTAAGTACTATAATTAATGACAACACTTTACCTTCGCGTTCCAAGATCCATTTCTCACAAGTTGTATGGCACGTTCCAATGTCTCCCGTCCTTTGGAAACCACGCTATCCCCCACTTCGACGCACGGCATCCGACCGCTGAAGTTAGCCGCAGTATACCCATACGTCACATTCGCTATTAACTTCAGTCCTAGAAATAAAATTAATACAAAAATCATATTTTAGATTCTGCAAATTCGAGAAACCCCAAGCCAAAGGGTAAAGATCTCCCACATTTTTCATTTATCTGTCTTTAAAATTGATCAAATCGTTTTAAACCAAAATAACTGCGGATTATTATATGTATATAATCAAAATAACTGGATTACCATATTTAATTATATATTTATAGCATAATAACTAAATCGTATTTGTACATCTTCAATTTGATTCTGAAGAAAGAAACATATTTATATTATCCCAGCTTTTTCCCGGTTCCATACTAAGACGGGATAGGTTCCACAACTAACTGAGGTATGTTCAATTCTTATTTTATGGCTAAAAAGCCATAAAATAAGAATTGAAGAATTGGTATTATTTATGATCAGCCGCCTATAAAAAAAACTTTTTCATGTGTCGTAAATGAAATGAATATTACCCAACTGTCTCGAATGCATAGCCTTTTTGACAGCTTCATCAGTCTGCATCTTCATGCTCTTCTTGACCGCTTGTCTCGCAGCCAGAATCCTTCTCAACAATGCCGGCAGTACTCCGCGACGAACCGACGATTTGACAAACCCCACGCCCACTGGTGACCAGTGGACAAGACCCTTCTTCATCAGAGCTTCCAATTTAGCCTTTGGTATGCGGAGACGCCAAGCGCCAAATTCGTAGGCTGAATCCCTAATGACGTAAAAATAATTTTGTAGAAATATAGATACAAAAAAGCAATTGATATCTTTGTAAGATATATGGGGGGGGGGGGGGGGATGCTATCTATCTCATGTTTATTAAAACGCTGTATTGTAACGTACATCACTGACCAGGGAATACAAGGTAAAATGACTATCAAGCATCTTTGAAAAATCTGTTGTCAGTGGTATCCGCAGAAATAAGTCTAGGTAGTGCCATGCGTCGGTCAGTAAAGCCATTTAACAAAATGTGGGCGTGGCCTAACAATTTTTTTCATACAAAATGTGATGCGCGGCTGACAGAAAACGTGTTTTGCTATTTTTTGGCGCAGAAAACCCGGTCAGGCTAAATGCCTAAAAAATGGAATAAAAATAAACTGAAAGATATATAATAATCACCCATTAATATTTTGAACACGTCCGATGCAAGTGGAAAAGCAGTAATTGTATGCGATCATCATGGAGGGATACAGGCTTTGAAAATCCAACACTATGACTGGGTCCGAATAGAAACGGGACTCTGAAACAACAACGGTAATTTTACAAAACTAAAACACCCGACTGCGTTTCTGGGCACCCTCCTTCTGTCGCAGTCGGGTTAAAAGAGAAGCGATTTACTTTAAAATCTTTTAGATACCTACAGAATACGCAATATAATAAAAGTAGAAAAGGAAAAATATTTTAAAAAAATATTTTCCGAATTTTAAGCTACCTACACAGCTAAGCTATATTACCCTGCGCGGTGGGTTCAGACCACGGAGCATTTACTAAGAGGAGATGCCGTTTGAAATGGCGCAGTGATGTGATCATTGGCGCCTAGCCGCTCACAAAAGTGGGCGGAGCTTGTCACTACTCGTTAAAAAGCGTACTGAGAAACAGATCGCGAGCTCCTAAGTGCATCACGACTTGCCACGGCTTTTTTTACAAATTTAGCATTGAATAATTGATTTCCGTTAAATAAGATATATTTACGACCCTAAAAGTTATACCTAATATTTAAAACGTTCATAATTTATGAAATATCGCAATGTTTTTAAGATGAGTGACATCTATTGACAAGTACTTCATAATTTGTAAATAACGTAGTACTGCTACTTTCCGTAAGATGGATATCATTATGGTTGGAGCCACGGCCGAAATCAAGCACCCCGCACCTCTGCCTTCCGCCCCGTGTAGCCTCACAAATACTTTCTTACAAAACGCTTATTACGGCGTCTCCTCTTTGTAATTGCTCCTTGGTCCAGACTAAATCTTAAAACATTTAACATCCGAGAACACACAATCCAAAATGCACGTTATTTACACAATTACAATAATACAATTTTCCGGTTATAAAATTAAAATTTAGAGTCTAGTTTAGTGAGATCTGGAGAAAGAGGGATATTCTACCGTGTACTCCAACGTGTCGCTTTGAAACATCTACTTGTATAGCGATCATTAGCGATCTTGTATTTAGCTCTTAATTCGTCTAAAGCAACTATGGAAGCAAAATTAAAAAGTAACCACCTGACCAAATAGTCATACTCACCAGGTTCAAAAATGAGTGGTAGACATTCTGGTGCACGCATGGCCGCTCGTTGCTTGACCGTCGGTGACAACGCTATGAGGTTGAGAGGCCTCGCCGCCCGCAACATGAGGGATTCCACTCGGAACTGGGATCCTCGAGATAGCACCTCCCACCATTGGAGGCCGAACAGTCGAGCTAACTCGGACGTGCGATCTGTTAGTAAATACTGATTTAAAGATCTTTTGAATGAACAGCATCATTAACGACTGAAGAATAGAAAGTCGGAGGGCCTACTAAAGACAAGTTCCAAATTTTGGCGGATTTCACTAACGACTGCATCCCTAATACGATCTGACAGACGGACGTTCATAAAAATAAATGATGTCAAATCCAGAGATATTACTTCCAACTATTGTAATTTGAGATTTTAATGAAAATTTTATATTCGTCGATGCATTGTTTTTATGTTTTAACACGAGAAAGGAAGGACTTGATCATCATCATATATGTTTAGCGAATTTGGCATAGAACAATTGTCATAATTCATTGAATTGTATTGAACATGCAAAATTTAAAAACTTCCAGCACTTACTTATGATATCTAACTTCTCCAGCATCCTTACAGTCCCCGTGAGCCTCGTCATGTAATACTCCACCGGGATCCACCTGAAGATCCTCGATTCATGGTTCCACCATTCCGATAACTGTGCGTAACTGTACTTTGGAACTCTCTCCTTCAACACCTCATACATACAATTTTCAAAACTGTAACTTGATAACGCGAGCTCGTATCGAAACAGTCGCCACACATTAAAACTAATCCTTCCAATAATTTTACCCTCCATATCATTTTCTTCCCCCCTCCATTTCTTCTGTCTATACTTCTCGGTGATTCTAGAAATTTCTCGAACTATTTCCAAGCCGAGCACTCTCGATCTTTCCAAAATGTAGCCCCAGGAGTTCATCTCTATTTCGTAGCCACACATAATATCAGGATCATGTTTCTTTATTACTTCAATAAGCAGTTCCAATAATTCACTTTCATTGTTCACATAAGTCACATTTGTATTGAAAATACACCTTTCTAATAATTTTGGACTTGTATCATTATTTACTGCTATAATTTGTGTCATAGATTTTGGAAGAAAATGGTCCGGTGGACAGTCATTGGTAATCATGATGAATATTGCTTGTATGGAGTCAAGCGTGGGGTCTGGATGTAAATCTTCTCTGACATAAGTAAGAACTTCAACTAACATTAGCGTCAGAAAATCAACCTAGAGACAGAAGACAGAAAATTTACTGAATACGAATTTAAATTCCACAATTAAGATTCAAATGCAATGAGTTACGATCATGATATATGAAGGAATAAGTCATAATTATTTCGAAGGCTTCAAATATGCAATGTGTAGATGAAGAAATCACAAAATAATTTCAAGCAATACTGCTATTTGCAATACTTACTTCAACTGCAGGAGTTTCAAGCGAATTCTCTTTCTGTTGCTCATTACCACCGAAACATAGAAAAGAACCATCTGGCTGCATTGTTATTTGAAGAGTATTATTTTCGTTGGAGTTTTTCTGTAATTTAATGAAAATAGAATGAAACTTCAAATTTAACTTTGTAACAAATCCTTACATGTGAAATGTTAGTTATTATTATGATCTATTACCTGGCTTTCCAAACTAATACTGTTGTTGATATCACCTTCATTAAGTCCTATTGCTTGAGAATTCTCTAGATCATCTAAATTTCTGCTTATTTCATTATTAGCCACTTTCATTTCCATATTCTGTATATTATTTTCTTCCAAAGCCTTTATAACTTGAAATTTAGTTGGAGGTCTTTTGACTGCTTCTAAAATAGTATGCTTATTTCCAGCTAAGAGCAATTTCAAGGCATCCTGTTTAGCAGTCTCATCAGACAACTCATTGGACTGCATAAAAAGTAACTGCCGCCATTCTTCTATGCTAGTTGTATCCAAAACATTTTCAAGTGGCTTTTGATCTTTCGATAGTTTACTGCGTAACTTAAGTATCATTTGCCCTATTTCTACTTTGTCACCCGCATCTTTGTGATCGGAATAAAATGGCTCCAAATTTTTTACTTTAGGAATGTTATATTTTTCTAATGTAGATAATATGTAGTTTTTTGTTGGAGGCCTTATTTTTGGCGTTATTACTACAATTGTTTTATCGGAAACATCAGTTTTGATGACTTCTAAATTATTGGCACTAACATTAACATCAAAGTGTATTCCTCCAGAGTTTTTAATTTCACTATTAGTCTCTTCATAATTTAAAGTCAAATTGTGGCTTTGTTCTGAAGTGTCAAAGACTTTGGATATGTCATAAAAACTCAAGATACCCTGTTTATCATCACATGAAGATTCAATTGTATCATGTGAGAGAGTTGAATCATTCGATTCTTTAACTAGATCTTCTTCTACATCCATTTCTATTTTTACATTAGAAGTACCTGCTTCCGGTACAAAATTATTTTTTACATCATAAGATTCAGCTACATTTGATTGATTATTATGTTTAATGGTTATTTTGTCCACTAAGTCCATGATAGAACTTTCTTCATTGTTATGCGCCTGAATGGAATTTTCTGAAAGGCTATTTGGCTCTGTTTTGACAACTTTCTTTATATGTAGCCGTGATATACTTTCTATCGTTTCTCTGGAAGCATTAATTTCATCACACATACTTAAATCTGTTATTGAACTTAAGACATTATCTATTTTATTGGAGTCTAATTTCTTTCTAGGCTTTGATAGTCCCAGTTTTAAAGGTCTCATTTTTCTTTTCCGAACTTTTTTTACATCTGAAATTATTTGCCACAAATAAATATTTTCTGTTAAATAAACTGCTCATGTAAAGATACATAATTATAATAAATGCAAATGAAATGACATAATTTATTTCAACATACTATAAGATGCATATCACATATTGACATTAATTAATACTTTATTAATTTTACCACCACTTTCAAAGCGGAAATGATAAACAATCGGCGCCACAAACTACACTGCAGCATTTTCTTCAAAAGATAAATTCCCAAACTTTGTCAATAAATAAAAATACTCACGATCATCATCAAAAGTTCCGTCTATCTGCGGTATATTTGCTCCTGCCCAAAAGGAATCATTCCAGGAAGACTCAGTTTCATCTTCTTTACTACACAAATAAAATCCATATTAGCAGTTTCGGAAGATCATACGATAGATTACCATTATGAGAGAAATGGCAATTAAAGAACGAATAAAAAGCTACAAATTCTATCAGTACCTCTTGTACAACTCCATTAAAACAGTCTCCTCATTGAAGACCTGTGAATAGTCAGCGTCATCAACGTCGCTTTCCTCTTTATCCTCAGCAGCAGGAGTACACATTACACTGTCTTCTTCAACCAGCTGTTCGTCCATGTCTTGTAACATATCAACCAGCTCAATATCTTCACTATTTACTGAAAAAACAGGACATTGATTTGCAATGCTACATCCTTGGTACACAATTAAAACTTGAACAATTTCAGAACATGCAAATGGAACTTCGAAATATTGAGATCTCCATAGCTCTTTCATAGTTACAAAAAATATCTTTAAACCCCCATACCCTATTTTAAATACTTACATATCACTTGACTATAATGTAAACTACAGCTCAAAGCAATATTTTCATCAACTATTGTGGTATCAGCATCTTCAGTTAAAGTCTCATCTAAATCCTTTTTGAATGTTTCACTGAGACTAGTATGTCTCTGATATGGCAAATGTACACTGACATCCACTGCATCAAATAACTGTGAGCCTTCCATACTTTCAGCAGGATAATATACTCTTTCCTTCTCATCTTTCGGCTCATTTCCAATTTTCACAGGATTATTTATATCATTGGACATTTTAATTAAAAACATTTGTTCGAATTTGTAATGTGAATCTGTCTCCTCAGCCCTAATTCTACCTTGAGATAATGATTTTGAGGCCATCGACATGTTTAATTGTTTTCGCCTTTCTTTTTCCTGATTCCATACTTCTTCCAGTCCCGGGTTTTCTATTCCATCTCCTTTACCTATTCTTTGACGGTTTATGATGTGACATGCAACACAATCAGCTTCATAGAAACATGAACTCTCTGCTTTAAGAAACATATTATCAAACCCATCTACTGGCTCATTACTATCTTGAGATATGCCAGTTTTGCGGAACTTGACAGTTTGTAGGTCTATATTACTCATACCAAAAAGGTTGAAGTCTATAAAGAACTGCAGGGTGAAATTGAGGTGGGACTCATGCGGTTGAAAAGGCTGCCCTAAAATAGCACTGTTACTGCATAGCTCTACTGTTTGTTTAATCAATCCGGGATTGTAAAGAAACACTTTGAGGTATAAATGCTCTTTGTTGTGAAATCCATAAAAAGGTCTGGAAAATAATATACAGAAATCGATATTTGAAAAGCCAAGAAGTTTAATAGACCTAATTTGGATACTATAAATTTTAATACATCACAAGATTTAAGTCATTTTCTGCTGAACCTATGGTAGCCACTATCAGTGTCATACTTCGTGGTCAAATGATTTTATCCAAACTTCAACGAAAGAGTTTTATAACCCAGAAGCAAACATAGCAGTGATGTTAGTTTGATGTAAAAGACAGAAAGAACGAAATAATTTCTTTGTTTTGGTGTCTGTATATTTGGTTTTTATTGTATGATTCTTTGAAATTTAAAAGAAAATAACTTACAATCCTTTCACCAATGATATCTTGTAAATATGTTGCTGTACAGATGTAGCTTGTTTTAATGCAATATTTAATGCTTTATCCAAACTGGCTGCGATCTGAAATTGCAGTTAAATTATATGTAATCATCACCAATACATACTAATATTATTAATACGAAAGTCTGTCTTAAAGACAGACGTCTGTTACGCTTTCACGGCCAAACCGCTGAATGGATTTTGATGAAATTTGGTATGAATATAGCTGAAGACCCGGGGTCAAACATAGGCTACTAAAAGCTAGTACATAATAAATAAGGTATATTTTGTCTAGTTTAAAATATATTTTTTAAAAGTAATTGATTCATTTATGAAATGGATAAGTCATCTTAATATATTTTATCTAATCTCATACTAATATGTAAAGATTAAAAAATTAAATAGAACTTAAATGTCATAATATAACTTTTTTCCCATTTAAGTATGACCTGGACCAAGCAGTTTTTCTTGTCTTGGTCCTTTATAATCTGTGGATGCGGCCAACACGCGTTCGCGATTAGGATCAGCGATGGATTACAATTTCAATTTATTTCTGTTTTTAAAAAATGTCTAAAAACGTAGTGATATTGATGAAAATGTTACAACATTTTCTATGTTTTATCTAATTTTATGAGATTAGATAAAGTAGTGTATGAAACTCTACATAATTAGGAACCCTTATTATGCAACATTTTCATAAACTGCTATTTATATCCTACTTTCAAAACCTTTTACATCAAAACACCAATGACATCAAAATTGGCTCAATAAATGCTGCTGAGAGCGCAATTATAACAATAATTAAATTAAAACACTTAAAAAAGTGTAATATACATAAGGTACATACCTGATATAAAAACTGTGGTTCAGGATTTGAAGTTGGGCATGGTATGTAAAAATATGGAAACACACCATGTATATGAAGACATGCTTTGTGACCATCTGGTGTTGGTCCAAACACTCGAAGAATCGGAACCTTAAAAACATAATTTACTGAAGTATGTATGCATTGAGTATATTGAATGAGAGTATTCTCTATTCGTCTATAATAATAATTATAAGCTTAATTTATTCAAAAAATAAGAATGTTACATATAAAAGTTATATTTATATTGGATCCCTATTGGGTAGAAGCCTCCTCTTCCATCATATTTCTGATTTTTTTTTCTGAATTAACAACAATAGCACTTTTTTTACAAGTTACTTTTTCCAACTTGACCTTTCTTGTGATATGTAGTACACACAGTTTGTTCTTTTTCATTAATTTCAATAATTTAGTAACCAGCTATTTCCATGTTCCAGGTACATGCAGTATTGGTTCAATAATATTGATATAGCAGATACAAATCTTAGGCAAGTTTATATTTTCCACATGTTAATTTTCTATGAAGTGGCCAATAACGCTGGCAGATAATTTAAGCTGAAAGAATCAGCAAAATTCCAAATTCACATCAGAGGCCAAAAGGCAGTTATGAAAAACTACAACAGGCGTACAGGGTCATTTGACCATGTTTACCCACTCAATATGAATGATTAGCAGCCTGTCTCGACTTTGTCCTAGCCTATAGCCTTCCAAGACAAATAGGCTATTCTACACTGAAAGAATTTTTCAAATTGGTCCAGGAAACATCCTGAAATTAGCAAGTTCAAACAAATAAACAAATTAATAATATTAGTACAGATTGAACATACTAGTGCATTTCATGCATCCAGAACTGGTTGTTTCCGACCCCAGGCTTCCGTTTAACAACAAGCAGCAGGGAGTCACAGATATGGTGTGAGTGTGAAAAAGGCACTAGTATAGTTAGTCAGGTTATTAGTCACCTTAAGGTATCATGATAGTGTAAACCCTTTACCTGTTTAATGTCAGAGCCCCTGAAATCTGAATAAATGACATCTAAACCTGGCAAAGGTTTAGTCAAATAATGGTCACATACAGCTATACGAACGGAGAATTCAGGCTGCGTTTCACATGCCGCTGAAAACAAATACAAGAAAGATATTTTTATATTTTTATTAACATGTTTCGACTTGTAAGCTTAGCAATGCACTGTAGAATCCAAGATGTTTACTCACACTGTGCTTCTGTACTCATTGTAAAAAATATTGATAAGCACCATTAGCATCTACTTTAAATAAATTAGTACTTAATTGCTATTTATTCAAATAAAGTTTCATCAATCAAATTCACATTTTACATTACATACAGCAGACACAGTTTCAAAAAAATTTTTTAAAGTAGGTACTCTGTAGACACTGTTTAGCATAGAACAATATTACTCCTAGCGGAGCGGCTGTTTAGTCGAGCAGACAGATGATTTGAATTTCATTTCAATTCAATCAACAAAACAAACGCCACAGGTTTGTCAATGTCTATGTCACGTAAGTGTCATAATTTGTCACGATATTACATTTGTACAAAATAGGGTGACCATGTAACTAAAGGTAAAGATGGAAGGCAAGAAGGCTTACAACAAGTTTGAACTTTTTGTTTTTTTTTTTAACGGAGGGGAAATGCATTTACGCACAAAGTGTGGGACTCCCAGGCAGAGTGCCTGGACTACCCACTAAAACCCCTCCGGCGTTTCCGCACCGGAGGGCGCCATGGGGTCGCGTTAGCATTCTACCACGACGCCCTCCAGCCATGGCCTTTCGGCCCCCTCATTTGGCCTTTCCCCCCCCCCCCCCCCAAATCGGGCAGTAGCCCATAAATGGACCACGCCCGTCCCCCAGACCCACATCCATACGGCGGTGGAGTGGGCTGTTGGCAGAAATTGGCCGACAGTCAACAAGACCCCGACTACCAAGGAGTTATTAACTGTCACCCAGGGTGCACCGTCCCGAATCCCTTGTCAGCCCGCCCTCTCACCGGATCCTTGGGATCAAGTGAGAATGCAAAGCTTTCAAAGGACTGGGCACTCGAGGAGGTTTCCTGCCCTGCAACCCAAAGAAAGTTTGACCTGGAGTAACCCCTGTTTTCCCAAAGTATTACCATCACTTCAAAAATTTTGCCTACGCAGAAATACAGTAAAATAAAAATGTCAGTTTGCTTAATATAATTGGGCTTTATATTTCTATATCAAAAACAAGTATAATTATTTTTAATTTTTTAATAAAAATCTACCTCAAAATAAAAATTATATTGCTACGTCATTTTTTATCATTTTTTCCAACTTTTGGGGTTGTTATTAAGTGCTGTGATGGAAACACCAGATTCACAAGTACATCACGAGATAGAAAGAGAGAGGTGGGTAACGAAATGTATTCAGGTCAAATTTTCTTGAACCAGCCTGTTGTTTGGCGGCTTGCTTCCACCTTAACCTTTAGTTCCATGAGTGTCACCCATGGAATAGAGTTGTGACAAAAATAAAATAAGCCTTTTTTCCAAAACTTACAATTTTTAAATCTTACAATAAAAAACACTGCTATAAATTTGGTTTAAAAGTAATGGCCCCTTTTTGGGAATAGGCCTCCTCCAATAACCTCCATGCTGCTCTATCTTAAGCTTTATCTTTCCAAGTTTTTCCCGCAACCCTGACAATGTCGTCCACCCACCTCTCTCTAGGATATATGTCACATGAGTAACAGGTGTAGGTATCATAAAACACGCAACTATTATTCATATTAAGATATGCGTCTCAAACGACAGTACAACCTCTAATGACTGTCTGTCCCTATGTATGTTTAAATCTTTAAAACTTTTTTTTTTGTACCTATTCTATATTTGCAATCAGTCACTTCAGACCATACGCAAATGTGGTGTGTGCTTCTTGGCATGCTTGACGCTGCTCCCATTGGAGCCAGCCCACTATTTTTCAACAGTATTCATCATAGGTCCTGTTCGAAAATATCTCGGCTCCGTTTTAGCCGACGGATGGTTTCAAAGATTGTGAGCTGGCCCGCCAGGGGATTTGGATGTCTTTCCAGTCTTTTTTTTTGTATGCATCTCCATGACTAGCTATTTCCTCATGTAGGCATACGTAGATTATCATAGACCTCTGTATTTCTGATAAACCATGGTGCGCTTGCCGGTTTTGAAAGAAATACTAAATGAAGAGGTTAGCTTCAACCAACTACTACATAATTTGCATAACCCAGATGATGTCGTGACGGGCTGCTAGTAATATATATTCTACACACCTTGAAGGGACAGATAGTGTTCCTTAACCTGGCTCTTAAAACTAGTAATAGTTTGAGTCATGCGTACATTATCAGGCTATGCATTCCACAGGCGAACAGCCCGTACCGTAAACGACTTGGAGTAAGACGCAGAAGAGTGGGTTGGAGTTTCGAGAAGTAAGTCATTAACACTGAGCGAAGGACGGTTTTGATCTGATTTCAGAAAAGTGAAACGTGTTTTTACGGCTAAATATATCTAGTAAAAGCCATGAATAAAGGAATCAAAGAAAATAAAGTTTGACATTGACATTATTGACTTCAAAATGATTGTGTTGTGCTCGCTTGCTTTTGCTTTGCTTTTTTAGTCAAAAATTGGTCGAGTGCGTGCGTGTTGATTGTTTTCAATTTCATAAAATTCATTTCGTACTACGTAAAAATTTAATTTGAAATTGTTTATACTTATGATATTTAACCGCGATTTAAATGTACACTATATTAGATTCATTGTCGTACCTAATGTAAAACACTGACAAATGAAAATAAGAAGAGTTAATACGTAACAAACACTGGTGACAAGTGTCCAGGTTTCTAGGTACAATGTTCTGAATTTGTGATAAATAATGAAGTGCTATATAAGCGTGGAAATTCATACAATCATGAGGTAACTTAAGTTTTGGCATGGACAATGGAAGATGAAGAGGCTGACTTGCGAGAGCAAATATTCCACAACAATGTGAGGGAGCAGATTGTGAGTACCAATATTTACTGAAACAAAAGATTTTTTTTGAACAAACATTTGTTGATGGAAATGTTTGTTCAAGAAAATTCTTAATATTTTTGTCGTCGTCGAGCTTTGCAATATTAAATATCAGTTACTTAAATAAGTAGTTTAGTGTTAATTAATTGTACCTATAGTATTTAGGTATTGAGTGTTGTGCAACTGCAAAAGATTACCTGAGAAAATGATGAAATGTTGAACAAAAGAGTGTAAACTTTAGTTAAGGATCCAAATAATTAACATGTATGTAGGTTTTTTGAACATACCATAACAACCTGACAAACACTAATTAAAAATTATGTTGTTATGTGATACAGTTTTTGTTTAGCAAATTTTAAGCCACCACATGTAAAACTACTTAAAATTATTTGACTCCTTGCACCAAGTGAACATGGGTTCATGTTAACAATCACAAAAACATAAGAAATCATTATGGGTTGATGTTGTCCAGAGTAACCAACCTACCCTACACCTATTACAGAAAGAGTTTTTGTGGTAAAAATAAACAACTATTTATTATGAAGTTTGTTACGTTTTTTTCTTCAAATATCACATGAAGAAGTAATAATGTTTAACACATTGACCACTAATGATCCGACAGAACAAAATATGAAGTTGGTTAAAAATCCATTGTTTGTTGGGTCGGCAATCAATGTGTGGAAAGTAATCCCAAATATAAACTAAACAATTTGTTACAGATATTCCTAATCCTCTTCATTTTACTGTACCTCTTCTCGTTTATGCTGATTGAAAAGTTCAGAAGACGGGACAGTGAGGATTACTTCACCAGTGACGAAGATGAGGTGAAGGTGTACCGTATAAGTCTCCTGTTGTGCACGGTGGCGCTGGCCGTGTCTCTGGGGTCTACACTCTTGCTGCCTGTGTCGATAGTCAGCAATGAGGTTTTACTGTTGTACCCAAACAGTTATTATGTGAAATGGCTCAACAGCTCCTTGATACAAGGTAATTATTGATATTTTTATGTATTATCTTGGTGCAATAATGTATTTATCATTATTATTATATTCGTTTGGATTTCATGGTTTACCCCGGTCCTTGGGAGGCTTGCTTGGGTATATTGATTAAACGTGTAGAGGCACTTTGGAGAAGTTAATATTGTGTGGTGCTCCTGCCAAAACCTTTTCTAATAAAATTAATTTCAAAACAAATTTCCTTTTATTATTTTATTAATTTTTTCTTCAAAGTCATTTGCCTTATAGCTGAGGGATTAGCAAATTGTGAGCACAATTTGCTTATCCCATTTAGTAATTAATTTCTTCTAGCTAGATCTATTCTGGGCATGGTTATATAGCCTATTGGATGTTGCATTTAAAAGATTTTATTACATCACTTGTTAAATAAAAATATTTTTTGTAAATTTACCAAATTATTAATAGAACTAGACCATAATATTCAATCATCACTCTTAGATAAAATCTTCTTTTTGGAAAGTTAAAAAATTTCCAGCTATTTTCATAATTTATAAAGCAAAGAAAGTAGATTATAGTTGAAACTTGATAATTCTAGTTGTCTATCGTGTTTCTCTCAATTTTCTAATTAAATTTAACTTCGCAGTTTCTGCCTTCCCCTATGGGAAACAGGCGTGATTGTATGTATGCATGTAAGTAGTAGTAACGTGTTGCATTACTGTTTGATCTATATATTTTACAGAAACTCACTTTCAATACTTCATTCTGGTCCTTTGTTATGGAGATTTTTAATGGTCAGTGACATGGGAAAGTTGGTTCCAATGAAAATTTACAAATCAATACATTGTGAAGGAAGTAAACTATACAATTTGTTTGAATGAGTCGATTACAAAACAATTGAACAGTTTCAAAAAAAATGCTAAATCTATGGTTTCAATAATGTTCTGGTCTGACTGCATCTGTGGCCCAGTGGTTAAGGTGTTTTCCTAAAGAACCAAAGGTTATTCATTTAAATTTCCACCTAATGCTTCCTTTAGGATTAAATGATAATAAAGATTAATCTGTGCTACTAATGATGTTACGCCGTTGATCCTGGCTGCCATCTGATGGTTGTTAAAGAAACCTAGAACCTGTAACAAACCAGATTTAAAACTCACATTAGCATAAAATAGAAAATTGTGACTATTTTTTTCCTGTCATCATCATTTTGTGTAGGTTACATTGTCTATCGACTATGTACACCCTGGTGTCAGAGTTGTTCAGAATCGCCTCTCGGCCTCTGACATGGTTCCTTTAACGACTACCAAACGGCAGCCGGGACCAACGGCTTAACCTGCCTTCCGAAGCACGGAATCATCATTATTATAAGACAATCAGGTGATTCAGGACTGCAAAGTCCTAACCAAACTGGAAACAACTAAACAAAGTATGCTTCCGGTGGGAATCGAACCCACCACCCCCGGGTCGAAGGCGAACGCCTTAACCACTGGACCACGGAGGCAATTTTCCAATGATAAATAACTATTGTTTAATTTGACTTCTCGGTTTTATTGCAGCTGTGTCTAAAGATTAGTGACTTGTTAATATAACTCTTTAATAGAATACACAATATACAATGCTGTGTAAATATGTACAGTATGAATATTATATAGCTTATTGTTGTATGTGTTATTTCATAGTTGTATCTGTGATTGACCTTGATTGTAAAATGATGCAAGTATTGTATTATATTTCATTCTTTCATTATGTATTTGCTGAAATTTTTCTCCTTTCAGCCATCAAGCTTCAATTCATAAACATAGCCACATATATTTTTTCTGGTACAATGGATTAAGAGTCTTGTTACAATGATATAACAACATTGTCTTTATGTATATATAGTTGGCCAAATGGATGGCCTACATCAGGGAGTATCCTTAAAGGAACCACGTCATAGCCCGAAAGGCGGTTCCGAAAAACTCTGACACCAGAGTGTACACGGTCGTTTGACTACATCTAGAAGCCATTCAAGCAAACTTAAAAAATATGTGCAAACCAACGGTGGCGGGCATGTTGGGAGTAACAGTAGTAGGTGGGTGCCGGCCGGCAATAGTTTGCACGAACTGTTGCGGAAGCACGCAAAATAATTCGGTAAGTGCTTCTAGTAAATTCGATCAGGTAACCTTTCAAAACTTTGTTCCAGGTCTATGGAACCACGTGTTTCTATTCTCAAATCTGTCGATGTTCGTGTTTTTACCGTTCGCCTACCTGTTCTCGGAGTCATCAGGGTTCCCCGGCTGCCGAGGTCTACGAGGCAGGGTGTACGAGACGTTTACAGTGCTAGCTTTGCTTGGCATTGCCATGTTGGGACTTGCCTACGTGATATCTGCTTTGCTGGATGGTGACCGGTCGAGTATTGATGCGTTGCTGAGTGAGTATACTCGTAACAATATAACTTAAATCTTTATTCTCCCAAAGGATTTTTGTTTGTAATTGTAACTTTTTGCGGTGTTATCGTCGGCTTAATATACCAATCCCCCTGCCGGTCGATGTCGTGCAAGGCTAATAAAACGCCAATGAGAGGTCTGAACATGTTTATATGCCGGTGGTGGATTATGCCATTAAGTTTTTGATACTCCCGGGAAGTTTTTGCTTGGGTATATTGGGATACGAGTATGAAGATGTCCTAAACTTCTTGTTTATAAATAAGTCTGCTTAGGGAATTTATATCAGAGTGACACAAGAAAAGTATTCGATAATCATGTTTTGATTTACATTCATAAAATTTGACATTATTTTATATCGTCCAAGTATCATATACAATAACCGATATCCAATGATGTTATTGTTAGTTATTAATTGAGCGTGAATGAAGGATTGCGTGACGTTTGTTTAAGAGTCAATATTATGAGTTCACGCACACAGCAGTATTTACTCGGGTACTCGCAACTAGCGAAGCGTGGCGTACTCCGGATATGTCACAACCTTAACAATAGACTAAAAATGTTAGCTCTGTAGATGAAAAGGTGTACAGTAGGTCACAGTAAAAATATATACTATCTTACTCTTTACATCTTACGTGACATAGTTTTCTATCCACCTGAACATGAGTAATGGTAGGTTACATTTTTTTACTTTCTGAACGTTTCATCATCATCATCTGAGCGTTTCTCCTAGTTTCATCCCGGAAGAAGCGGCCTATGAAACCACATGTCATTATGAAGTTTTTTTAATACTGTCTCTTTGTTCACAGATTTATGGACCTACCTACCTTTCCTGTATTCCTGTGTATCTTTTGTGGGAGTGTTGATGTTGCTAGGTAAGTTATTTTAAAATTATACAACTGTAAAGCCGTTATAGTCTTTGTAAATTTTAAATTATTTGTTACTGTATATGGGCAATAAATATATTTTGTATTGTATTGTATTGTTATAGAAGATCAATGTCAAACAATCTGGGGGTTTGTTACGTTCGTACTATTAATAATACTGTGGCTTTGTTTATCCTCTAAAGATCTGTTTTCTCGCAGATAAGTCCAAAGTATACATAGACGTACATTTTCACACATATGAAAAAATAGCTTTTTTCCGCAGCTCCGCCTGCGTCAAAAAGTAGCCTATGTTTGACCCCGGGTCTTCAACTATACTCATACCAAATTTCATCAAAATCCGTTCAGCGGTTTGGCCGTGAAAGCGTAACCGACTGACAGACAGACAGACTTTCGCATTTATAATATTAGTATGGATTAATGTGTATCGAACACATTATCATAAGTGCTTACACTAAAATTATTGATTTCAACGAAGATAGCAACTCTACATAACAGTAAGCATTCGTCTAACTAATGGAATCTATGCAACTTTCCATTACCTCTCGTCAAATCAACAGCAGAATCAATTTGTATGATGGCGTCGTGCCGCGGTTTTCCCGCATGTTATTTTCTCGCCACTCGGTGAGAAACGTGACCTTTTTACATTGGCTTTCTTTCACCTTCATTCCAACCTGTGTTATTAAAATTTCGTACAGATTTCCAAATCATTAATTTTTCAAGAGGTAGGTTTTACGTATGGTTTCCATATATGTATTTGCTAAAGGAAAGAGGTGTTGGATGACCTTAGTGTTCATAACGATCGCGAGTGTCAAGCGACGGCGAGCAGGGCCAGTCTTAGTTGGTCGCCGCTAGCTAGTGGCATTTCTACTCTACGCGTAACGTGAGCTTCTCCGTTCTTTGGAAGGCACGTTAAGCCTGAACGTCAATGCATCAGAGAGACAATCGGCAGAAACTACTCATATCATCTTTAAACAATTAAATAAAACACGTAACACATGAAGTAATGGTGTTTGAAAGAGATGAAAGTAGAACAGTTTGCAATGTAAGTATAAATGGAAAGAGTGTTGAACAAGTGAATGAATTTGTGTATTTGGGTTGTATGTTTATGAGAAATGGAAAGCATGAAGGTGATATTGAAAAAAGAGTGGCTGCGGGTAATCGGGTAAATGGGGCATTGCGTTCCTTTATAAGCAGTAGAGTTGTACCTAAAAATGCACGTCTGGCTGTTGATAGAGCAGTGTTAATGCCAACTCTTATGTATGGTAGTGAAAGTTGGGTCTGGCAGAAAAATAATGAAAGCAGAGTGAATGCAGTTGAAATGAGAGCTTTACGGAGTATGTGTGGTGTAGAAATAGTGAGATAAGGAAAAGGTGTGGTGTGAATGCGGATGTAGTGACAAAAATAGAAAAAGGCATGTTAAGATGGTTTGGGCATGTAGAAAGGATGGATGAAAGGAGACTTACGAAAGGTATTTATAAATCAAAGGTGACAGGAAAAGTCGGTAGCCTCGGAGAACATACTGCGACCAAATCGCAGACATGTGGCAAAAAAGGAGATGTCAGGAGTACCCGTAATCGACGAGCGTGTATGACGAAAGTGATGGGCGTAGAAGAAGCGAGGGAAGTCTGTAAGGATCGTAGCAAATGGAAATCCGTAGTCTCTGCCTACCCCTACGGGAAAAAGGCGTGATGGTATGTATGTATGTATAAAACACGTCAAAAGGCAGGCCCGCTTACCACCTTATTCAATTGTCACGACCTACCGTGGTCACCACGGAACCACAACGTAACGGTGGCCGTTTATTGACCTTTGCAATTTTCACTTGACTGTCATTGTCGATTGCGGAACGCTATGTGTTGTTGACCTCAATGTTTTTTGACGAAAGTAATACAAGATCTACAAAGAAGATTCTAAAGGGAAAAATATGTTTACTTAGCATATTCCCTATCACCAGTTGTCATGTTTTTACAACACAAGTTGGGTCAAATAACATTGTTTGTATGTATGTTCCGCGATAACTCTCAAGCCGTTAGTCCGATTTCGATGAAATTCAAAAGAGACATTCATAGAATTTTCAAGTTCGTTTGACATTAAAATCGGTTTAGTAGTTTTTGAGATATTTGCATTAAGGTAAAAACAAATATTTTTTTAATAATTCCAAAGCCGTTGGTCGGATTTTGCTAATATTCAGAATGTATGTAGAAAATGTTAAAATAGGTACATACAATCTGGTAAAAAAATGGTTGAAGTTGTATTTAACCGACTTTCAAAAATAGGAGGTTTTGGTGTTTATTTAATATTTGTTACCTAATAACACCGTCGTTTCTAAGCCGATTTATTTAATATTTAAAAAGCGTACACTTTCAGTTTATTCTCATGAAATTTTTAATGCAATCGGTTCGGTAGTTTATTTATAAAATGTAAATAACTGAAAAAATACCTCGATGATCAAGTCGTCCAGGTAAACAAATAATATATTTTTTATTCAAAAAACAAGACAAAAATTACTATTCATTTACTGGAACCAACTTGAAGATATTTTGAGTGTCATTATGTTAATCTACAAAGGTCGCTTGGTCCCGGTTGTAGCCTTCGGCTAGACTTAAGTTTAGACGGCATTGTTTAATTAAATTACGTAATTACTATTTATGACTGATGTTTTTGATTTACCTGCTCTTCAAGTAAATCTGATCCAAGTAGACTATAGACATTTATAAGACAAGGAGTGTCATTTCCGTGTTGCCATCCGTCAATAAAATGTTGTAGGCAAACAAGCATACGACTTGCCAAATGGGAAGAGACCGTAATAGTTTATAGACACCTGCAACTCCTGAAATCTCACATGCGATTTGCCGACTCTTGAACAATTTAGTTGTACTCGTATAGTATATAGTATGTATAGATGTGACTATCCAGATGTTGTAGCTGTCTATAGACTACTGTGAAATCTCACTATTAGGCGGGCCTTAAGCATACTTGCCTACTAAATTGTTTAAGTAACGGCAACGCACACGTGACACTTACTGATCTTACGATACTTACAGAAGATGCAGGTGATTGCCGAAGTCTACAAAATTGTTTGAAGGTCGACAACACGCAAACTCTAACGTCTATTTGAATCCTGTCTATATAAATAAAATAATCGCGAGGTCTATGTTCGCGGCGAACATCTAGTTTTAAGAATAAGGAATAGTTCACACACGAGTCTTGTACGTGTTCTCTCTTTTATCACCCGACTACTGTGAAGACAAACAAATTAAAATGGCGGTTTTTGGCGAAGATTTTGGTTTCTTCTAATTATCCTGATCCTGAGAGAGGTATTAAAATAAATGGTTTTTAAGACGATTTCAAAAATATATACTTATGACTTAAATGTTCAAAAGTAGTTTGGTATTCTAAATCCCAAATGTAATATCGTAATCTGCGGTATCTCTACAGGTTTCTACTTTGTGGTATCGTTCTTGAAACTATTAACCACCATACCACTGGTATGGTACGGCGGGTCAGAAGAGTTCGGTGTGTATGACCCTTTAGCTCTTAAGAATTTTAATGAGATCTATATTAACCTTTTTGTAATGTGTTTATTATCAGCACTAAGTAGATTTTAGTCCTGTGTCCTACTTGAAAGATGTTCTGGACGTCTACTACACATGCAACGAATGTTTGACTTTGCCCATAAAATATTTATAAACCAAGACATAAATTTACAAAGTCACGCAAGGTGTCTAAAATAAAAACAGTGGAATGATGAAAGTTATGTTTGTATTTCATTGTGTTGGTTTAATAAACACGTGAGAATTTGATATTAATTGGAATTTTAAAAAAATCATAATTCAAATCGTGGTCAATCGACCCTGTGCTCTCTGTTCATCAAAGACAGTTGAGGTTATAATATGTTGTTATAATCTATATATATTAAAAAATCAATGCCACTTTTCGTTGTAATTTTATAACTCAAGAACGGACTCACCTATCCAAACCAAATGTTTAGGCTTTGTTCGGACTATTTAGTATACCTAGTAGTGATCATGAAGCATATCCTGTTGGAAAAACACAACAATAGGCTACTTGACTGTATTCATACTTGGTTAATATTGTTATACTAAACAAAATATACACTAAAAAGTAACCGATTCTGAAAACAACAACAAAATTGGTTGTTTATTAAGGCCGTAATTTGATTTTAAAGTTTTCTCTAAAAGAAAAGTGGGAGCGTGGTGGAGACGTCTTGCTATCTCTTTTGTATGCACGAAACCGAGTGTCAGTGACGTCACAGCTCACACAGTGCATCCTTTTCTTGTTTTTTGACAGTTTCCCCTTCCACCGAATTTCAAAGGCTTATAACTTATTTCTTTTTGAACGGATTACAAAAATTCTTTCATAATTCTGTTTCTGAAAATAAAAATATTGATATGAAAGAAAAAATAAAAATTAGTAGAATACCCAATTATGAAAAAAATTTAATCTACACGAGTGCCAACTAATCCTGTCCTTTTCTATTATCAGTATATCAGGTAAATAAATGCAATTAAATTTCATCAATTTTAATTATCACGATAACGTTACACGACTATCTACTATAAGTGACACACTAAGAATTACAAAACGTGTAAATGTGAAAAGAAATTATTAACTATTAGATACCATCTGAATAGAAGTCTAATCTTCTTCTTCGTTTACCTCTTCATCTTCTAACTCATACATGCCGTCTTTTTTATCAAGAAAATAAGTAATGAGATCAGCATGCTGTGGAAACATCTCGTCCAGTTCTTTCCTGGATTCTTCCAGCTTGTCGAATTCCTCCAATTCCTTATGTGCTCTTGCAGTGTACAGGCGCGCCTTGAAACTGTTCTCATTTAGACGTAAAGCCAATTCGCAGTCGCCAAACACCTGAAATAATGTAACTGTTTTTAGTCAATCCGTTTCTTTAGTCTTTGTAACAACAGTTTCTATTTATTACAAACGCGACGTATATAACAATATGTATTTGACATGTTATTGACTATCGATTAAAAAGGGCCTAAGTTCGAATTCCAATCGTCAAGCGAGTGGACCATTTAATTGTCCTTAAGAACCCAAAATTGGACCACCTTTAAGCCTTTACAGCATTTGCTGTGGTTTTAATGGTATCTTAACATATCTTCCAGTGCACAAATAGGTATCAGGCTACACTGCGTTGCATTTACTGATTTTTTGTTGGTTTCTAAAAACGAAAGGGAATAACAAAAATCTTTTCTCTATGGTACGTTGACAGCAGATTCATATCGGAATCTTAATTGAGTAGTTTTCTTCAGCATTTGCGACCTAGCCTCTAGATCAGTAGTTCCCAAACTTATTTTTCTCGTGGACCACTTTCAAAATTTTACTGGTTTCGGTGGACCCCCTGCTGCTACATTTCTACCACATTCTTAAAGTCGCCAAAAAATAAAAATTGTGTCACTTCTGAGTTCTGTCCCTATATTTCGATATGTAAAATAAAAACGAAAAATGGTACATTTTATATCACTTTATTTATTAAAAGAATAGAATTACAAGAAAAAAATATTAAGGTAATATAGGTTCAGGTCATAATTTTAATTAATGGGAAGGATGTATCTGATGGAGTGTCAGCAAACGATCAATGTTTGGCTTTATTTTTGTGAGCAATAACCGCAAATCCCCCCGCTCTGTGATGTTTAATTTGCTCCTTTTTTATGTTAAGAGGTTTGTAACGGCACTAAAACTCCTTTCGACAAGATATGACGAGGGAAAAGCTATTAAAAATTTCCTTGCGATTTCCCACAGTCCAGGATATTTTTCGGGTATTTCTGCTTGCAGCCAAAATGTTGGGTAGCCTTTTCTAAATTTCACCTTCAGCTCCTCATTAGTGCTTAGCTCGAGCAGCTCCTCTTGTAATACAACATTGGCCACTTCCGTTTCATCAAATGGATTTATTATCCATGGTGGTATATCCATCGTCAGTATATCTTCAAACCTGGTTTTGAAGTCATCATGCAGGGCACTTAAATGTTGACTGTAGGTATGGATATCCTCATCAATACATTCTACCTGCGACAAGTTTGGAAATTGAGAGAATTCGCGCCGACTAATGTTTTGCTTCATAAATTTCAATTTCCCAAGAAAAGCCGAAATTATCCCCTTTGTTTTTATTAAATTCAGGCTGTCCCCTTGTAACTGCAAGTTAATATCATTAAATTTTTTAAACAAATCTGTCAAATACGCAATGTCTGCTTTGAATTTGATCAAGTTTTCTTTTAAATCTGGATCTCTACTTTCTAAGAACTCTAATATGGAATCGAAAACAGAGTAAAATCTCGTTAAGCATGCACCTTTCGACAACCAGCGTACTTCAGTATGTAAGAGCAGTCGTTGGAAGTCTTCATCATTTTCGTCGCACAATTGAGCAAATAAACGTGTATTCAATGCATTGCTTCTGATTTTGTTGACAGCTTTTATTACAAAATGAAGAGATTGGTTCAACCTGTCACTTAAATGTTTTGCCACAAGATGTTGTCGGTGGATTACGCAATGAATAGCTGTAAGTCCTGGTATAATTCTTTTGAGATGACTTATAAACCCACGATATCGCCCGACCATTGCAGGAGCTCCGTCTGTTGCCACTGAAATAATGTTTGTAAATGGGATCGATTTTTCCGTAAAAAAATTACTCAGGACATTAAATATTGATTCGCCTTTAGTGTCAGTCTCCAAAGTTCTGGCAAATAGCAATTCTTCGTGAATTTCTTCCTCAACAATAAATCGGACATATGCCAATAGTAATGCTTCATTACTGGGTAACGTTGACTCGTCCAGTTGTATAGAAAAATGAGTTTTTTGCAGATGATTGCACAAAAAGCTTTCGATATCAGAGCTCATTTCATCAATGCGTCTTTGTACAGTATTGTTACTTAATGGAATTCTTTTTAGTACGTCAAATGGAGATTTGTGCAAAACAGTTTTTAAAACCTCTTCAACAGCGGGTAAAATTAATTGTTCTCCGATAGTGTGCGGTTTTCCAGAGATTGCTATAAGTAATGAGATATTGTAAGATGCCCGCAAGCCATCATCGTTACTTTGAGATGTTGAAGCGAACATACTGTGCATGGTGGGTCTCTTTCCATATTTTTCTTTCAATGTTTGAAAATATTTTAAATCTTTACCTATTTTATCAGTATGACACCTTTTTAGATGATCTTCGAGCTTTGATGGTTTCATAGAGTCATTGCTCAAAACTTTGTTGCATAATAGGCACATGGGCAATTGTTTGTCTGCCTCTGATGGAACAAAACCATATTTCAAATAATCGACACTATATTGTCGACATTTTTTCTTTGCTGTAGCCATGTTTCGTGTCAGTTACCTTACCTGTAATAAAAATGTTTTAGTAACCAAGTTTTTTTCTGAATATAGGTATCACACCGCAGCCTTTGTCAGCACGCGGAAATAGAATTACGGCTTGTAAAGGGACCAACTAATAAACCGCTGAGACAAATACAAACGTTTTCACAAAACGGTATCAATTTTAAAGTACATAATTTACCACTAATTTTTAATAGTATAAATAAAAATTTGTGTACTCAGTATCGAATACTGATCATATTTGTGTAGGAAAAAATAAACGTCGAAATCCCAAAATTGTCCATAAAAACGATAACTAACATTTTATTAAATCAATGAGTTCACGCGCTCCGTGTATTTGCGTATTTTTTGTCTGCGGCTTCATTGTTAAAACGTGACAAACAGGCATCGAAGTTCAAGCCCCGCCCTTTTCCCGTCGCCCGCGCACCGCTCGCTCTTTCCGAAAAGGAATAGTTTTGATAAAATAGTTACTTCAAAATCAATTTAACATGATTATGAAATTACTGTTTTATAAAATTAGTAGTTATTTGCAAGAAAAATTACAAAATTAATTGCTCTGCAATATTGCTTATTCGGCCTTTTTAGAGAGGCAGTGCTTCTCTCGTGAAAAAACAATTGAATAAAACGTGCTGTGTTTGTCTTCAAATCGAAAGAGGACAATTAAAATATCTGTAAGTTACTAAGTTACCTATCTATACAGGCCGTTGTGATCAACCGACTAGTACACGTAAACAAAATACTTAAGTACTATAACAAAAAAAGGTAGGTTACTTACTTTTCTCCGGCACTAGCAAACACAGATATAAATTTTCTCACAACTTTTTTCCAAATTCCGCCTTGTTTTCGAAATTCCGGAAACAAATGAATGCGTTTGGTTGCCTTTGGCATCAAGTATTTATAGTGTTGATCAAGTTCATGTCTGAACAAGCATTAAGCATTGTCGGGCGGATAGCGCTTTGCAAGTCTGTACACGAAATTGTACGTAATATCGAATACACAAGTTTGGACAAGTAACAGTCGCTTGCCTTATTAAAATATTATCTGCTTAGATAGGTACTTAAAACAATGTAGGTAGGCCCTTATAAAAACTATGCTTACATTTTTGCTCTTTACTATCAAAAGCAGATAAATTTTCGTGGACCCCCATTAACATCTTATGGACCCCCATTTTTTGTTCACGCCTACGTAGACCCCCAGCAAGTCTCCCGTGGACCCCTGGGGGTCCACCTGGACCACTTTGGGAATCACTGCTCTAGATGCTTAGAATAGACAACACTCGATTGAATTATGCTGATGTGATCCATCATTCTATTTCTTCACGTCATTCTTGGCATAACATGTGTTTGTTTTCACTGTCTATTCATACTTTTTTCATGCATCGTTTTAAAATTCTTTATAGTCTGCATAGCGAGTTGATAATTAATAAAAAGACGACCCTAAAGAATTGTTATTTCGTTTATTATCTTAATTTAATACGCGTTACAATAATGGAATGTATCATAATACGACTATTAGATAATGTCCATTTGCAACTGTTTAAACTAACA
Source organism: Euzophera pinguis (assembly GCA_947363495.1). NCBI lineage: Eukaryota > Metazoa > Arthropoda > Insecta > Lepidoptera > Pyralidae > Euzophera > Euzophera pinguis. The sequence continues at coordinate 4,585,009 of OX376161.1, read as the reverse complement.
TTATGTTAAAAAGTAATTTTTTAGTTAGTGTATAGAGTATACACTAACTAAAAACAGAGTGTGCACGAATTCATAAAGTGTTAATCGCATTATTTTATCAAATTAGACACGCAGTCCGAAACAAATTGTTGTTATCGCAGTGAAAACTTGGTCGATCCGATGACCGTATATTATGCACGTGCTCGCCACTTATTGGTTTATATTTATAAGTATTTCTGATATTATTCCAAAAATAGCGTTTTCTTTGGTTTGCAATTTTCAAAATAACATGTTTAGCCAAATATTATAGTAAGTGTCACGAATACAATTTCGAAAATAACTTCTTGTGTATTACTTGTTTTACCTAATTTACCAAGATAAGAGGCATCTTAATCAAGATTAGCTTAACCTTGCCACTCGTTATAATCATATCAACTTGCATTATAATATTTCGTTCTATTTTATATTAACTGCAACGGACGGCAAGGAAAACATGCGCAAAAATCAGGTGTTATTATATATTGTCCGCTGTTGATTGACATTATCAAACATCGTCCTCTCACTCTCTCTCCCAAACACTCTGAATAGATTATAGAGAACAATTGGTGTCATACTGCATGTATGTCTTTGCCCCCGTGGCATTGGCATCGTGCGCCTAAAATAGAGAACCTGCTCTACTTTGCAAATTACGATTTGATTGACATAAGGTTATGAATAAATATTTACCGTCAGGTTACACATATTTAATGTAAACCAGTTCGTATATAAGTACTAGAGATTTCACGCAGATTAGTAGTCATTGTGTAATTTTAAATTCGTACTTATTACTTTCTCCAGCTCACCTATGCTGCTAAGAGATATAGAGAGTTCCCGGTTTTCTGTATTTCTACTATTCCATTTTAACGTCTTTCCATTCTCCTACATTCTAGAAAATGAACGAGACATAAAATATTTTAATATTAGTATCGCTTTTTGTAAAGCCATTTATCTTGCGGATAAAATGAATTCGATGATAGCCAAGCGAGCTTTGTCCTTGACCGCAGTGGAAAGATAATAATTTTAATACATATCGATACAGATTTTCTTTGTTGAATTAGAAAATTTTTGCGCCTTTATTGTTTGTATTCACGCTGCCCCCGAAGTTCGGTTTTATCTTTTATTTTTTATTTTAAGAGAATGTCCATTTGATCATAGCTATTCTATCAACGTCATGCATGCCACAAAAGAAATGAAAAATTCCCAGACATCTCAATAACGTATTCTCTTTTATCTTAGCTATTTCTATCCCAGTAACAGTACACAAGAACAACCTAATTTTATATCAAATCACCTTATCAAATTTTTTTAGTTTGATATTCGTCAGCGCCCGGTCACAGTACAGCATAGGATTATCTCTGATTTGTTCTATAGCTCGATTGTAACAGGACAAGGCTCTGTCGTATTCTCCTCTGCGGAATGCTTTGATAGCTTGTGTGTTGAGGGTGTCGGCTCTTTCGCGCCTGATTTTACGATCTAGAGCTCGCTTTTCAGCATCCTTGCTCACCTCTGCCATCCAGGCATCCTTGTCCATTTGGTTCTGAAAAAAATTGTTCTTATTACTACAGATAATGTAGTGTTGTATTTACATTATTTTTAAAATATTGTTGTTGTGTTCTATGTAAATAAAGTCATGCTATCATGATTGCTTCGTATTTCAGCCTCTATTGTGATTAGATATTTTATTGTTAGAAGTTTTGTATAATGTTAAATTCTATACGTCATCCGTGTGTATTTTAAGCAAATGATACAGAGTTCGTTGTGAGTTAAATCTTTGTCATTCACATTCCTTATCATCTTTGTTAATTGTCTATTATAGATAACCTAAATTAAACTACCGTATAGGCTCTGAATAGAATGTGTAGTACGTATAATTAGAATGACATTGATATACAATGTGATATCAATTTATCAATAATAGTAATTGTTACTACGATGAACTTTTTGGACGTTTTATGTGAAGTTCTTAAGAAAGTACAGCAAATACTGCTGTAGTCTATTTACCCATCGGTATAATATCCCTTGAGATCATATTTCCAATAGTATATGAGTGCAAAGCCACTGCTTTTAAATGAGGACAGGCAAACATATACACACTGAGTAATTGAATTAAACAATACCAGATCCATAAATTTTAGGTAACAGTTTTGACATCATAGTATGTATTAGCGTAAAGTACAACGAAGAATTCAAAATTTTAATGACTTAAAATGAAGATTTGTTCTATCAATTTCTATTTAAGAAAAGCAGGCAAGCAAGTTATCAATTTGAACAAGAATTTATTTAAAGAGCAACGCGAGCCAAATCGCTTTCGCTGATAAAATGCGATAGATGCGCGGCCGGCATTGTATTTATAAGTTAAACGATTAATATTATCATCACCGTCCAAAAACAGACGCTGTGGTAATTATTGGCATCTCTTCTATGGCGCATGTGCATGATCTACGGCACAACATGTACTTTCATATTTGCTTCACATCAGTGCTTATTGTAATCAAATTTCGTGGGTATTGCAAGTTCGGTAAATCAATTTTCTCAGCCATTTATACTTAAAGTTGCAGTTTATTAAAAAAAGTGAAGAAAATTCTTTTCATGACACATTTTAAGGATAAATTCCCCGCTTTTCCCCTCGATAGAGATATGTCGTTTGTTTTTAACTTTGCTACTGTTAACCTAGTTTAAAAATGCATTACACTCCTTTTGTTTCTAAATCGAATACAATACTTTGTTGTGATTGTGCTACTCCCTAATCTAATGACACAATCAGGAACCGAAACGATCATGAAGCTCTTTGTCTGCCGCGCCTTCTTCAGTGTTGTTAAAATTCTATTTACGTTCCCGAATTAGCATCTAATGAAAACAAAAACAATTCTTTTTAGTACTTTATTTACTTATTTCTTACCGGGTCATGTTTCCCCATTGAGCTAAAAGCTTTTTGGTTGATTACAGTCCTATCAGACTTGACTTTCATTTCGATGTTATCATCTATTATAATTTTGCCTTCAAGATATTTGTCAGCTAAGGCTTTAGCCGCTTCTGCCTTATTTTTGTCGCCGCTAGCCATATCTTTCACTATTTTAGAAACATCACCAACTCTTTTATTGAAATTGTTCCATTCTTCGTCCATTTCCATGTTTTTATATTCTTTGAATGCGGGATTCGACTTAAGGTTTCTTGAGCCCATTATAAAGGAAATAAATGCTCAGATATTAAAATTGAAAATAATATTTCGTAATTAAATTTACAAAGTTTCGTACAAACGTAGTTTGTAAACGATTTGTTTACGAATTTCTTTTTATATTGACGTATCAGCGTACATAGCAACGGTTGTCAAGACAGTGCTGTTGTGCTGACAGTGTTGAATAGCCATAACTATTCAACGCGGGAATGCTGCCTGCGTGATGGGAATTCTGCCCAGGGGACCCAATTTAGATTACATTTAGTTATTTTTTTGTATTTATTATTTTTAGATAGGATAGTTAGTTTTAATTTTTATATGTTTACTTGTGATATACCAATAAATGTCTTTCTTGTGCTGTACCGGTTTGAAATTCATCATGTAATCATGGTTTGAAATGTTAATCTGGCGTTTATTACTGTCATCGATTAATTTACGAGAATCAATTCGATTGGATTCATTGTCTCTGCCACTGTCCATACATAAAAATGAAGTGATCTGTATTTATATAACACTTTCTTGCACACGACAATACGATACATTGGCATGATAGATAAAGCTTGGAATGAAACTGTGAAGGCACTATGATGATAGTCCATATAGATACACAATTGCACATTAAATTACCACATTTTTTTTAAAATATCATCTGTCTATCCTATTTGGGTACCTTCAAAGAACCAACATATTAATGAAGATTTAAGTTCTTGCCTAGTCAGCCAGCCATCTAGCTTTAAAATTTCTTCAATGAAAATAGTTTCTTTCTGTAGTTTATCCAGAATAGATAATATTAATCCATAGATTAAAACAACTTTTAGGGTTATAGCTCTGGATCATGTTCTTAGACTCCATTTTCTTGTTTTAGTATTCACGCCACTCGGCTTCGTCCGGCTGTTCGGCGTAGTCGGCGGCGTGCTGGTGAAGCCGCAGTTTCTCAGGGATCTCAACGAGGAATACTACATGTACTCGTTTGAAGAGGAAACCATTAGGCGGCGGATCAATAACGCGGTCTCCACTGGTAAGTAATCTATTGTCTCTTTTTGTACTTTTTCTTCTTCACTCACATACTTGGATGGTGCTGCAACCTAAAGTGAGTCTTGGCCTCCGAATCAATTCAAATGTTTATTTTTTTTTATCAATTTATATTATAGTAAGGGTCTCCACTGCCACTGCGCCACGTTGTTCTTCTTAATTTTTTTTTTTTCAAGACAGAATTTTCGTGTCAAATTTTGTCAGTCCAAAAAATGCTACTGCTTTTTAACGGCACGCCATACCCTCCACACCCTGATTTCGGCAACAAATGGCTCATACGATTAGTTTAAAAAGAGAATCCATTCTCGCATTGATTGCGTGTGCCCATACGTTGTTGCCCATAATTTATACTTGGGTTGGAGCTGTTGTGGTTATGCTATGGAATGTCTTGGAGGTTTGGGTTAGTACTTTGAAATAAATATAAAAAAAATAACAGAATTTAAACTCAAATTGATTTATTTACATCTACTTATAATTGTTAAACGAAGCACCAGAAACCAGGTAGAGTTCTTAGCCTAGTTTAGCCTTAGTTTTAAAGAGTATTGAGAATATTTCGATGAACCATTGCAATCAGATCACTATGAATATAGTAAATGTTTGGTAAAAGTATTCATGCAATTTAGATCCCGAATGTACATCGAGCCGAGCCCTTTTCGGTGATAATCATATGAAATGGAACAAAATGGTGTACAAAGACAACTTTGTCAGTTTTATAGCTGGTTACTGGTTAGCCATTTACGTTCTCCATTTCACAAACTAATGCACAGTGTGGTAGCGTAGCATGCAGGATGTTCTCAATACGTACACCGCAATTGACAGCTCGTGAAAGCTCCACACTTAATTATTAATAATTTCCAGAAGGAAACTATTTATTACTGCTAAGTAATTGCGTCAGTAATAAAATTAAGTTACCGATGTTATCGTGTGTGATAAATAAGAGAGTGGAAAGCAATGTTTCTTATTTCTTATAAAATTCTCTATCGGTTTTTGTCTTTGACCTTTAGTTAGTACGTCTGTGAGATATACCTAATATATAAAACGCATTGCATTTGAAGTTTTTTATAGACATGTCATGAGAAAGGTGAGAGGGGTCGAGGCGTCGCGTCATCTGAATATTTAAGTACGCACATGATGTTTCTGCCTAATCGATTATTCTAGATTATTTAGTTCTTGTTAGTGACACGTTATAAAGGTGACCTCCGTGGCGTGTTGACTGGAACCATCTATTATTAAAAATATTCCATAAGATATTTAGAATCCTAAACTCGTAGAAAAAAAACCCACGACTACCATATCCGTGTTTTGTAATGAAGTTTAATGAATCCAAAAATAACAAAGAATTTCAAAACCAAATATAGGCATTCAACTGCAATTAGCTAAATCTACATCCCATTTTGGCTAATTTGTGTACTGATTATAGGAGCTAATGTTTACAAACGATACTTCCTGTAAACGTGTCCGTCGTGTCTACAACGACCTCTAAAACCTTCGCCTCTCGACAGTCTCGAGTCTTGACTAGACGGATGCTGTTACGTAGGTACATAATAATCAGGCAAGCACTTTTAAAGCGGACTGTATCTTAAATTCCGGAGTAATAACAAATAGGAGATAGCATATCGAAAGCTTCCTTACAAAAATTGTGTGAGGCTACGCGGGGCGGAAGGTAAACGTGAAGGGATCTGGGTTTGGCCGTGGCTCCGCCCCTATTGACGATCCCCTCTACTTACCAATAGATGTCGCTATAATAGTCGCGCTAATAAATTTGTATTTCTTTATAATACAGATATTTTGAACATTAAAAATAGACATTTATTTTGTGTAACACTAAATCTATCATATAAATTCGAAAATATTTTATTTACTTACGTTTATTGTGATCCCATTACAGTACAGCATTGAAACACTTAAAACTAAATGCTTAAATTTTTTTTACAAAATATTCCAAGCTAAAAGGAAACGTAAATAAGAAAAATACGAAAAACATAAGAGCTCGCTTCACGTTACGCATCGTTCACAGTTGAAAGAAAAATGACCACTTTCGACGTCAGTGCGCCAATGACCGCAACGGTGCACCAGCGGATCAATGGCAATTTATATTGCCCTTACGGGGAGCAGGGTAAAAGCACGTAAGTCGTTCAACCAATCAGCGTACACCTCGCCTTCCACGGATACGGCAAGACGCCGTAAATTAATCAATTTACTTTGTTTATTATTTTCCGAAAGTTTACTAACTAACTCGTAAATCGATTCTTGTTATTTTCCGGTGACACATACATAATCTAGTTTTTTTGTTATTATTTATAGAAAAAAATGTAAAAATAAAGACTTTTGACGCTGACCGTACAAGCACAGATAGTTAATAGTACTTACGTAGTACTAGTATTACTGACGATAATGAGTGTGGAAAGGTGTGTAAAAGCTTTCTCTCAACTTTTTACACTTGTTACTTACATCAGACAGACGTTCTAAGATACTTCTTATTGTTCTTGATGTAGACGTATTGCGTGTTTACCAAATAGACGGCTAGATAATGACTACCATGTTTAAAATACATTTGATTCAGTAACGATACATAAATAACAATTTGTAATGGTATATTTTTCCCAGAGAAAAGCTTATTGCCAAATCTTTAATTACTCATGATGATATTTAGGTTTTCATGTAGAAAAACTCTAGCTTTCAATTAATTGATTTTATAAACTTGCAATGATCAATGTATCAATGTTTTTTATTAGTCTTATTCCGCTTGAAGATATTTCCTCATGTTAATAAATCATTCTACTAAGCACAGACTTGAATACCTGATGAAATCACTGCGCATGCGCTCTGAGAGTATACAAACCATGTTTAGCAAATTTAGCAAGTATACAATACTAGTATTGTTTGAGTGGGCTTCGTAGAACCTTATACTACATTCCACGACCTAAATGCAAACTGATTTGTGAGATATTCAACGAGTAAGAACTCGTATATATTTACGTAATTATTATTTGACGAATGCGTGTATTCACTCGTCCCGAAATTTCGGCTCAGATTCCAAAAAAAAGCTTTGTTTTGAAAATCATTAGAGAGAGAAGTCAAATTATAAGAAGTCCGTTTTTGTTGTGTGGTGCAAAGTAAAACATGCATAGGTATAGGTTGGTTCTACCACTAACTGGCATTTTTAACTTTTACTAGAACTTGATCTTATTCTTCCGGGTCTTATCCCTTTATTTGTTGTCGGCCCTCCTTCGGTTTTTCTAGAAATTAATATTAGAATATTGTTGTAGGTTCAATTCAGATAATGATTACTCAAGGTAAAACTTGCAAAATAAATTTATTGAGGGAATGCAATATTGGCTAATAAGGATTTATTGCGAAACGGAAACTGGTGGAACCTACGCGCCATAATCTCATCGATGCTATTCAGAAAACTGATTTGCAATCACTCAAAAATACTCCCATAATTATTTCAATCATTTAGTTTCACATTTATCAAACCACCGGCTGTTTCCCGCAGCTCTGTCTGTCTCTGTCTAGTCTCCGCGGCGCGCGAGACCAATAATTAATCTAAGTTTTAAACATTATATATTTACATTAACAGACATATAATTTGTATAACACTAAATCAATCAACCAAATTTGAAAATAATTTTTACTTACGTTTATTATGTTCCTATACAGTGCTGCCTTGGAACACTTAAAAACTAAATGGTTTAAAATATTTTGCAAAATATTCTTAGCTGAAACGAAACGTAAATTAGAAAAATAAGAAAAACATAGAGCGTCACGCATCGTTCACAGTTGAACAATGAAGACTTAATTTTCCGACGTCACTGTGCCGATGACCGTAACGGTGCACCAGTCGATACGCCGTCTCCTCATGGACTTTAAAGAATTTTCCATAGATAATCCTGAATGATGTGATGAGCAATGGGCGCTATTTAGTTGATTTCGACTTAAAATAAGAGAGTATTTTTTTCGTAAATTTCGTAAAAGCTACTTGTATGCAAGAGACAAACAAAGTTCCAAATTATATTGCACCACAGAAATAAGATTAGGTAGAAGTGGCATGTTTGGGAAATTTAAGAGTCTTCACTTAATATGGCGCGGCTTAACTGTAGCACGTAGGCTACTGTCTAATTTAACTTGCTTATAAACAATGTACACGACAACCTAAATTTCACTAAGATTTCAGATAAACACGGATACGTACTTTTCCTAAAAAATACTCTGTTGCAAACGGAATTACTCATGTTACTGTCACAACACTGTTCTTGTGCAGTGAGTGAATGAACGTTTATCATTGACTGTGTTACCAAGGATTATCCTTCCTTTGTTTCAAGTCAAACTGTCAAATTTCTAACTACCACTACATAGCACGATTTTTTACTTATCGATATTTGTACAACCCAAATGTGAGCTCCAGTTACTTTTGTGTTATGTTAAAGTATAGGTTTGCGGAGCATTGTCTTTCATAGATAAAATGTTGTCGAATAAAAGCTTAGATTTTACAATCACTTGCCTTTCATTTTACAATTCTGAGATACTAGTTTAAGTTTTATAATTATAGGGCCTTATATATTACCTTTCGTAACAACATTATCACTAGAATTTCAATCACAATCGGAGAAAATCACTACTTGACTAATCTCATGTCTCCTTTTTGGGCTTCCAAACTCAATACCTAGTGAATTAAGTAAGACTTATTTAATTGTTTCTTCTACAGGCGTAGGCTACATCTCCCCCGAGCCGATGTACCCTGACCGGGGTGACATATCTGCGTCCCCAGTAGACCTGGATACGTCGCTAACCAAAGACACTAAGGGTTTGCCACAAGGCAAGCAGACACCTCTGCTGAAGCTGCGAAATGGCGCGCTACAAGCTGGACTTGGCGAGAGGCTGCAGAGAATAGTTGCAATGCGAAAGGTATATTTTTAGCTATTTTTCTTGTACCGAAAATACTAGGTGTCATCAATAAGTCTAGGTGCTAGTTTGGTACGGATAATAGTTTGATGTCTGCATGTTTTATAGACACGTGTGAAAGTATTCTTGACACAAGAAAAAAATATACGAAGAATACAAATATTCTTGGTGCAAAACCTGACACAACGGGTATTGACAAATCTAACATTTGAGACTACAGTTAACTACGTGACTATTTGTGGTTTGTTTAATAAAGGTGATATAATTAACTATTCTCGAAAACTTAAAAAAGATTTTTATATACATATGTACTACCTTCTCGATCTAATCAGCTATTTCGCAGAATGTAAGTACCATAAGTAAGTTTATTATCATTCCAACTTTTTGTATTTATAGCTATATATTTTTAATACCCACATGACGATATCTGTTTAACCCAAAGGTTGACTGTTAGATAATGCTTTTAGCATTAAGTTCGCCTATTGTGCTATACAATTGTATTATGTACAATAAAGTTTAAATAAATAAATAAAATGAAATCCGCCTAGCTTTTTAGACAATAAAATATATAAAAAGAAATTCATAAATAAATGCACTTGAAAAACATAACCCTCCAGCAAACTGATAAAAATCTACCCTCATTCCACTTATATCCCTCCGACCCACCAGTATCTAAAACAAAAAATACATTCCTAAACTAAACACAAGTGTTTAATCCGGGCAAAGGTAGTAAATAAGATATATACTGAAATAAAACTAATTAATGTAGTTATATTGTTTTAATAGGCCAGTAGATCATTGACTTACAAAATATTTAAGTATTCTTTATACCAAGAAATATATATTACGTTAATTTTGTAATTATTGCATTACTTACATGATAAATTAACTTCGTCTATGCATAAATGCATTTTTAATTTAATTAGACATGCAGCCGTGGACATACATCGCAAATATAAGCGTGTCGTTTCTTTCATGAATTTTTATATTCCGTGTGCGGAATCTGATTGTATTAGACAGGTGAAAGTTATTTTTTTTTTTAAGAAAAGTGTCATTTATACCTCTCTCTTCATCTACTCTAACCCCTTTATAAATTGATTTGAATTGATTGTTAAATTAGTTAATTTGGTCTTTATGAACATTTCATTAAATTAAACTATTTTAATACGGTTTTATCGCGTTTATTACTTATTTATTTACACCTGACGTTTCAAACACTTTACAGCGTTCATGGTCGCAGGCAGACTAAGTTAACATTTGTCTTTGATGTCATAAGATTACGAACTACCGCCTGAAATTTTTATTGGGAACTATTCCGATTCACGCAGTATTGGCTCACAGTATCTAAGGGTCTTGCAGTCTGCTTCCGAGTTTGCGATTTTATTAAGTTAATGACTGGGTCCCAAGCTGGCGGTACCTGCCATCCATCCTCTCTATTGAAATTAGGATGTTTTTTAATTTCAATAGCTTCACGTAACATCCTTGGAATGAATCTGTTTTCCTTTGCAAGGACTTGAGGATTATCAAAACGCATATAGTGGTTGGGTTTGTCTAGAGCATGTTCACAGACTGCAGATTTGGTTACATATTGCTGACATGAAAAATAGACGCTCAACCAATTCTGCAGTCTGTGAACACTGTGTAATGTAAGGAGTCGTTTCTAAAAAAACACAAGCGTAGGTACACAGAGTACGCCCTCGTACAAAATGTATGATTTATAAGAATCTCGTGTCTATTTTCGAATATCGAGCATAAAATACATAACAAACGGTTTATTTACACTTCAAACACGCATAAGAACACATCACCTAGCCCCTGACCTTGTACTATACGAACGTAAACGTACACGTAATAGTTGCACTCTTACGCTTCCCTCCTCAAGAACACATGTTACGTACAGTCACGAGCATTAACACATATACAAATACAATTGTATTAATCTTTGACCTTGTTTCAATGACTTAAGAACCAATATGTATACGTGTAAATGCTCGTGACTGTAGGTGGCCAAGAAAATTTTAAAATAAATGTATTAGTAGGCCAACGGCCTTTTTTTTGTGGTCTTATTATAACATAAGACGTTGACGCTGGGAAATTGGTTGCTTGCGAATCTGTCCACGTGACAATCTTTTATGGACCTAAAAATAGCTTATGTAACATATGAATAGGTGCATTGATAAGACCAAATTTGTACGTTGATTATCAATATGTAAATGAAAATGCAAAAGACTAAACACCTTATTTACAAAAATTAAGATTTTTTATGCTCATCTTTATTAAAATGTGTAAGAGAGAAAAGGACTGAAAATATTTTAATTAGAACAATTTTATTTCAAACGTGTATTATATTTTATGAATAAGGGGGAATATGTACTTGTGCTATTTCTATTGTCACAGATTTTAATTAACCGTATAGATTTTAATTGATAGTTAGATATTTAGAATAAGACTTTTAATTTTAAAATAATCATCATTTGAACCGCAGTTAGCTCGTACGATGGACATAGGCCTCCCCCTAAGATTACCAGAATGACCGGTTGGAAGTGGCCTGCATTCATTTCCATTTCAAAATAATAATACTCTGAAATGTACGCCTTTGCTCCATATTGTTAACAATGTTATAATTCAGTTTTGTGATTTCCCAGATGTGGGCAATAAAGTTATATTGCATTGTATGATATACATAACTTATGAATATTTTGCTCATCACCAAAGGAAAAAATCCAACTTTCGTACATTTTCTCCTCAGGAAGTGGACAACCAGCGCAAAACGTCATCTCTTCAAAGAAATGTGGTGTATCCGTTGGCGATGCTGCTCCTTCTGGCGCTGACCACCATCACCGTGCTTATGGTGCTGCAGAACATCCTCGAGCTACTCATTGGGCTGAAGGCGCTGCCACTTAGCACTAGAGTAAGTATTTTTGTCAAATATTGAGCAAAAAAAGTAATTTTTGATGAGTTTTATTTGTATTAATTGAGCGACTTTGCTCCATATGACGCAGAACATGGTTCTGCGCAGTCAATAATTGAGATAATGAGAATTGCTAGAGAAATGGTTCGTGTAAGCGCTCCTTAAGATAGAAAAAATGCCGAAAAGCTTTTACTTTATTATTGAAACTAGGAACAATCTTATATTTTGTATGTGTATTACATAAACAAATCTATTTACAACGAGGCACATCGCATATTAGTGTGACTTTATCACATAGAATTGGCCTGCAATCAAGTCATTTAGTTTTAATTGCCTCTAAAGTGGTTTGGCATTGGTTTTTAGATATCCATTTTGGATATTTACATAAAAGTTAAAACGGTACTATGTGATATCATCATCCACTCAAGACGGCCTTTAAAAAATCGTAAAATCTTAGATTAATAATTTGTCTCTGCGGCGCTGAGACTAGATACCGCGCTGTGAAAAAAAACAGTTTCCAGAATGCGGTAAGTTATAAGGACAGTGTGCGTAAAACAATGTGCAAAGACGCGTCGATTATGGTGTTGCCAGCTACTTGACTGGTGCCCGACCAATGGGAAAATTATTAATTGCTGTGGTGTTGTTACGGATTATAAAATGTAGCTAAGAAAATCCTTTAAAATAAAATTAAAATAAAACTGGCCAAACCTCCTAAATAAATTCAAAATTTTGTATCGATAAATAACCTATATAAACGATTACCTATGTCGATTAAATCGACCCAATTCAACCATCGATTAATAGGCTAGTTTCCTAAAAAATATAATTAGTCCGTCAGTTAGATAATCAAAAATAATTGGAGACGTATTTTTTCTTTTGAAAATTAAACAAAGAATGGTAAAGATATGGCGCGTCAAAGTTCCGTGCGACGTCACAGTGTGCTACAATTTTTCGCAATATGTGACGTCACGAGCCCCCACTCCTAAACTTTGATGCGTTATATTATATTTAGCCTTTATAATTTATCGCTCAATTGACAATAGAAAAAAAATAAGTCACTAATATATTTTGTTTATTACTCTCACCCACCCAAGTGCCTAAAGTCGTTTACTAAGATAGAACATAATTTAGATTAGGATTATAAGATTCCAATATTGAATCTATCTGTATTAAGCCTAGCACTTGTGGTTTATGGTGATTAGTTCATTGATTTGAAGATAATGAGAACATTCCGCTTGAATCACCTGATTGTTTGATAATAATGATTATTCCGTGCTGCGGAAGGCACGTCAGGCCTTAGATCCCAGTTGCCACCTGTCGGTCGTTAGAAGGACTCACTTTATCCTGAGTTTTACGTACGTGGTTGATTAATCATGTAAACCACTCGATATAAATTAATGAATTATCTTTCCAGCAATTCACGCTGGGTATCGCGTCGCTATCAAAGCTGGGTTGGGCTGGCGCGGCGTTGGAAGCTGTTCTCATACTGTACCTGCACGCGGCCTCGCTTACGGGGCTGACAGTGCCGATGCGGGCGCTCCGAGTGTTGCCCCGCGCTAGAAGGACCCCGCTCGCGCGCATTATTGCGCACAGTGCTCTGTTGCTTGCGCACTCTACTGCGCAGCCGCTATTGGTCAAGATATTAGGTAAGTTGTATTTTTTTATTTTTGGCTTCCGTGTCATTATCACTAGTTTTACCTGTAATTTACAAGTTCGAGTTGCAGCTAACGTTTCAGAGTCTAGGATACGCTTTAGTCCAGGTCCCTTTTCCGGTACTAGTTATTACAAAGCGTCTGACCTCTGTGACCCCTGTTATAGTCGAATCCCCTGTTTACAAGCAAACAATTCTGACAGTAATGGTCACTTACTCATGTTCCTGTTAATCGTAAGTGGCCAACACTGTCAGAATTTTCGGGCTGCTATAAGGCATCTGACACAGCCTAACAACTGCCATCTAGTGGTAACAGCCGAGGCCAATGATTTCTTCTTCCGAAGCAAGGTGGAGTGCAAGACAGAAAGTGGCGACCAATCGCAGGCAGGTCACGTTTGCCATCGCAATACACAAGATCGTTCAGACTCATTCCTTACAATTTTACCTCACCATTGCAGGAATAACGAACTTTGATTTGCTCGGCGAGTTCGGCCGGATCGAATGGCTCGGCAACTTCAAGCTAGTGTTACTCTACAACGCAATCTTCGCGGCCACGGTGACCCTTTGCCTCGTCAGCAAGTTCACGGCGAGCGTGCGTCGAGAACTATACAACAGGTTGGTGGAAAACGTCAACACTGTAGCCCATTGCGTGTCTTTCCTCAACAACTGATTGGGCGGACTGTTAAATAGTTAGTAATGTGATGGATTCGCTTGAGTGGTTTGGGCGAAATAATATTGGCATTAGTTCACTGAATAGCGATGAAGTGACCATGATCGAAGTTAATAACTAGGGATGACCAGCAACTGACCATTTACCTTTTTTTTTTACTTTTACCGAACGATTAAAACCAATTCTTTTTATCATAGTTTAAGCCGATTCCGCCGACCGTCATCTTTCATCATACTTGAGCGGAAACTTCGACTTTTTTTTAGCCTGCTAACTGTCTGTGTCCCACTTCTAAGCATAAGCCTCTCCTTCTTTCTTCTACGCATCACTAACCATTCCATGACCCAGGCAAATGTTAAAACGAAACTTTAAATAATATATTTTAGTGTCAAATAATTGAAACTTGATTATTTTCTTGCGAACCATTTCAGTGAATATGGACATACTTTCATATCCGTACCGAGTAGATAGAGCCATTATTCAATTCAATTTTTATGGCTCCGTCGTTTAGTATAGAGCCATTAGACTAGAAGCCAACTATTATCTAAGGAGTAAATAGTTTGGTTATCTAGATTGACATTTGCTGCATCCAAGATATTGAATTTTTCAGTAGAAACATAACAATGAAATGTATGTTGTCCAAGTAGTATAAATCAATCAATGAGCAGCAAATCTAAAAATTGAAATTTCTGGAAATTTATTACATCTTACATTTTTTTATAACAAGTGTCTCTTATATTTTTTCTATGTCTCCAAATTAAATCTGGGTTCAACTTGATAAAATGTTTATATATCGACTAGATTTTTTCTAAAGTTTAACAATAATAGTATAACTACTTCCATTTTCTTGATAAAATATTAATAATTTGCATAAATGCAGATTAAACCGCTATAAAACATTTATGAAAATAAAACAAAATTAATATTATTTAGAAATACTTCTACATCTTAGTGGCTTGTTTGCCAGTATTATAATAATGCCCAATCGTAACCTTAACGAATTTGACTTATAAACTTATCTATGATATCTAGACTTCCTTTTATATTAAGACTATAAACTATAGTAATATTGCTTCAGGTTGTAGGTATAAAGCTCTATTCAAACTGACGCGAATCCCGCGCGACTGGCGGGGACGCCCACAGAAATAAGAATCGGTAGAAGTGCCGTAGCGTATGCGAGAGTTTACTGGCCTACTAATGGCACTTTTATGTATTCTTATTTTCTGCCTTACTTCGGCCAATTAAAGAAAGGTTGTAGCAATGACAAGGGGCTACTATGATGTCTTCTAGCAATTCATAAGTGAAGCTATGAGGCGTCATGGTAGTATAGTACCCTGTTCAGTTATTCGTCTTTCTCTTGCAAAATTATTGCTGTCCATATTTGCATACACTCGAGTGTGAATATAGATAATTACCAAACACTTGCATGAGACCTATTATTAAATGTATGACTTATATGTCGAATGATAATCGTTCGACTCACCGATTATGACGAATGATAATCGTTCGACTCACCGATTATGAAAAATGATAATCGTTCGACTCACCAATTATGACGAATGATAATCGTTCGACTCACCGATTATGACGAATGATAATCATTCGATATCAAACGAAAAACACTCGACTTACTTACTGATTTTGAGTGAGTCACACTTTCCAAAAATAGCACTGCGGGATATGAATTTATTTATTTAATTTATTTATAAATCTTTATTGTACCACAAGTAAAAAAAAAAATACTTTTACAATTGGCGGACTTAATGCTAAAAGTATTAAATATATTATTTATGTAAATAAAAATATATTTTATATAAAATGGGGTTATCAATCCTTTATTAATTTTCATGAAAAAGACGGATAATGTGAGGCATTCAATATCCTTCTTTATATAACCGCCGATTTATGTTGTTATTGACTTACCGACGTGTTAGTAGACATATATTTTTATAACAGATGAACAAAGCAATTATAACTATTTGACAAGTCCGCTTTTATAATAGTTTATGGGATTCTATCCGACAGACAGGTGTGTCTACAGAAATTATTACTTGAACTAATAGTACTTTTACTCTTGTAATGACTAGAGTTTGAATCTGACAAATTTTATGAAATAAATAGTATTACTCCTACATATTGTAATGTTATTGCGGCCTAAGATGTTCTTTTAATATTGGACCAAAACAATAACTTATTAAAAGTAAATAAATAACCCTCACAATTAAATAATTATAAAGACATTGTACATTTGTTTCGTACAATTCGTACATGTTATAAAAATTGTAAAATATTCTTAAAATGAATGAAATATTATTGAAACGCGCACTATTGAATTCCATGCATTTATTTTTGTTCCTTATTAATTTAATTGTGTTATCGGTGGATATAAATAACGTTTAGTTCCATTTTTGTGTCATATTTTAATTAAAATATGTATTTTGAAGAGTTCTTGAGGAAAGACTCATTATCATTAGATATAAAATTTTAATTGTTTTACAACTAATGAGACTGAATTTGTTAATGTTAATATTATAATTTATTTTGTTAATTGTACCTATGAGATTGGTAAATAAATACTTTGTGGAATTTAATTTTTATTGTAATGAAGTATGATATAATTTTGCCATGACATTGTTAATGTATTCTTGTGATGTCGTCCTTTAGATAGGAGAATGAAATTATTGTAACAATTTGTTTGTCCCATTATTCCATTTGATTATTGTGTGTTTTTATGTATCAATTTTGTAACAAAAAAGACATTTTGAAGACTGTTTTTAAACTAGCTTTCTTGCATATCTTACTTTTGCTCAATGTCGCATCACAGTGTAACCTGCATTGGCTAGAGAATTCCCGCGGTCGAATATTTTGAGGCTAACACTTCTAGTCGAAATGAAAATGATCTCTCGTTGATTGCAGGAAAACACAACGTTATATTAAGCTTTGACTACTTTAAGATTCGTGGCTGGTTTATACGGATCCAGTGCGGGCAATCCAGTAGCGTTCATAGACACGAAATTGTTTGTGAGCGTGCCACACACACACAAGCGCGTCTACATAGAGAAACTCGCTACTGGACTGCCGGCACTGGTTCCGTCTAAACCGGCCATCGTGTTTAATTTAAATTGCACTCCTTTCACATGCTACCATTATTACTAACGCACATAATTCAACGAGCAGATAGTTGTGTACATTGTTAATATAGAAATACTATTTGTGGTCAACAGTCATTGGTGCTGCCAGACATGTATCTGTATTCTTTACAAATAGGCTCGACATAGTGATGCTCCTAGGTACTTCTAGTTGTTACATAGAGTGTAGCTTACGTTCTGTGTGAATATTTTAATTTGTGAGCATAATATATTCGAAGTGTGCGAATTTTATACATTTTGTATTAACGTGTACCAAATGTTGCATTTGAATAATACATATAAAAATGAACTTGATCTTTTTATTTATTACCCGCACATGTAGATATTATTGGTACCCTTTATTTAAGTATTTTAGCACCATTGTATTTGGGGAAATCATTAATTTTGTGTACCACTTTCACTGCATGTAAATATCGTCCAGCTTATGCATGATCTCATATCATTTTCATCATTGCACCACTATAAATTTTATCTGGCTTTAATTTAAAATTGATTGGCTTGATTATTGGTTTATTTTTTTTATTCAGTCTCATTAGGTGCAAGCATGGACTGAGTTCAAACCCGGTTCACGTATATTAAATTAAGCAGTTACTATTGGAAAAATAAATAATGTCCTGTCGGTTTGTCCCGGTGGTTTATTCTTCTATGGTAGTTGCATATATTTAGGAACTTTTTGACTACGGGTAGTTTTGTATTAGGTTTGGCGTTGGCGCGCATTTAGCATATTACAGATAACATTCTTAGCAACAATTTATAGTTGTGAATATGAAAATAAAATGCTCGCAAACTCCAAACTAACTGTAGTTGTAGCATAAAATATGTAGGATTAGTCCGCACATTTAGTCGAACCGTATGCACTCTTATATATTTTGTTCTTATTTGCTTCGGTTGAAAAGAAATTCAATCATAAAACTGGAATTTGTTGCTTGCCAGTATATTTCCTACCTATAGCCACAGATTATAGAATACTATAGCTCAGTTGTTAAGGCTCTCTGTAATAGTATCGATACAGAATAAATAAATCACAAAAGTTAAGGTTAGTCATACAACGCTTCGTGAACGATGCACTCACAAGCGTAGCATAATGGGCGTCTTTATATAGGTTTCTTCTGTACCATTCAAATCGACGAGTGTTAGTAAGTTGTAAGATTAAGGTTTAAGGTCATTTTAGCTCAAAATTAGTTATTATAAGATTCAATCTAAGACGAGTAGCCTCTGACAACCAAATGCATGAGCACTGCTGGGCATGCTGTATAAGCCCGATCAGGAAAATAGCAGCCTTGGCCAGGAGTGGACGTTGTGTATTTTGTGATTATCGAATAAAAATACAAAATGGTGAAAATTATATATAGTAATGAGAGAAAAGTGGTTTATAAGATATTATCATATTTGATGTGAATGAAAACAAGGATCGATTTCTATTTCATTTAATGACTTTGTCAATTTTGTTATTGACATGCCACATACAACACGTTGCTACCTAAAACGATCAGTAGCGACGACCACAGCAATTACGACGACAGTGCAGGGTTTTTATTTTTCTGGTCGGGCTATACATAATGAATTAAAACCATTCGATAACAAACTCTAAGAGCTATCTATAGATCTCTAAAATAACATTCTAGGGGGCCTATTGTTGAAAAATATGAGTCACCCAAAATCGGTGAATCGAATGATTTTTGTTTGATATCTATCTATTTTCAATTGACATATGAGTCATACATTTCAAAAATAGGGCTCCACGTGGTATAACAATTACTCTCGAGTCTTTGTTATAAAATAATAAGATTTACAACGTTTTTATTACCTACTTTTTTATTCTCCTTAGATTCAAGTGGATAGCTGATCAGTTTACGGTTCCAGAAGATACTATACCCAACAAAACATTAAATGCTTCCACCATAGCATCACCCGACAGGACAATCGTGGACAAGAAAGAATTGCCTACAAAAACAGAACATATGAAATCAGAGTGAGGAGTAATTAAGAGTTGTAATGGGCTGAAGAAAATTTTTAAATAATAAACTAGTATGATGATTAAAATAATAGTACCTAAATGTCAATATTTAAAACTTAATTACTGTGGTGACATTGTCACAATAGACATAATTGCAAAGATCAGTAAAAATCTTGAAATACATAATTTTAACTATTGAATTATGATGGTTTATACTGTGAAATAATTTCTCACACACTTATTTCTTTTTGTGGTGTCAGGAAAGGGAGAGAGACCATGTGGTCTGCCGCTTAAATAAATAAGACCACCATCTGTTCCCATGTAAAAGAATGAGAAGACAAGTTATAAGCCTTATACCTTATCCATGCTGGCTTAGACGGACGTAACCTAGTACAATACAAGGATAAAGATAAGGGAATTTTAAATAGAAAGCTGGAAAGAGGATTCTGTTCCATGAAAACAGCGAGGCAATCCTAAAAATCATGTCTACCTTTGAGTATTTTAACATCACCGTATGTCACCAATGTCTAGACATGTTGTAGGCACAGGGAAGCAAATCAGAGTTGGACAAGTTAATAATCTGGCCATGCATTGGTGCATAAAGGATTAAGGTTTTTGAACAAACTATAACTAGCATTTTTTAAAATTATCTCCACACTTCTAATTTGTTTTGTACAAAAATTGCCCATACATGTTTATCTGTGATCATTTTTTTAAATATAGTTGAGTATTATGCTGTAATCAATTATTAGTTTTTTATATTAATGGCTAATGTTTCTTTTATATATTAAAAATAAAATAAATAATTATGGTTCAGTGGTTTTATTATCATTATTATTATCAACTTTTTCCACTATCATGTAGTGTTTGCCATATCTCCTGCTCTCGGATTTGAGGATTAATCTCCTAGCATTATTTCTAACTGTGTTTAGACTTTCATTATTATTTAATCCTAACAAAAACCCAAGATTGATAACATCATGAACATCTCGAACTTGCATTAAATTTTCAGCACCACTGCTAATAAATATATTTTTTGATTTCCCAATAGCATGATAAGTGTGGGCTGTACTAATTATATTTTTTCTAGCTGTAGAATCTCTTATAGCAGGAGAGTACATCAACTCAAAAAATAAACCTCTTTCAACCGCTTGCCTGTACAATTTGCGACTTATCTTAAATGGAATTCTAGTTTGCGGATCGAAAGTTATTACATCAACATCCATTGTGCCACATGCATATTGAAAAGCCTGCAATGTTTTAGGCACCACAGCAATAATATCAAACTTTCTTAGATTCTCAGACTGGTTCATTTTATGTGCAATACTAGAATCAGAAAACTCAACAGTGATTCTTTGGAGAATATTTAACTTTGTATTCCTGGTTACTTCTTCAGATATCTTCAAAGGTGCAGGCATGGCATCTTTCTTTTCTTTCAAGTCACCTTTTTTCTTCTTCTTCTTAGGTTCATCGCAAGCCTCCTCCACAATAGTGTTTATTGCTATTGTATGGTAACCCAAATCTTCTAAATGTTTCAAATTAGCTACATCGAAATTTCTGTTGAGGGACAGTTCACAAAATCCCCAATTTATATTTGCCATCTGTAAAATCACTGCACTATCACTTTAGAGGGATACTAACGTATCTCTAAAGTATACTAAAATTAATTTGTTGAAAATGCTGGAATTGCAAACTAAAATGCTCAGCGAGGTTATGTTTCTGTTGTTCATGTTTAGTTTATTATCAACACTGACAGTGACATTTTCGTACACTGACATTTCTCATTGCGTTCCGAAGTGAAATCGATTTTACCTACCTACTTTTTAATCGATTGTTATTAACTGAAAACGAAAAAAAAAAAATTATTTAGGCCTGTTATCCCTATCGCAGTCGTATATTATTTTTATTGACTGAGCTTATGCAAAGTATCCATTTCCAAAGTGGCCAATTTTCCTTTTGTACGGAAAAATGCATGTTTCGGAGCAAAGATTAAATCGAAACGGCAAACGTTCCTAATGGTGCCGGGCTAGTGGACGACTTTCTAATAAAACCATTGAGAAAGGAACTTATGCGGTTTAGATACTCTTTGTTATAAACGAATCTTTACGAAACTTGACACACATGCTCCTATATTTATTCATGTTTTTTTGTCGAGAGATTTTTTTGATTTGGGGAAAATTGGGGTATAAATTCAAATTCAAATTTCTTTATTATCGGATAACAAGATCCATTTGATACAAAGTATATACGTAACGGATTGTTACAAAACTTGGCACACATCACATGTTCCTTGATGTATTTGAAATTTGAGAAGGAGGGAGAAAATTTAGTGTTGAAATACATTTCAATGCGTTACAGAATTGCAGGGGGAAAAATGCGCGGTGAAATATCGCTGTGCGGACAGACCTTTACAGTTTAAACTTACGTAGGTTGTGTAGAAATGACAACGTCTTTTTGATTAGCGTGTCTGCACTAAAATATTTTCCAATTCGTGGATAATCTTATAATAAAAAATTATTTATAATTTTAAAATGGTCGTGAGAATTGTAATTGCAGGCGAGTCTCAATGTGAGCTATTTGCGGAAATGTGTTTGGTTGCAGATCATTTGGCTCAAACTCTTCCTAATTTTTGTTATGAACGTTTAGCAAAAAAGGTGCAAGAATGGCAGGTATTTAATATTATTGGATTTATTATAAATAAATAAATAAGTAATTACAATTTGGATAAAAATCTGTCACACCCGTTATAAGAAATTTATTGTGAGTTGTTTAATGAAGTAGGAAAGCAGAAGTTTTGTAATTTATCTGTTTTATAAATTACAGGCTTGGTTGGGTAAAATAAACCAAAAAAATAACTGGCATCACCGAAGTTCACCTTTGATTTGGAAAGAGTTGTTACTTAAAGGAAGTAAGGCGCACTACATAGGAGGTGCTTCAGAATTTTTAGATTATTGTCATTCTTACTACCACTTTGAAAAGTTTATGACCTTAGAAAAATTTGGAGGCTTAGTCAAAAACTACAAGCAATACCAATTGAAAGTAAAAGAAGATAATCAAATAATAGCAGAAATAGAAGAAAAACAAGAAATTCCGGAAATACCACCTAAAACTATATTTCATGTTTGCATATCCGGTGCTGGATATCCAATGACAAAGTATTTGATCATAGGTTTGTTAAAAATGAACTTAAACAATAAAAGTATTACAAAGATTTTCATAAACGATTGTCGCTGCGCTACAGACTTCATGGAATATGTTGAAGACGAATGTAGTTTCATAACTACTGTCCAACCTGGAAAAGTGGTGAAATATGTTGAAAAAATTGGTCTTGTGCTTTCCTTTACTGATTTATTAATAATTTTAGATCATGTTCCTTTCGAGTAAGTATTTAATAAGGAAATATTAAATTCTTAGGCCTGGCCATGAGAAAATTCACCACGACTAATTTTTGATCAAAACTTCCGATGACTGAAACAAATGCACTAACCAAGCTACGCGCACTGGCGACTGGTGAGGGAATGACGAGTAGTAACGATTACTACAATGTAATGTAATCGTTACTACTTGTAATAACTACACTAATAACGTAGTAACTACACTAAAATAAATTCAGTTGTTTATATTTGGTTTAGTTGTCGGTAGCTTCGAGCGAATGGTCGTGAGGAATTCCTCTGTGATTAGATACTGTACATATAGTAATAAATAGATAAGGATGGGAACAGTTACCATCTCTCAATATTTCGATGAAAATAAATAAAACCGGTCAAGTGCGAGTCAGACTTGCGTATGAAGGGTTCCGTACTATCCATACGTCCATACTAATATGTGAAAGTCTGTCTGTCTGACCGAAAAACAGTCTATTACGCTTTCACGGCCAAACCGTTCAACTGATTTGGTATGAATTAGAAAGGCCCGGTGTCAAACATAGGCTACTTTTTGACGCAGACGGAGCTGGGGAAAATCTATAAAAACATGTCTGTTGTATGGGAGCAACCTTAAATATTTATTTTATTCTGTTTTTGTATTTTTTGTTATAGCGACAATATGAACCTTCAAAAGGAATGTAATTTTGTTACTGACACAGAGTCATGTTGACTATTTCCTTTTACTCCCTATTTATAATTAATTGCCAATATAGGTTTTTACTAATATTAAAACATTTTTGTCGTTTACTTTTTCAATTGTGGGGATGTTTCTTTGCTTAGACTGACAATTTCGTACGGATCCTTACGAAACTCAGCACACGTGTTCCTTGATTTATTAAAAAAAATTGTCAACAGCGAAAGGGGAAAAGTTTGTTATTATCGATATTTATTAATGGATTTCAATTATATTTGGAGGAAACATTGAATGTAGGGTTCCTCATAGTTGTAAAAATACTCTTAAAGGGAATAATTGGGGCAGTTAGTAGTAGCGTTTTCTGAATATTATTTCATTATGAAATTGAATTAATTATTAATGAATTACAGTAGACTTCGCAAACATCCTCCTCCATATATCATTATATGGAGGATGTTCGCGACATAACTACTAGTTACATGTATGATGTTTTTTTTTTACTACGTAATTAATGCGGAATGAGTTTTCTCTTTTAACAAGTGATTTTACATTAACAACGTTATTATCAATTACACAGCCCGGAACTAGCTATAGGAGATTGGCTTCATCAGAATAAAGAACTAATGGAAGACATTGCAGTAAATATAAATGTCTCAGCGTCAAGAAAAATGAATATTATTCTTCCTAATTTGGGTCCTGCATGTTACAATGCCACAATATTAATGAATTCTACTACCAGTATAAATAAAAATAATATAGTAGTTGCTACATCCGATCTTGGTTTAGACATTCTTCAAACAGTAGCAGAAATATCTGAAGTACCTGTGAAAAATATATATTGTCCTCCTGTTTGGGGATTTGTGGGAATAAATCATTTGGTGGACATTAGAACCACTATCCATAAATATAATTCTTTTGAACCATATAATAGATATATAAAAGTAAAGAACTCGTCATTGAATATTGGATCTCTAACACCAGAAATGCGTACAATGGAATATCTTATGTATTTCGATGAGAATCTTTGGAAGAAGCAAGTTGAAATTAAGGTAAGATGACAAACACCAAGAAACTTGAATTACTAAAGTTGACTTTTATTAGATTTACATTTCGACCAGTGTTTTTTTTTTTTTGAAGATTTTATGGCCAGTTTTATTTTCAGTACGTTTTGAACATTGTGTACATAAATATCAAAGAGTTTTCTTTCAATATGTTCCAGCTCTAGCCTTATTTATAAGTGGACAAATTAATATATATAACTAGACAATGCTTGGAAAAAATACTGTGTGCCTTTCGGACTGCATGAAACAGAAGATGTCTAGCGTAATACTGAGCCGCCACCTATTGAGACGTCTGTCAATTATATATTGTACTTTGTCAATCATTTTTGTAAATCATTTTCTGTATATTGATAAACGTTTCAATAAATTATATTCTATTCTATAGGATGCAACTGACAAACGAGCGACGGATGACGATTTGACGATGTTACCTGTTGGAAATAATTGTTTTTTTATTTATTTTCAGATGAATGTGGATAAAATGCGTGTAAATAAAGCTTTAGCTGTGCTAAATGTTATCAAGGTTTGGCTTTTCGACCCAAAACCTAATTTCATATTTAATTTAGGATTACGTTGCAACGGTAAGAACTATATTGATTATTCTAAACCTGATATAAGAATATGTGAAATATAAAGTTCATAAATCCTTGAAGTAATTGAAATAGTCAAGTACATCTTTAGAATCTCAGGCGTCAATCTCGCTGCGTTTAGCAATAATATGATAAGCAGTGATTGGATAATCAGGCGCTTATAATCATAAACTTATACAAAAGAATAATATGGACTTGCCTTTCAGAATCTCAGAATCGTTTGAAATTCCTGAAATTGCTTAAAATGTTACCTGTATACAAAATATAGTTAGATTCGTTGTAAAATTTTTATATTTTGATTGATCATTGCTTGCACTCTCATAGTTATTTTTACTAAATTTAAAAAGCCAATTGATTTATAATAAAAGTTTTTATGAAAACTAGTTTCGTAAAAGTCCAGCAACCTAAACTAGAAACTTAAAAAATAGCCACATGGCAGTTTTTGAGGCAGAAAAAATTGCATACTTTTGCAATTTTTTTTTTACGGTGGTTTTGGATAATAGGCTAGTTTCCAAGGTCAAAAGACTATTAAAATTAGTCCGTCATTTAGGGAATCAAAATATATTAGTGACATATATTTTCTTTTGTCAATTGAACGATAAATTATAAAGATATAACGCATCAAAGTTTAGGAGTGCGGGCTCGTGACGTCATATATTGCGAAAAAGTGTAGCACACTGTGACGTCACACGGAACTTTAACGCGCCATATCTTTACCATTTTTTTGTTTAAATTTTAAAAGAAAAAATACGTCTTCAATATTTTATATTTTTTTAGGAAACTAGCCTATTAAGGTTTTCTATATTACTCGGGATTACATGGATCTTAATAATACAACACACTTTTAAATCGGTTCAGGCATTTAGACAAACATACATACATAAAATATAAATCAATTAACAACCACTGCTATAATTTCATTAGGTTACTTATAGATGTTTCTACAAAATTGTTCAATCCCGGGAACTCGGGATTACTTAATAATACCGGAAGGGATATAAATTTTATTCTTTTAATGAAATAATCACGACATAATCGCTGTCCATCCGCCTGTCACTAGGCTGTATTCATGAACCGTGACACTGTTTTTACACATGATGTATTTTTTTTGCCGCTATTACTACAAATACTGAAAAACAGAACTAAATAAATATTTTACTCTCGCATACAACAGACATGATTTTTTTTTGCGATTTTTATTGATGTTGATATTTTGTTGATGTCGTAAATTATTTCTTCCAGGATCTTTTGGATTAACGTTTAAAGGAGCATTCTCCCAACCTGCTCGACTCAAACACGGCGAATGGCGTCCTGCTAAACATTTCCCTTTGCCGAAAGATCCCAATATAAAATTAAAGTACTTTGAAGAAATGGCTATGTTGATGATGACACTGAAAAGCAATGCATTACCTAAACTCCATCCTTACACTCCATGTACATGTAAACCGAAACATTTTAAGAAAAAGGACTTCAGAATCTAACAGCTTTATTAACTCCTTTCACAGTTTGACAATGTTCAAACCTGTGGTTCAAACTTCGTTAATATTTTACAAACGGGATAAGGCGTTGAGTTGAGCTGTTTAAATTTTATGTCAATGTCAAAGAATAAATTATAATCGATTTGTTTTTGAATCGATTTGCTGAGTATCGAACGAGTCTTGATTTCTGAACGGAGCAGAATCTCGATTTGTCACAGGGACAACCAACTTTAGTTTTGAACGAGACGTCATCGTCAGTCGGTCGTCGCTCGTCGGATTTGGAGTTTTGACATTATTTTATTTTGTTTTGTGGAGGAATGTTATGACGTGCAGTAACTGTCTTTGTTTCGATAATATTAGTCTAGTTTTACGGACATAAAGATTTCCCTTCATAATGTGATGAATCGCTAACAAAAAGGAGAAAAGCAATCTATTGCGCTATGATTGTTTCCAAAGTATGATTGTGCCAATAGGTGTTATTAGGTTTAGGTGTTCGAATTGTTTATGTTGTGTGAATGTTGTGCCAATAATGAGATAGTGTAGTGTTGTGATGTGGTTATGGGACATGTGGGGTGTCCTGTTGGCTGTGGAGGCCGTGGCCAGGCTGGTGGCTGTAGTGGCGACGCCGCTGGATCCGACCCCGTCGATCCCCCAAGGTGAGAGGCGAGGAACCTTGCTTGTGCCACCTACACAGCCTCACATCTCGCTTGCTCGCATTGCATGCGCTTTAGCACACCTTTTTTATGTTACTGGAACCTGAGTTGTTTTATTTAAATGTCCAAATAAAGTTTCATGTTAATTACTTTCAGTTTTTAATTGTAGTGAAGTTGTAGTTAAAATTTGATTGTAGTTTTCTTGTATGTCGAAATGACAAAATCCACTCAATCATAAGAATTAGGTTTTATTCTTACAACAAAATGTTATGTGTCTCAAATGTTGATATTGTCCTTTAGTCTATCTCTATGGTATATCGGGCAGCTTAAATCTCTAGAAAGATAAAGTGCCTAAGGTATAAACATCATCATCATAAATAAAAGTTAGTTGGATTCGACACACACACAGGTGACCCAGATAGGCAAACCACCACTGAAGTTGTTTGTTGAAGATGCAGCTAGGATAACAATCTGTAAATACTAAATGTGGGAGAGATATCTTTGACAGAACTTTGATAATAGGGGACAGACAATTCTAAAAATGCTTGATTAATATTCAGCTGGGAGGAATAAGGTTTTAAATAATATGTCTATTGAACCGGTAGCGTCGAGTAGATACAAAAAAAAATGGACACTATTACTAACACCCGTATTCTTAAACATAACCTTAAGGACGACCTTCACTCAAACTCATTGATGGGTGCCTCAAGGAAGTCCTCAAACTTTCCTTGAATATTATATTCTTAGTTGGTTTCTTCAGCAAACTCCAATGAGGAACGTCACAGGTTATAATAACATATCATTCGTACAAATTTCATCATTCAAAGAAAATTTAAAGAGGTACTTTTTCCCATTCAATGTTCTAGCACATAACAACTTTCATAAATAATTCTTATATTTCTTATTTCTTATTCTTTCTTATTCTGAAACTCATTCTTGAACTGGTATCTCAATAATATTGTATAATGTACTTAATTGCTAAACAGTTGTATCTTCAAGTAACTTCAAAATCATAAGTTATCATGACTAGTAAATCCGGCAGAGCATTACTATATTTATGGTTTTACTGAAAATCAGCGCATCGTGATATCAATTATCACTGACATATGCTGAGTGGGACCGTTTTGGTTGCATAAGATATACAAAATATATAATAGGTACATTGTAGCTTTTATTAGTAATACCATAGTACCACTTAAGCACCTATTGTTACACAATAATTATGTAAAAATGCACCAAATAAAGATTTTCTATTCTATAATTCTAAGCACAAAAATTTAAAATTACAAAAGAAAAGAGTAAAAAAATAAAATAAAGTAATGGATACCTAGGCCAAATGTGGCAAAAAACTGATTTATATCCACTTTATTTCATTTCAAGGATACCTCAAAGATACCTCTCGACCAACCGTATATTTGACAGTTTGATACTCACTTCCAATGAGGGAATCTCCTTATGTCAAGAAAGCTAGTAACGATTAATCATACCAATGAGTTGGAGTAAGGTTGAGTCGAGTTTGAGCAAACGTTTGAGAATATGGGAGTAAGACTTTGCTCTGTCTGGCCATCTGTCACCAGGCTGTATCTCATGAACCGTAATAGACAGTTAAAATTTTCTCAGATATATTGTATTTATGTTGCTGCTTTAACAACAAATACTAAAAACCAGAATAAAATAAGTATTTTAGTCCCATACCACAAATGTGATTTTTTATCGATAATGGTATGGAACCTTTTATGCGCAATTCAGAGTTGCATTTGACCAATATTTTCTTTTATTGGCTGGCTGGTTGTTAAAGCTGTTGTATGTGTGGATCTGATGATCAAAATCACTTATATATTAACTATAGGTAATATACTGTTTTTCAATGTAACTTTGATCACTTGTGCCCATTTGCTCAGTTGGTTTTGAAAAGTTTAAGACATGCTGACGGAAGTACAGAAAACAGATAACTAAAATCTCCTTGTTTACAGTACAGTTGTGTTAGTTATAATTTGGGAAAAAATTTAACATTTCATTTCAAATTTGATTTAAGCCTTTCCTTGCAACTTAGTAGCGCTTACTATTTTCTATTTCTCAAGAAGTGACACGAAAGTAGGTACTCTTGTTCATGTTTACATTTAGTATTATATTATTGTAATGCTGAATACATTTTTGACTACGTACCTGTGTAGAAACCATATTTTGATCTTAACAATGGAATTATTATTGTTATCCAGTTTGACACAGGTGAAGGGATAATTAATACTTATGGGAACAATTTTTTTTTTTTGGGATGAAGTATATTCTTCTCAGTACTTCAGACTAAGTGTGTGTGAAATTTCAGGAGTGTTGGTTAATTAGATAAAGTATTATGGGTAGTTAGCAAACACAGTAGCAGCAGCATTAACTAACATAATTACTACATCTGCTAACAGCTTTGTTCACAAAGGTTAAGGGAAATTCACATATTAAAAGTATGAAGCTCTAATGTAACTAATGTTATGAAAAAAATCTGTCCGTTATGCTTTTGCACCTAATTAATAAAACCGGGGTCAAACATGATTACTTTTCTTTTACAAAACTAACTATTCCCTCTAGCAAGGGGAGTGGAATTTTTTTATGAAAAATAGAAAATATTCCTTACAAAATTGATGGCATGGGAACTTCCTAAAAATAAATTTATATAATTAAAGTATGAAATGCTACCTTAAGTTCATGTAACTATTTTGACGAATTTAGATGCTGTAAAATAATATGAATTTTAAAATGTTAGAACAGTTAACTGTTATTAAATAAGTCTGGTTAGGCGTAGCTTCTTTCTTCGCGTTCTTGCAATGCCATGCCTCTATTACAGTCGAAGCACCTTTTATAAGTTAAAGCCTTAACATTATTTCAAAAGCACTTTGTCTTTAATCCGATATCCATATAATAGCGTAACTATAGTCGGGATTGCGGCGACACCTCAAATTAGTCCTTCTGGATCACGGGCATCTAATGACGGACGATCGCTTCATTCGGGCCGAAGGTCGCCGCAAATCCCTACAAATTGCTCCCGGAGACGATAATCTGGCAGCTATCGGAGCTAAGACCTCACCCCCACCTCGCGACTATCGCTGCAAAATAAAAATTGTACAGCAAATGAAACTGTATAGGCGGGATTGAATGTAACATGTAAGGACGGACTGAGAAGCCGTACATATACAATTTGAGACGTGTTCTAGGATAGAATTGACGCAATATTTTCGAATATTCAATCACTATGTTCAAGTTAGCCCATTGTCATTGGAAACCCATCCTAAGCGAGTGTATAGAAATAGGTGCCACGACGAGATTTGCTCACTATTCTATTCCTTAATCCCTGCTAATATTCATTTACTACGCAAGTTACTGTATCTGTTAACCTTTTAATGCATTAAGCATTAAGAGAGTAACAAATACAGTAAGTAGTTAACCAACGAACAAACCTAAGATCAAATTATCTATGCATATTACATATTTACATATATATTTTTTATATTATATAGCTCAAGGGTTTGTTCATTGGTTTGTATGAATGCGCTAATGTCAGGAACTACTGGTCCGATTTGAAAAATTATTCCAGTGTTGGATAGCCTATTTATAGAGGAAGGCTATGGGCAAAGTCGGAACGGGCTGCTAGTATGTAATAGAATTAGATTGCGCCCGGGGGAAAGGCTTCTTTTTGGTGCAACTCAATTGAGCATCAAACAAGTGGAACCACGGGCATATACTAGAAAACATCTACTTCCGGAATAGGCTAGTTTCCTAAAAAAAAATTAGTCCGTCAGTTAGATAATCAAAAAATATTGGAGACGTATTTTTCTTTTGAAAATTAAACAAAGAATGGTATACATAGGGCGCACTGTAAGTTTCCGGAACTGGCCACTTACATAAATAATATTTAAAAATTTATTGCAACATTTGAAAATAGAACTCTTTGGCTGTAGAATGCAGTTTGTTTCATTTGACTGTCTTTTGTTTTTACCTTGTGGCGCCATTTAAAAAATTGTGTGTCTGCATCAACATGGTTTAACTCGGGAAAATTTTCGTAGTATGATTTTCTACGATTTTAAGTGTAATTTGACAGCTCAACAGAGCATCGCTCGGCTTGAAACAGCTTTTGGCAATGAATCACCATGCAAGACAACTGTTTATAGCTGATTTGCAGAATTCAAGCGTGGTCGTATCAATCTCAGTGACGAATCTCG
The DNA here is from genome assembly GCA_947363495.1 of Euzophera pinguis. Classification (NCBI taxonomy): domain Eukaryota; kingdom Metazoa; phylum Arthropoda; class Insecta; order Lepidoptera; family Pyralidae; genus Euzophera; species Euzophera pinguis. Next base: position 4,553,495 of record OX376161.1, on the reverse strand, counting down.
CGATGGTCGGCCGTCCACCGCTGTGACCAACAAAAACATCAATGCTGTGCGCCGTATGATTGAAACAGACAGGCATGTGACCTACCATGAAATTCGCGCATCCTTAGAAATAGGCATGAGTCAAATACAATTAATCCTACACAAACATTTGGGTGTGAGAAAGCTGTGCTCGCGGTAGATCCCACACAACTTGACCGAGGCTCAAAAAACGGACCGCGTCACTTGGTGCAGTGCCATGCTTACCAGATTCAACGAAGGTGCGTCAAATTTGGTGTGGGACATAGTAACAGGTGACGAAACATGGATTTATTGCTACGATCCCAAAACAAAGCAGCAATCGAGCGTATGGGTCTTTCAAGATGAGCCGAAACCAACCAAAGTGGCGCGCGTGAAAAGTGCATCTAAGCGGATGATTCCTTCTTTTTTAATAAAACTGGACACGTGGCTACTGTTGCTTTAGAGAATCGTCGTACAGTGAATAGTGACTGGTACACGACCATTTGTTTGCCGGAAGTTATTGACGAACTCCGTAAAAATAACCGTAAACGCCGTATCATCCTGCACCACGACAATGCTAGTTCTTACACGGCCAGACAGACAAACGACTTTTTGAAGGCGAAAAATGTAAAACTCATGAGTCATCCTGCATACAGTCCCGACCTGGCACCTTGTGACTTTTTTCTGTTCCCAAAAATTAGAACCAATTACGCGGTCAACGATTTTCATCACCAGAAGAGGCTGTCGAGGAGTATGAAAAACACGTTTCAGAGGTCACCACAGAGGAGTGGCACAAAAGTTTTCAAAACTGGTTTCATCGAATGAAAAAGTGCATAGACGCCAAGGGAGATTATTTTGAAAAACAATAAATTAATTTTGTACCTTTAATAGTATTTTTTCATATTCATTCCGGAAACTTATAGTGCGCCCCACGTAGATATGGCGCGTTAAAGTTCCGTGTGACGTCACAATGTGCTACACTTTTTCGCAATATGTGACGTCACGAGCCCCCACTCCTAAAGTTTGATGCGTTATACCTTAATAATTTATTGCTCAATTGACAAAAGAAAAAAATACGTCACTAATATATTTTGATTCCCTAAATGACGGACTAATTTTAATATTAATCTTTTGACCCTGGAAACTAGCTTATTATTTTGTACTCTCTATATTTTGTCGTCGGACTGCCCGCATTAGTTTCTGTAATGCTACGGAATGCTCTCATTTTCTTTTAATCGGACTATATTGGGCATTTTCGGATTTCAATTCGTTTCTCGTTATGGGAATCTTTTTATTGTTAGGATTGGATTGGGGTCATGGTTGGGTTGACATAATACTTATTATGCCCTCGTAAATATTACCTTTTGGGACAAAGCAGAAACTGAAGCTATATACGAATTCATTCATTAAAGGCAAATTGATCAAGGCGGGCATGGTCAATTTGGCCTATGAATGAATTTTTAGCAGTTTCTTGAAGCTGCATTTGTTTCTAAGTTTTTGTTTTTTTTTGTATACAATTTAGTAGGCATACAAACATGCGGCCCTATCAGTAATCGGTTACCGCAGTCATCTGGACGGTTTGGTTGTGGAATTATTATAGAACTATGAACTGCTTCCCGTGCTCACTGTTTTATGGAATATACGATGATGAAATAGACTAACATATGTATAAAACACTACATTCAACAATAATTTGTCATAAAACATAACTAGTTACTTATTTATTAACGTAAAAATATAGGCACCGTACTACTGGGGGTGATGGTCGGTGGCACGGTGGGCCAGAAGGGAGGTATGAAAGGCATCGTAAAGCGAAATTGCTACCTTTCTGTCATAAGAAGTTAGAATCGGGTAGAATTTCTTCACAAAAATATTCATATTCCCATCCCATTTCACAAAGAGTCATGACTTTGAAGGTAACGTGTTTTCGCGTCGGAATCGTCCATTAATGAATCTTGTTAAAAATAAAAGTCCTTTGCAAATATTCTATATCTGGTCCTCTCCAAAGTTTTGCTTTTATAAGTTAAATTTAATCGTGTTTGAATTATTCACGAACGGATAATACACTACAGTTGGAAATCCTAACTATGAGTTATTACAAACCTCATATAAATTTCTTATGGCATTCCTTTGCTTATATTAAAACTAACACACATAGTTACTGATACAGATGGTCTTAGCTGCCGCCTGGTGGTTTGAAAGAACTACGTCAGAAAGCCCCTTATTCCTACTAGTTCTGTCCGAAAGGTGGTTGCGAAAAACTAATACCAGGGTGTACATTGTCGATTGACCATGTAACCCACTCGATATAAATATGATCAGTTATTAAAACTATTGGTGTGGTTTTAACCCTAGCAATATGGCTACGGATTCATCTTGCTTTCCGAACATAGAAGTACCCACAGTCACATGCCGTATTTGATATACTTAAATAAAGGGGATAATATGTTGTCTTACACCTAGCTTTGCCTTTTTATTTCTCTCCAAATAAGATGTGGAATTTACATCATCTTAGCTGACTTTTCCTTGTTCGGAAACTTGAATACCTACAAGTCGCTGGTGGCAGTAGTAATAATCAAGATACTATTATAATTTCAAATCATTCTTGAGATGTCTTATATGCGTGTGATATGATATGGCAATGAATGGGTTTTCCAGTATCTAATGGAAGCGATCCAGTAACTTCTTGTGTCTCTATTTCTACTTTTAGTTTCCTCTAGCTACTGATCAAGGATGGATCCTTACATTTTCGGCAGGTTCAAATTTCAGGGATTTTGAAGACTTAGCGCTACAAATAAAACAAATTATGCAATGAAAGAAATTTTCAGTTGGAAAGTTTACAATACCTAGCGATTCAGCGGAGCAGTTCGCGAGCGGGGCACAGGAGGGGACATCAGTTGCATAACAAGCGGGCGCCGCCGGCATCCGGCTAACGGGACTGTGGCGCGAGCGGTCGCGGACACGAGCCACCATCTCCTATCTAAAACGATTCGACACGGTCATTCTGCCGGTATTTGCATCGAACACTCTGCAAATTTTTTCCAATCCCAAATTGATAAATCTCACGATACTTCCTCGTTTCGTCATTTCTCATTACGGAATGCATGGACGTGGCCGGCTGGCGGCTGATCGTGCGATCATGAACGAGACCGTGACTGATCGTACACAAAGCCCCGGGATGCAACGAAGTCTAGCAACTTTTTGAATTAGAAAGAAGGTCGTTTGAACACAAAAACAGTATAACTTAGGTTGGATTTGATATTACGTTAGTATAATATTGACATTACGTAAAATAACACTCAATGCAAATAAAAATACACTTCGAGCTCACCAGCCCAAGGTGGCTTAATTCTTTTCAAAAGGGCGTGAAATTAAAATGATTCTCCAGGGTCGGCAACGCGCGCTTTAGCAATAGTTAGCATAGAAAGGCTCTGTCAGAGTAGACCGCGTGAAGGCAAAATACGTGATAATATGTACGGACATACTCGTATGAAATACATACACACGAACATAGAACCTCCTCCTTTTTGAAGTCGGTTAAAAATAGAGCTTCTGTCTAACAAATTCTATCAGTGGAGACTTTTAAATTACTTTTTAGAACTATATTGTAGCAACCATGTATAAATAGTCGATAGTCTTCTAAAAGGGAAAATAAATAAATAAAAAAAATGGAATCGTTGGTATCTCATGAAGCACGGAAGTCGCAGACCGCCTGTCTATGTCCGTGCGTGTACACACATTGAACTGGTTTTTAAGACAATGTCGACTCTCACTACATTGTAAATGACTGGCTGGCCTGGCTACTGGGTGTCGCTAACCACCAATCCGTTACTATACACCCCTACCATGATTTTTTGCAAACTACTGTCGATTTCTGTACAAATCCTTTTGCAGAGAGGTACAGAAATCAACTGTACATTTCAAAACTCAAGGAAGGGGCTTCTGATTTCTCTAGTTTCCGTTCGTACTCCGACAACTGATTTGATTTGATTATTTTTTTTTAAATCGCAATAGTAATTTAAATTATTAGTTTTAACAGAGATTTTGTTGAAATTATCTCAGGCCAGGCCGCGGGACAGACTCTACCTGCGTATAGTGTCTGTCTAGTTTTCTGTGATTTCACTATTTTTTCATCATACTAGCGTTTATTCCTAGTTGCGTCGTCAGCTTACGCTTCGGAGCCTAGGGTACGCTGTAAGTCATGCTTCTAGATTTGGCGGCACTGGTTATTACAATGTCTGACCTCCGTAACCCCTTTTACAGGGAAACCAGACCAACAGGAATGTAAGCCGAGGTGTGTTAGTGGCCAACACTGTCAGAGTTTTGCTAATCTGACACAGCCTAACTCTGCTATCCATCGATAACAACCGGGACCAACGGCTTAACGTGCCTTCCGAAGCACGGAGGAGCTCGGGATAGAAAATGCCACTAAATGACCAATCCAATAATGGTCGCGTCTCGTCGTTGCTTGACACGCGCATTCGCTACGGATGCTTAGGAGTTTTATCTTTAGGGGGTCAATAATTCAGTACTTAACGGACCTACCTAATACCTAAGCATTTTGTGGCATGTGAACTAATACATTCTTTTAGTTTTATGATATGTAATACTTTAAATAAACTTTTCGAAGCTTTCCATGCTATTGAATTCGCGGAAAAAGGTCAAGGATTTCAAAGGCTATATGAAAAGAACAAGCCGGAGTAGAATAAGCTACCAAGTGTGCGGGGGATGGTGTTCCCTATCTCTATATTGTTTTAAGACCATTTTAGTTATACACGATACTATTGTTATTTATCTCTTCCCTTATAAAATTCTATTAAGTAATCAAACAAAAATTGCGAGACAAGTTCCGTACTATTACCTACCTATAAAACCGCAAAAAAAAAAAACATGTCTGTCGTATGGAAGCCCCCTTAAATATTTATTGTATTATGTTTTTTAATTTTTTTTTTTTATAGCGGCATAATAAATACATCATCTGTGAAAATATGGAGTCATTAGGAGAGGCCTATATCCATCTGTGGACTGAGTGCGGCTGAAATGATGATGATGATGATAAATTAAAACAAATTATAGTGTGCGTCTTGGTCTTAACTCTTGATGCCGTCGACACTGTCGTCAAGTGAATTAAATAGCGACTATTTGCTTAATCATTGAAAGATATAATTTGAACAGTCGCTAGCAGCGCTTGTGTTGGCCGACTGTGGAGACACAAAATAAAAATGATCTAGAAATGCCTAGAAACATACATTTATTGGCAAATCTTGTTGAATACTCAATGAAAATATTGCCGTGGTTTGGCAAATCCCAATTAGAAACCTAGGTTATAAAGATGATGGTTAAGGAATTTCGATTTGGTTGCGCCTGAGCTACAGTAATACTAACCGTTCATGGACTAATCGAGTATTGGTAGTATCAGTTTTAATACCTCATCATCATCTTTATATCCTCTTTACTCGTCTACTGCAAAGGCTAAAAGGAAAGGTGTGAGTTTAGCAGTACGTGCCTATTTTAAAAAATCTGATATTGACGACGTTCATAATTTCTAATGATTAATTTTCATATATTTTCATAACTTTTAAATAAATAACGGATTAATCATTTTCAATTTCTTTACTTCGACTGACACCCTATGGTTATCTCAAATTAATTCTGTAATTGTTCATCAGTAGTCGGATTTCAGATTTTGTTAAACTTTCTTGTTTGGTTTAGAATGTTATAGTGTGGTGATTATTACCCTGACGTATGAAGCTATCTAAGCTGGTTTCGTTATCTCTAAATAAAATACCTAAAATAATTATTTCTTTGAGTCAAAGGAAATAAAAATCCATCACTTAGACACACAGACGATATAATTATATAGACAGTTACTTCTGAACTAGCATTATTTTGTTGGATGACTGCGTTTCAAGTGGCAATTCATTTTAGCAGTCGCAGACTAGATTCCGCGCATATATACCACTAAGTACTTTTATGTGGCTATACGAGTATCAAGGTAATTAGTCGGAGAGCCTGTGTCAGGGCTTTGAATAGCCTCTGCCTGAATTATGAATGGCAAATTGAACCGCGGGGGCGGCGCTCGATCATTTTCAGGATTATTTTTTTTTCTTTATTTTATTTCTGAGGGGAAAATTGTATGTTATGGTTGTCCACAAACCTTAGATTAATAATTGGTCTCGCGCGCTCGACTAGATACCGTCGGCGTACTAGAAAAATGCGACAACTAATACTACGCCGAATTCGGCGTACCCGCGTCAGTCACGCTGCAACCGATGAGTGAGTTGGACGTCTAGATACATTTAAAATTTAATGTAAATGCAGACGCAAAATGCCAGTTTGCGTAGTAAAACTGTGTAAGAATAATACTAAAAGATATAAGAAAGACACTGGTATTACAAACTATCAGTAAATGTATTGTATAATTTCGAAATATGGACATAAATTACTCATGAAATGAAAATAATAAAACCCTAAAGCGCGAAGTACCGCTCAGTGCTCAATGTTGCCGTGTATGATAAAAAACCCTAAATTCCCCAAGGTTTCGATTTTTATTATTTGAATATTTTGTTTTTTAACTCCCGACCCCAAAAGAAGGATGTTATAAGTTTGACTCTAATTTTTGTGGTCTGGGACAAAAGTAAAAACGTGGAATGTACTAGCTGCTTCTTTTCCCGCGCAGACCATACAAGCCGGCCGAGGTAGTGGGCGAAAATCCAAGAAACCATATCAGTAGGCGATACGACTAGAAACCTATCACTATTTTGATTTTTTTTTACGCCTACCAACATGCTTAATGTGGCCTTTAGGTAGTTTGTATCCCTTAGGGTAGTGTTGCCGGATAATCGATTAATCGATTTTGTTTTTTTTTAAATAATCTAAGGTATCGATAGTACTTATTGATATAAATCAATTTAAACCATTTTTGTCAATTAATCGAAAACAATCGATTATTCATTGCAATACCAAGCAATTAATCGATTTAATCGACATAGGTGATCGTTTTTATCGATGGTTATCGATTATGTATCGATAGTATCGATGTAATCTGTAGTATTGATTTTTGTCAATTAATCGAAATTAATGGAATAATGGATTATTAATTGAAATACCAAGCATTTAAGGTATATGTGCATAGTACCGGAACTCTGCGGCGGGAGTGTACAGCGGGTAGGAAAACCTATGAGATAATTTTAAATTTGTTTAGGAAGTCCAAATGGAGAAAAATAAAAAATCGTAAAGAACCATCAAGCCGACTCACACTTGGCTAGTTTTATTTTATTTTATTTTAAAGGATTTTCTGATTTACATTTTATAATCCGTAACAAGACCACAGCAATTTTTTATTTATTTTCCCTTTGGTCGTGCCAGTCAAGTAGCTGGCAACACCATAAAGCACGCACACTAGCATCTTTGCACATTGTTTTACACACACTTTCCTAATAAGTTGCCGCATTTTGGAAACTGATTTTTCTTCAAAGCGCGGTATCTAGTCGTAGCGCCGCGGAGACCAATTATTAATCTAAGTCCACAAACGTTATTGTCCGATTAAGTTCACTTATTCACAAAAAAATATATTTTCAGGGAAATGTGGCGTAATTAGGTATTAGTATTTATTATAGTTACTAGTCCTATTTTAATATAATTTGACTGCGACGTCACACTTAAATAAAATAACATGTACTACAAGACATTATAAACAAATTTCATTGTTTTTCTTTGACTTCGCAGTAATTTCTACAGGAACGGTGTAAGCAAGAGCATACGAATGTAGGGTTGTAGATACGGTACACAATAGACAGCAAAATCTTTCTTGAACAGTAGTATTTTTATTGAAAGCTCTTTATTTCTGTAAGTTATCCTTTGTAAGTACGGATGTTAAGACTTCTGAGAAGTTATTGTTAAATTGGCGTTATGGGGTAATAGGGGACCATAGATTAAAGAAGGTTGGGGATAATTCATATTTCTATGTTAGGGACCAATAGCATTTTCCGTGCAATGTCATACCGGTATAAAGAAATCAGCCGTTTGATGTTTGCTTTGTTAAATCTAACGGACTGCGCATATTTGTCCGAATAGTCAAGTCTTTAGGTTAAAAACCGGTCGAGTGGGAGTGGGTTTTTCCCAGGTAGCAGTAACCACCGTACTACTGGGTATATGTTTGGAGGTACGGTGGGTCAGAAGGGTGGGTAACCTTGGTTATTGCTTCGTGGTTTAGTTCAACAAGGATTCCAGACTAGCAGCTCATTAGAATCCTTAAACACACATTCTGATTGCCTTTAAGTACCCTCTAATTTTATTTGTTGTTAAGTGTAGCAGCAACACAATTACTTAATCTGTGGAAACATCGGTTCTACATTTTATATCTCACGCTACAGGGGCCATTATACAAAATGTTGCATAAGCGCCATTTATACTTTATACATAGCTGCTTTTCAAATATACAATGTTCTATAAATTACATGTAGTAATAGAAAAATGAAGAAGTGGATAAGATTTGTAACAACAGTGAGCAAGAATGAAGGACGCAAATCGAACCTCTTGTAATAATCAATGATTTCGACACACCAATGTCGGCAATCGGAACATAATTTCCCACTCAAACACCTGCTTTCCCGTTCATTATGTACAGTGGTCCACATAGAAAAGTGAACTACTTAAGAAGTAAGCGTATGAGGAAAATGGTATGCCTTTTTATGTGTCTCACTGTACTTCCTTCGCTAGTTAACAGAACACAACATTTCCATTTAGTCCCGTCTTGATGCCTTGTGTGTGAACCATGTAAACAAATGTAGCCAAAATTGAATGCGACGTCACAATGCGCATTGAAATTAGTGTTTAAAATGGTCAAGCGTTCTCACATGTGGGGAAAAGAGATCTTTATAATAGTTGTGAGGTTACGACATACAATGTTTATCAGCGATGCAAATGTGTCGTGACTGTACGACCTCGAAGTACTTGGAAACTTCTCTAGTGAATAAATACCATAATAGTTATTTAATGTTTATAAAAACCGTATAAAACATAATAAACGTATTAAATGTAATATGGAGTTAATATACTTCTTAAAGATTAATCCAAATCATTTAAAAAAAAATAACCTGGTCAGCAGGCAAACTTCTTAACCAGTGAACCTCAGAGTTACCTATTCATTCTTCTTTGTCTAATTAAGCGTATTTTCCTAAATCGAATCACATAATTTATTTGTGAAAACATAGGTATACATAGACATGCAGTTGTTACAGATAATAGGGAATTAGATTTCCTAGACCGGTTATTGCAATGAAGCGACTGCCGTCTGACCTCCGTAACCCTTTTTACAGGGAAAGCAGACCAACAGAAACAAGGGAACAGAGTTACGTATTATGAGAAAACAATCTCATCATATCCAGAGACAGTCACAATACATTGAATCTACTGAGCTATGGGCTGTGGCGAAAGGCAATGTTGTGCTACATTTAATAATAATGTACGCGAAACGCCAGTTACGTCACGATGAATGTCATAATCTCTACGTGATTGATGGTCAGCTGGCGTGGGGCATATGAATGCTGGTTTTTTTTTAAATTACACCTCCTAGCTTTGAAGAGCTCGTTGCACGGAAGAAATTCTATTGATATCATCGAAGTGCTTGACGGCAGAATTATCAATTGCCTTCTGCTCGCCTTATTAGGAATTCATATTTCTATGCAGTCTTTCTAATTTTATGGGCAGAGGATATTATATTTGTAGTTGTGTCTTACCTATACATTTCCCTGAATGTGCAACGCTTTACCTGTCTGTCCCACTAGTCCCATTGACCAAGGCCCATGGGCCAACTACTAAACTCACAAAATAGTCTTTTGAGACTGACCCCTTCGAGTGTCATGGGGAAGATATTACACAAAGTATAGTTATTGTTTCAATAATTTCAGCTCAAGATAGGCATTTGGTATTAATTATTCAAAGTTGCATTGTCTCAATTAGGTATTCTGGTATTCGGCGAGTTAATTTTGACAATATTCCTGACCTGGTATTTGGATCAATTGAAGACGGAAGGCAGGCAAGGCCGTCTCGGGCTGATGCCCCCCTCCCCGTTGTGTAATTATTTCGACACAAGCCAATTAATCGCTGCGTGCCTCGTGGGCGTAAAGGTATACTCTCATGGGACACTAAGCTGCTTAAGTGACAGTCTTGGTAGATTTATAAATGCCATGAAAAACTTAATCGAAATAAACGTTGAATTTTTGAGTTTTCTAAGCCATTTTCGCCCTTATATCAACTGAAAATCATTTTGGGTATAATCATTATCATAATCATAACATAGTACCTATAAAACAAAGTCGCTTTCCGCTGTATGTCCCTATGTATGCTCAAATCTTAAAAATTACGCAACAGTTTTTGATGCGGTTTTTTTTAATAGATAGAGTGTTTCAAGAGGAAGGTTTATGTGTATAATACATGTATAATATAATAGAGAAACACTGATACCACAAGCTTCCGGACTAGTTCGTGGAAGGGAACAAGTAGACAGTGTGGGCTTCACCAGGAACGTAAGAAAAAGAAACCTCCCTGTAGAAGCAAGTGCGGGACTGATCTCAGCGGCCCGAATATGTTGCTGCTTGCGGCGGTCCCGACGCAACGTCACCAATATCATCTTGAGAGTTGTCAAGCTGGAATCGCATCACAATGTGAGTTTTAATTCATATGTAGTGCGAGTTCCCACTTCACACTTGACGATCTTCAATCAGGATTTTTTTTTTGCGTTAAATGGGAGTGCTTTACATTACGCACTAACTAGTTATTATATTTTATTTCATATGTATGTTATGTGTTATGTATTTATTGATATATAATTACGTTTTGTTGCCTGAAATAAATGAATTTATTATTATGTATCTCCGCTTGGGATTCACGGGGGTTATTGATCCAACGCGCAGAGGCCCTTGGAAGAAGTTGATGTCATGTGGTGCTTCTGCCAAAACCCGCTTTCGGCTATATCGATAGTTGACATTTCCATGAACAGGTCTCGGCAGGATGAGGAACTATTTCTAATGAGTGAAAATAATAAATGGGCTATGGTGATGAAGTTTGGGTGGTTTAAATCTGGGTTATTTTCATAGAAATTTGGGCAACTGCCATAATCACGATTACTGACTATTAGTGGCAGGCGGTTACTCGCCACTCAGTGAACTGGCCCCCAAACAGTCGCAGTGTTTGGCAACAGAAGGGCAACATTGGAATGAGCGGCTAAGGATGTGAGCGGGTTTCCCCGTTATTACGTCATTCCGTGCAATACACCCTCGTATATAGCTCATGCGACTCCACTCTGGCCGTTATTATTATTTAAATTGAAATGGAATAATTTTAAAAATTGCTCGATTTACAGTACAAAATAGTTCGTTTTTGTGCAACTCGAAAGAACCGTACATTTCAAAGTACCAATCTGTTCCGTTTGACGCTTTGCAGCTCAGAAATTAATTATTAACGTTCTAGAACTAAGAGTCTGCTGACCTCTTGAACAGAAACAATGAGTTACCTAATTTTACATATCACGGAAGCATAATTGCTGTTTGTGTAAAATGCGATAACGCTATGAGAATGTCCGCGGCCGTGTGTCAAACCATTGTATTGGATGTGGCTGCACCCCAAGGTATAATTAAATTCTGATCATTATCGCAACGTACTGTTTGCGTTTATGGAAACCATCGGTTTTCGGCGGCCTCTCGCCTATCAAGATCTATGGACATGTTAGTGTTACGTATTTAATTTGATGGTCGACTGTTTGCGTTGCTGTGTCATGGGCTCCGTGCTGCCATGACCTGCTATAACATTTTTATTTAATTTTGTTTTCTTTTAGATTTAAAAACCTCAATTTGGTTTTGATCTTGTGCTGGGACCAATGGACATAACCGCAATAAGTGCTTACTCGAAAATAACTTAAGTAATTCAACTCTTTTTTTGTAGTAAAGCTAAAGTTAAAACAAGTTCTGTGAATGCTTCTACTCTAAATGCTAATGTTATTTTTTTGTAAAATCATGTATTAAGTGAGGTCATGGATTAATATTATATCTTTATATATTAGTATCCTGCATGTCATCATCGTTGTTATATGCAGTATAAACCTGTCCTATTTATGCTTTTATACTTGGTAATATTCTAAAGAATTGTGTAAGTTTTGTGTTTGTTTGTAGGTGATAATCTTAAACTAATAAACCAATATAAAAAAAATTTTGCTGCATAATATAGTCTGTGTTATAATTCTCGCGCCTTTTGAGACTAGTCAAATGCAAGATTGGTCGAAAAAAAATGGCAGACATACGGTTTTCTGTAGTTAGCCGTCATGTTTTTTCGAGACACCATGGATTCGTGAAACCGCGAGGAATAAATATTATTTAACTAGAGAAGACTACATACACTTGATAAAATCCTAAAATATAGCTGGCTTTCTTATTTATATTGGTGTATAACAATATAAGCGTATAAAAATAAAGCGAAAGTTACTTTGACTTCGCAACAAGATGAAAATAACTGTACACGGACCGGTCATCTAACAACAGTTTAACGCGCCTCAAATTAGGAGACCCAGCCTCGTCAACCTTTCTTTTGTGGTCACTGTGTGTCAAAATATCAACAATCTATATGGTAGAAACAAAGAAAAAATATTAATTTATGGGTTACTATATAATAACAATTCTAATGTTCTGATCATGTTTGTAATATGCATAGAATTATCAATCGATTGCCTTCCGCCCGCCTTGACGCACTTCCCAATTATTTAGTAATATCTTTACACACCAAAATTTACATAGTATTTAAATAAAATTATAAGTTTAATTATTGTAAACCTATAAAAATGTCGGTCAACACATTAATAATACAGGTGTTATCCCCAAAACTCTTCGCAATAGTCTCGAAAGTCTACAAATTCATCCCCTTAGTTATTATCTTCTACAAAAAGCTGCTATTCTCAATACATGTAGAATTATGCGGAAATTCCTGTCCATCGACTAAACACTATCATCTTTGATAATTATCATTACTTCATAATATTTTTGCTTGGCCAAAAGCCCGTAAAAATATTTAGCTCCCCAGCAAAGGGTATAAATAAACCTGTAAAAACATAATAATAATAATAAATATGCAATTTTGTACTTTTAACAATTAAATACATCATTTACTCGCTTGGAATACAATTAAATGTAAGTAAATATTACGTTATATTTTATTTACATGACAGTTAGTGCACAAAACTGATAATAACATAATACAATTGGATAATATCAGTCGCAGTTGGCAGGCTGACGTAATTGCCTATACACTAGGTCTCGCTACACTGTGGGACCAAGAACAGCTTATTGGATCAGGCATTGTTGAGGCTTCCACGAGACTTGAGACATAATTGTGTAACGGTAAATTAATATTTGAGTATCAAGATACGTATTTTATCTGTATATTTTTTGAGGGTAGAAGCTAATTCTCCTAATTTTCTCGGAACACGCTCGAAAATATTATGAAAGACATTGTGCTAGATAAAAGATACTACTCTGTCATTCCTTTATATCAGTATATGTTCATAAAGGAACTACTTTGTAAATTACCTATTAGTTACCGCATTGGCTCAGGGATCCAAAACCAATGAGAGTCCAGCCCTCCCTATTCCGCGCCATTGCTTCCCAGTCGTCTTTTGAGAAACTGGCTATTTACTTCAGAAATATCAGATCTTTGGTTCAGCTTCTATACCATTCTCTGCATAAAACATTACTTACAGTTTAATTTGAGCGTAGTTCAAGTAACTAGGGAACAAAGTTGTAAGCATTCACGTTATGTGGCTGGTCTATAGGGCCTATGCGGATAAATCTAAAGCTTGTTCTAAACCTTTCACGAAAGTTGGGTACTTTTACTATCAAAAGAGGACTAAAATTTATTACTGCCCAGATCTTTACAAATAAAAAGAAGTGTCGGCCACGACACAAGCAAGACAAATCCTTATCATTTTAAGTTCTTACAAAGATATAATCCGACGTTTAATTTCAACCGCCAAGCGCTTGTGTAGGATGCTCTGCTAAAGCCTGAAGTTTTGTTTCATCAGTTTTCTTCTCGGCTTCTATATTATGAAAATGTTTTGGCAGCCTTGAGAAGTACTTGCATATTACATAAATGCAAAGTTAGACGAGTAGCAATCATTGAGAAAGGAACTTTTGACTCCGTAACCACAACAGACAATAGTGTCTGTGTGAATTATGTACTTAGTTGTCTAAATAATTTCGGATCTTAAAATCGTATTGGTACCTTATCGTATCTGATGATGTAATTCTTAAAAGTTGTTAATTCCTCATAGCTTAGAGTTGTGACCACCACAATCCAATTTGGCTTATAGTTTCTTCCAGAGAGATCTATTCTGATCTATTTTGACGACGTGATAGTTGTTCGGCATTAAGATCGTGCTCATACCATTAACGTAAACATATGTTAAGTATCAATCGTTATACAAGTACAGTATATGACATAGTACCTAAATTAAACTTTTAGATGTTATGCTGTCGAAAAAATGACGAAACCCCTACTATCACGGTACTTTGTTAAACTATTGCATTAGGCATACCGGTTCAATAAAGGCTAACTGCTGTCAGGATGCTAAAAGGTCGCAATAAGCAGATTCCAATGGTCACAGATCTCAGTATAAATATTACGTATCTATATGTTTTAAATCTATTTGAAAACGTACAATAAATGTACTTGCAGTCTTATTGCAAATGCGTACTGACAAGTTTTAATAACGTTTTTTTAGGATGGAGAATGAATGAATAAATGAATGAATGAACACTTTATTGCACCATTTACAAACAAAAGAAACACATAGTTAAATCCAATACAACTAAATGGGAAATAAGACCGTTGTTATAGTCTCTTAGATATAGCGAAATAGTTCTCTACCTGCAAGCATGTTCTATCTTAGACTATTCGGCGAACTATGTATAATTTCCTGCCAACACCTAGTGATCTAGTCTCACTAGACGGATTTTCATCGTTTTTTTTTTATTTATTAACTTCCATCTAACTAACACAAAAAAATTGTGTGCCTAACGGTGCGCACAGAGAACTTTATACCATACTAACACCTATGCTACCTGTGTTTGACAAAATAAATGATTATGATTAATCATGTACTTAATGTATGGTATAACCGTGACTACCTACTTTAATATCGTAAAAAAGTAAATAACTAAATATTTAAGTTTTGTTTCATTGTTTCAGGTATGTTTGTCATTGTTTGTATCATCTCCACATGGTCACTCCACATCAAAATTGGCAATAAATGCATGTTCAGTGGTATCTGCCCTTCGTCCACTTGGATCTACCCTAGGATCTACTGCTGGATGTTATCGACATGCATCTTATTGTAAGCACCTTTTCGCTCATTGCAAAATTATGAATTGATATGTATTCTATCGACAATTTTATAAAACTGTATATGCCATTTTTGTAATCCAATATAACATTAGTTGTATCTCAAAATTTTCAGATCCGTGATACTTTATTTATCCCGGCATATTAGACTTGTATGATGACAACGGATTAGGATAAAAAAACGTTCAGGCGGCTTGGCTGTTACGTAGGTAAAATTTTTCGGCAAGTCTTTACCGTTCTCGACTTTAGGGAAATTTTCTGGCGAATTCAGCTATACTTACTATTTAGTCTGTGTTCAATGTTCATTCGTGCCGTGTTGCATAACTGGTTATTACCTTGCTCTTGTTTGCGGCACTGTTCTCACAGTTTACAACACGCTTACAGGTCAGAGAAAAACAACTGTGGGAAAATTTAGTCTATATACCAGTAATCATTTACCTTTGTTGCGGAAAGTCGCAAATAAACTTCAATGTGGATTTAAAATTGATCTTAAAAATAACGCAAACGATAATGGAGCGGTCCGTGACTCGTGTCGTGAGTGACGCGCGTTTGAATTGGGTTTGGAATCAAATTTTAATTTTGAACAATAATAATTATTTGTTCCAAAATAGTAGCGCGCCTCAGGTTCGCGGCTCACATTGCGCTGACCACCTTTCAATTATAATATGCGAGTTTTAATGGAACTAGATTCGATCAAAATTTAAATCGACTTTCAATCGATTATTCGAAAAATCTACGTACGAAAATTACAGGCCCGGTCTGCAGAAAACGGGTAAAGGAATAATGCCCGCTTGTGGTTTGTCCCTTCTGTCTCGAGAAATTTCGGCATTTTAATTGTCTCATTAAAGTCCTATTAATTTGTTTCCTTGTAATTATGCCACCGGAAAGGGGTTCCCTGTCTTCATTTAATCGCCACCGAAAAACCGCAATGCTGTCAACCGAAACTTTTAAGTAGGTATTTCTGTGTGTATAATGAATTACGTCATCTACATGTACATTTACATACAAATACACATAAGTAAATATGGCTCCAATTATTTTAATACTTTTTTGGTACTAAACTCAAAATTTGATATGTCAAAACTTGTGATGTAAAAGTTTGATAAGTGGCTAAAAACAAGCTACCTAGTAGATATTTTTTTAAAACAAACAAAAACTATTTCCTAAATGTTCCACGAGTGGCCGCTTATAAACTGATGTAATAAATATGACATGAGACAGTTGTAGGATTTTTTTTGCGACTATGGCATGAGACTAAAAATTAAGGCTCGTTGATGTCTTTCGACAAATTCAACCAATAGCTCATATTTTTATATTTATCCATTAAATCATCAAACTCCGACTTTGTATCGAGTTCTTGAGTTTGAGTTGAGTAGGTAACTCAGAACCTGAATTTAAGCCAAGTCAAGATATTGCGGTCATATCATAAAGGATCCCGCTTCCACACATTTCGGTTGAGTCTGGCTTGCTACAAATACTTTTTACGCTCATAATTTTTATTTATTATAAACTTTGTTATACACACAAGTAAAAATACTTCTGCAATGGGCGGATTGGCGAACTTAATTTTGAAAGCAATTTCTCTTAGTCAACCTTTAAAACAGGAACAGGAAAAACAGAAAAGTTTATTGCAGCAAAAATTGGCTGCCATGTGAAATTATCATTAGATCATACTGATGTTCATTTGATGAAAAAAGGGTTCATTAGATGAACCGAGTGATTTTTCAATCTTAATCATCGATCATTAACCTACAAGTATATCCGCCCACACGTATAATTGCGGACTTCGGAAAATTTATTGTGAACTCATGCGCATGTAAACTGCGCGTAGGCTGCCATTGTGCAAAGTCGATGACCTGTTTGGGGATTTGACACTTGAATATAGCTTGTGTTTGTAACGCTCATGTCGAAATCATGGAAATACTAATTGGTGACCGTGTCTCTGTCGGCGACAAAAATAATGTCCTCTCCGGGACTAATAGCTAATTTTATGAGGTTTGGCTTGAGATGGATGGCGTCGAAGTCACCTACATGTTGGCGAAATTGTTAAAAGTAATTACAATTTTTGTGGATAAATAAATAAAAAAATGTAGGTATAATTCCAGGATTAAAAATACTTTTCGATGTTCATTAATAATAATGAAGTCAAATAAAACTAAATTTTGCCATTGACACGAAAGAAGTAGAAGGTCCTATATCCATACTTGCACATAAATGCGAAAGTCTGTCTGTCTTTCTGTTACGCTTTCACGGCCGAACTGCTGAACGGATTTTGATGAAATTTGGTATGAATATAGTTGAAGACCCGGGTTCAAACATAGGCTACTTTTTGAAGCAGGCGGAGCTGCGGGAAACGGCTAGTTTCTCATATAAGAATCTGTGAATTGTACTTTTTCTTTTTGAGAAATAAATTTCTCTAACGATATATCGATAATAAAAGTACCAAGATTTAGAGATGTCTGTGTAAATATTTTCTTTTTTTAAAATTTATAGTTAGATTTCTAGCTAGCATGGATTATAATTTAAACGTAAAATATTGTGTTATTTAAATATGATGTTATTTCAAGAAGTTTCTAATAATAGTTATTTTTCGCTAAGGTCAGACTAATGTTAATAGGTATCACCGTTTCGAGTAGGTGACATTGATGCCGTCAATTCAGTGCCTGTTTTATTGATCGTTTTATCAATAAACTTTATAAAAATAAATATTGTAGTATTCTGGCAACACCAACTTTCTGGATGGTCATTACTGGATGATTTTTATGAACTAACTGTAGTAGCGATAGAACTTTTTCATAGTTAGGCAAAAGGTTCCGTTGATAAATAATTTCGTTGTCATCGACGGTAAATGTGCACAGATTAGTTACAGTACAGTCACGAGCATTAACGTGCATATGTCGTGGTCAAATCGTAGAATTGATCATTTCATGATATGATCGATTCAATGATCTGGCCACGACATATACACATCGGTTCTAAAATCATTGAAACAAGGTCTAGTTAATATTAAATACAATTCATACTATCCATATCCATACTAATCCAAACTAATATTATAAATGTGAAAATCTGTCTGTCTGTCTGTCTGTTACGCTTTCACGGCCAAACCGCTGAACGGATTTTGATGAAATTTGGTATGAATATAGTTGAAGACCCGAGGTCAAACATAGGCTACTTTTTGACGCAGGCGGAGCTGCGGGAAAAAGCTAGTTATATATATTTAGGTTAATTAGAGACTGTCAGACTATAGTTATTTGAAGTTTGCATAATACGAAAAATCCACCGAAAAATTGAACCTCAGCATCACGACTTGCTTTCCTAATACGAAAAGAGATAAAATATAAAAAAGTGGCAACAATGCACCACCATTAGCCGTACGTTATTTTTATCTAGAGGTACATTTGTCTTCGTACTCGTTACAGAGCTGGTATCAATTATTCGCTTTGAGTTCTGCGCAGTTTTCTCACTGTTATTGTAATGGATACAAAAATATGTGATTTTACAGTTCCAAACTGTAGTTTATGTGCGCTAAGCTCTTGTGACGAAAAATGTCGAACGATAGTATATAAATCATCGATATAAATAAATCGTATTCTCTGGGCATGGAAATATGATGTCACATATAAAGAAAGAAGGACCTGATAACCAAGCGCGGCGCGCGTATCCGTAACGATTGCTTGTGTCAAGCGACGGCGAAACTGCTATGGTATTAGTCGCCATTAGTGTCCGAGCCGTTGATCCCGGTTGTTATTGATAGATGTGTGTCTGATGCCTTAAGGCAGCTTGACAAATATGAACGTGATGGCCACTAACACAGCCTTTCCATTGTAATAATCAGCACCGCTAAATGTAGGACCATGATTAAAAGTGTATCCTATAGGCTCGACAATTTATGAGGAATTAACCAGCAATTGCGACCATGCGAATTAATATCTAATTATCCTAGTAAGTAACTGGTCGTTTACCGACCAGAGATAATTCCAAACCTACGTAACCAGTAACCACTTAATTCATCCTTTCTATCGGATTTCCTCTGCGGAATCATCTGAATATTTATGAGGCAAACTTTTGTAGCCTACTGCTTTTTATGCACGAAGTATCTTCGCTTTGTTATAATTTATTGTTTCCGATATTACAAATTAAAAATGCCTAATTTTAGAATCTGATACCTTCGTTACTTCTTTAATAAACGTAGAAGATTTACAAAAAATAATTTTATTCAAATAAGAAATAATAAACGTCGTATCAGCTTAATCAACAAAATGAAGCTTATTACGGCAAATTGTATTTTATACAATTTTTAAATTAAACAAAGTAGAAATTACCTACTAAAATTTCTTCTCTTTTAAAGGCATGTGAATTAAACAGGTAAGTTTCAATTTGAGTTTTATTTGCGACGCGGTGATGGCGACCTTCTTTGCTATTTGGAAGGACAAAGGGAGAGGTGAAGGTCGAACTCCATTTTATTTGTAACTAAACGAAGTAGCAGTTTAATTAAATATTGCAAGTTCCTTCTTTGGCTACCTTATTAGATTCCCTTGATACTTTTCAATGACAGGGATCTGTTTTGTACGATTATAAATAATCTTTATTTTAAAATGCCCGGAACGAGTTGTAGAAAACTGATAATTGTATAGCAAAATAAATAAGTTCAGTTTACATCTTCAGTTTACCCTTCAGAGCCCTGGGCACGCTTATAATCCTAGATGGATTATTTTAATGGAGCGACTGTCGTTTGGTCTGAACTCAATGCCTTATAAAGGGAAACCTAGCTAATATTGTGTCAGTCGCTTTTAGATTGTTCAGGGTGTCTTAAGACATCTAATAAAACAGCTTATTAACTGCCGTCTAGCAATAATAGCCGGCCGGGACCAACGACATGCCTTTCGAAGCACGGAGGACCTATCTTTATGCATACATGTATATAATGAGGAACTGTTTACAGTCACAAAAACGAATATTTCCCGACAGTTGACAAGCAATGAAGGAAGCCTCCGCTGCAATATTAAATCAGGGAGACGTACTGGCATCGCGTGCGAGTAATGAGTAAATTATACGAATGTTAGGCAAACCACCGGGTCGTTGACTCCTGTCATTCACACTTGCCTCAATCGCTGGCTGTTCAGAGTGTGGAAATTATCATGTAATTAGGATTGACGCTTCTTCAGAGTTGATTTCCTGGTAATTGAGGGTCGTGACAATGGGATTCACTGTTGGCAGTTAGTATTTTCCAATTTTTCCGGGTCGATCTGCATTGGTCCTGGTCTATTGAACTGATTTCTAATTCGTAAAGAAGTATCAATTATTTTTATGTATAACCTCTTAGGAACTAAAAAAAACGCTGTCAAACTGCTGGAAAACTAAGTAAGCTTTTGCCCAGCAGTGGGACATAGCAGTAAAAATGTAGAGGATATATATACATTGTATTAAGATTACGATGTATAAAGCACATACTTGTCCTTCACTGACCGTGCCTCGTTGATGATTGAACCCGGATAAACGAGAACCTTCCAAAAAGACATTGACACACTGAATTGTTCTTTATCGCTGGGCGAGGCACTGGCGAGTCAATGCTATCGACAATCTCGGCGTCCACAATTACTCAAATGCATTTGTCCATGTGCCCATATATGATTGTGAATGGTTAGCAGTGGTGTGTTGCTTAACCTTTACTTCGTGTCTCACAATTTTCTTTTGTCGAAAATTTCGTCTTTCTCAGTGATTTGTCTAAAACGAGACGAGCCATTTATCAACCACTTGCCTTTAGAGTAAGCGCAGTTTTAATACGTGGTCACGGCGAGGATATTAAATAAACGAAAAATCTGCATCAAAATCATAGAGCGAACTATCGACAGTAGCGTGCCTCTATCAAAGAATATCGAAACAAACCTTCCTTTCTCAATGGCCTCTATATATAAAAATATTGTGCCATTTGCAAATTCATAAAAATAATGTGAGATTAAAATAGAGCGAAATTAATGCTATGTAAAATACAACCCACATACTTATTTGTACTCGGAAAGAATCCCCAATACAGCTAATAAACAAATAAAAAAATTATTTTTCACTATTCTCTATATATTCATGTAAGAGGATCCGTCATCGCGATGACTCGCCTGTTTATCGAGTTTCCAAATAGAACAGCCTTGACATTATCAACGGCGGTGCCTTCATTAGACATAGAAGGACCTATGTTTTGTTGTGGTCTAGCTAGACGATAGATAAATGCTCAAACATTTCCTATTTGAACATTCAATTTTGTAAATACAGAAATTGGAAATGTATCTATGATTTGTGCTAAATGGCATACTATACTTAGTACGACATTTTAAAGTTATTTTTGCACTGGATAATCCTAACTAATATTAATGTTAGGAGTACTAACTAATATGAAAGTTAGGAGTATTGGGAAGGACATACGTACATACATAAACAAAACAATACAAAATATTTGCTATATACAGAAACAAATAATTATACAATTATTAAAGTTTAAACATACACTCGGCTTTTATACGGTGCTTTTCATCCCGGAAAAAATACTGTACTTGTATTCCAAACAAAAGTAGGAAGGTACATAAATTCAAAGCCACAGTAAGCATCAATTTAATGACAGAGCAAACATGTCTCATAACACATTAAAAGCGAAATAATTTCAGTGACGTCACGACAGTAATCTCAGCGTGAAAATGTTACAAAGTCAGAGAGGAAATCCCGATAAAACCTGGGAAAGAGGGATTTGGATGGGTCGCAGCCTCCTCGCCGTTTTCATTAAGTCCGCCGTCGACAGTCTGAAACGTTCTGAAACACTTATAAAACGGAGGCATCTCGAGCACTCCTCAGAATTAAAATGTTGGTTAAACTATGCCAAAGGCTTACCGGGGACGACCTTATACAAGTATTCCACTTATTTATGCTGAACATAGTTTATGGTTTAGAGGGGCGTGACCTAATTACTGTAACGATAGAAATAAGATTAGGTACAAGTGCCATGTGGGCGTGCCCTGCGTGCAACAGTTAAGCCACGCCATATTAAGTTAAGACTCGAAAGGCTTAACTAGCCGACACATGACACATCTACCTAACAGTCACTTCTGTGAAACATTTCCTGGAAAATTATGAAGTCAATGTTTTGTTTATGATAGAAATAATATTTTTAAAGTCATATTTTTAATTAGATTATTTGATTTTAACCATTCCTAAAGAAGTGAGAGGACGAGACTTACTAGGCATGAAGTCATTTAAGCCTCAACATATATAATAGTACTGACGTATCTGAGCTAAAGATAATTTAAAAAAATTCTCGATCCCCGGCAAAAGCAAGTTACAAACAAAAATTCATGAATTTCTTCACGTTATATTTTCATTGATGGAAGCCGATCCGATATCACTCAATATTCCTTTAACCATATAAAAACATCGTTACATACACAATGTGGAATACGCGTTTCATGTTACTAATACTAACCATATATTTTTACTGTAACTCCAATGTGACATTAAGCTTATCTATATAGTGAAGTAAAAAAACTATTTTAGGTAGGAACCTAGATACTGAAATCTAGACTTTTGGCCTTGGCTTGATAGCACAGTAATTATAAAATTAAATTAATAATTCAATGTGCGCAACTTTTGAAATTAGAAAAAGATATTATGGCCATGGTCGATAGTCGGGCTCATACGGAGATAAGTCGAATTCAATTTGTTTAAAAACATGGCGGATGACTGCAGCAAGCCGTATACATTCGCACTTATTTTTTTGATAAATCTCGCATTCGATTATATCTACCAAGGCGCGAGAATCGGCACCCTGGTATGCAAAAATAAAGAATATATATGATATAATGGTTTTTACAAATGATTCCATTCCTATTACACGGATATCAACGGCACCAACTGTGCTCGGCAATCACGCCCGATACGCACATCGCAGTTACAACTAGGTTAACCAACTACACGATTTGCGGGAATCGTTAATTGAATGTGAAACTCAATTTCGACGCGGTCCACTGTAATTGTACTCAGATACACGGACAAAATCATACAATTCTGAATTCAAAATGAATTATTGACCAGTTATAGGTTCACTCATTAAATGATTAACTGCCAGTGTTTAAAAGTAGATTATGATATGAGGGTGCGAAGTTGGTCATTATTTACGAAGCGGTATATAGAATAGAAGCCGATTATATGACCAATTTCGCTTACAAGTCACAAGTTTTCAGACGACGATTTTCAACATATTCATATTATTAACTTTATTATGTACACAATATATAAAAGTTCTCAAGCGATGTCAAAACATTTCTTAACATTAACTTTTGTTGGTACACTTATCACATTTAGAAACACCATTAGAGTAAAATTGGGCTTGTGTGTGTTGTTAATACATTGTTAGGTATCTCCAAATACATATAGTTCTTGATTCTGTTTCAAAGCTTCGTCCTTTATTTCAACCTTTGAAGATTAAGGTTAAGGCAGCCTACTTAGTCAGTTAACAACATTCGATTTTCGCCTGAATTAGTATTTCTGGCGGAGTCAAATTTAGGTATTCTTCCCTAAATTTATTTGTCATTTTTCATTAATAGTAAATTAAATACAAAAACAAATAGATTTAAAAATGGCGCCATTAATACAGACAGAGCAAACCCTGATAGACAAATATTTTTAGCAATAGGTTTTACGGCCATGGATAAAAGTCCTATAAAGCCATTCTTAATTTTTCTACACAAATTAATATTTGTAGTCCAATACGGCTAATGTTCAGTAAAATAAATATAAATATGAAATTTAGTGTTGATTTATTATTTTGGAGCTAAAATAGTTTATTTTTTTGCAAAAACAATGAATTGGTGTGAGACTTAAAATCCTCTTGGCGTACATGGTTACGGTACATTTAAAACTACCGTAACCATGGAAACCATTACTTTACAAGTGCGATTATAATATAAACAACGTGTTGTTTACAACCCCCATTTATGGCCTAATTACAATGAAATAAAAGACACTTTATGAGCAAATGTGTTGAAAACAATTTAATTTCCCGCTGGGATGACATGAAGCACAATAAATAAAATGGGATAAATTACGAGGTTCATCCTGGCAACATTTGTGGGATTTTCCTTCGCGTTCCGTGTCAGGTCCGGGCGTCATGTGGCATGTGAGAAAGATGTGAACTTTGTGCATTTTATTTTTATTTTGACGTATCATTATTCCGGATGTTGCAAGCATGACGCTAACGAGTGAACCTGCAATTAGAGGAAGCTTGTTAAATACCTAAAGCACAAACCTAAAGCTGTGGATATTGCATACTTAAATTTTTGATGTAGAGGTACAATCTAGTCCATTGATAGGTATTTTCATTTAGTTGGTTAATAAGTATTGTTCATATACCTTCTATAAGGTCATAGTAGTGGCCAGTCGAGACTTGAGACGCAAAATAAATTTATTCATACATACCAACCTGTATGTATTAAATTACCATCATATCGCAATAAATTCCGGTCATCTGAATACTTTAATATCATGAACTTGTACTAAATTACTCACAGAAAAAGCTCATTGCACATCTAACGATCATTTCGCTTAGATTTGCGTATGATATGCGGTTACCCCGCCCAGAATGCAAGTGACATATACTGTTTCATCTACCCATTCATGCCTCATCTATCGCATAACGGTAACCGCGGGAACCATGCACTCGGACGGAACGTGTGATATTATGTGGTAATAAAATGTTATTGATTCGCTGCTGGCAACACTGCGTGGCTTATACTTACCATTAGGCATGGGCTACATTCTATAATAGCCACGGACTCACATGTGCACACTGCGTGTTAATAATGTGTGGTACTGATACTGTTCAGTTGTTATTACGTTTCTAAAAGCATTCTAACCTATTTTATATTAATAACATGAAAGTCAGTATGTATGAAACATAATTATTTATACATACTCGTACTTACTAAGGTGTGATTTTTTTAACCTAAATATTCTACACTAGCTGTTTTCCGCAGCTCTGCCTGCGTCAAAAAGTATGTTTGACCCCGGGTCTTCAACTATATTCATACCAAATTTCATCAAAATCCGTTCAGCGGTTTGGCCGTGAAAGCGTAACAGACAGACTTTCTCATTTATAATATTAGTATGGATGTCAATTAAAATACTAATACATAATAACAACTAGTACCTAGAAAAAAGATGCAATTGTGTATTAGGCTCCGATTATCTATCATGGTCAATCAACAGTCTTCAGCCAGGTGTCAGATTTTTCGGATTGCAGAGGTTCCGATGATGATGAATCCAATATTATTCCTATGATAGAATTATATCTATGATAGTAAGCTTCAGTCACTTCCTGCTGTGATGTACCACTAAATTTAGAACGGAATGGATTCAACAGCGGAAATTATGTTTGCGACCCAATTCGGCTGAAACCGATCAAACGCAATGTTTACGAATTGACACTAGCGCCGTATAAATTATCTGCATGTAAATAGCCTTACTAGATGCTGAATAAATGTCAGCTGCAGGCTAACTCGGCCAGTGCCGAATGAGCAGCGAACGTCTCCCGTGAAATTGGATGGAAACGCGTACGTATCCTGTTTATCTTAACCTCAAATTGTCAAAAGTATAGAACTGTCCTCCAGTGACATCAGGAGCCCTATTTTTGAAATGTATGACATATATGTCGATATGTCGAATGAAAATCGTTCGATATCGAAGGATTTTTGTTCAAAAAATGAAAATTTTGCGTGAGTCACACTTTTCAGAAATTGCACTCCAACATAACTTTTTCAAATAGGTACCATGCGTTTGATGACATCTTGAATAAATTCTTCGTGTTATCCGCGCCCTCCCCTAGACTATACACGTTTTTGTTGCTATAGTATAAAAAGATTTCTTATATTTTCGCGATTGTTACACATTAAACTGTGTTAAAATAGTTTGTTTAATCTGCTTAGATTGGTTTTCTCTTAATTAAGTGGTGCTTCTGATCTTTCTATATATACTACCTTTTTCCCGCAGCTCCGCCTGCGTCAAAAATAGCTATGTTTGAGCCCGGGTCTCCAACTATATTCATACCAAATTTCATCAAAATCCGTTCAGCGGTTTGGCCGTGAAAGCGTAACAGAAAGACAGACAGACTTGCGCATTTATAATATTAGTATGGATGGAAGTATGGATTTTAACTTTGAGTCGAGATGAGAGAAATAAACTGTAATGCCAGTGTAATTAGATTAATTTAAGATCAAAAGTAACGTTTTTAATTGGGGCTGGATTCAAACATTGCACCTTCAGGTCTTTGGAGCTATTTCGGAAAATGTTTCTCACGACATCAGATGTATTCCAAAATATTATTTTCTTTGTAGGTATTATAAAAACATGCTTTCCTCCTTCTTTTTGGCGATATTTATACTTTTGGGTTTGAAGAATTTACATTTACGAGTACCTCTCTCAGCGTCTATTAGTCTCATTTTAGAGGGTAGCTTTACAGACTTGATAGGAACATCAAAGGCTAATAAAATATCGGGAAAGCCAGTACAGTAGAGTTAATGTAATATTGACTTAATATTGTAAAATAGTAGCTGTTTACTATGTCTTTGCCCGCGTACTACGACTGGCAGTAAGTCTTATGTCCTTCCATCTCTCATCCTTCCGCTTTACCGGTAGAGTCCTGCGTTTCGTTCTATATTGATCCATACTACAAATACCGTACCTTTTATATGATGAAATAATTAGCAGCCTAGCCACATAATTAGTAATAGTACTAACGTATTCTAGCTTCAATACTTACGAAGTTTACATTCCACATAAAACAAACCCACAAAAGTTGCGCTCTATGTCGTTGTTATTATAGATTATATTATCGATTGAAAATGAAAATAACAACCATTGCATTCGCTTCCTGTAAATCCTGAGGGGCACACAATAGAGTACGCAGGGGAGAGGCGCGCCTCCAAAGTGGATGTATGCAGATATTCCGTAAACATTATCAGAGCTTCGGATCAACACTTCACAGATTTTTCTATCTACTGGATTTTCTTACAGGGTTTGTTTATGTATCGAACATATTTTAGTCGTAGTTTTTGTGATGCTCGGTGTTTCTTACGTCATCGAATCAGAAATGAGATGTAGGAGAACAAATGTCAACGACATATCCTAGCAATTTAGCTCTTTTTAGTGGCAGTGGTCGAGGAACATAGCGAATATAAAGACGATACAAAAAATAAATGATTATGGATTTACCGCAGGAATATAATTCTGCAACATTTCCGATTTGTTTTCATGCAGTGAAACATGGTCAGAAATACACACGAGATCCCTAAGATCCTTGTTATTTTAAAGGACGTAACACTAAAATCAAAAATATTCTTCTAAGTATATAATTTCTACGGGACGGAATCCCTTGGCAGAAACTATCATGACAAGTAACAACGTATTCTCATATGAAAATCCCATAATATCTCAACATGTTTATGTAGGCCGCTTCAACCTTAACCCAACGTCATCAAAAAGCCGAGATTATATCAAAACTTGAATTAATTGTTGTTTTAATTAATCCTCAGAGGTAACAATGAGTCGTCTCTACATTGTAATAACACAGAATTCAGGGAATAATACCACTAAGACTTTTTTATTATTTAAAAGTACTTGAAGGCGAAGTCTTAAAGTCGAGCCCCTACCTGAGCTATTTGCGCTGACTATTTTTGTTTAAAATTCTTTGAACATACTTCTTTAAATATATAGCAGTGAGTAAGATTGAGCTAGCTCTGCCGCCCATCGTTCGTGTGGTATATTCTGATTTAGTTTAGCTGACATCTATATAAATCAGTATATAAAAAATCATGTCCGTATGGATTGAGGGGCCATTTTTCGTATCTTAACGGAATCACTATATTTATATAGTAGTACACTTAAAAATATTGTAGGCACGATCTTCGATTTTGTAGTCTAATAATTAAAAAGTTACATGAACATAAAGGTGGCTCCTCAGTATAAATGTTTGAACTGAGGAGCCATGTCGTATCTGGAAACATCATAGTTGAATATTTTTCATTATTTATATATATTGTAGCATTTGAGAGCAATTTGAAAATGAAATTTGAGTTAGATTGTAGGTATTTTTGAAAAGTTACCATACATTACGTGTGGCTCCTCAGACCATACATACTACGTCTCGTCATTCTTAAAGAAGCAGTAGCTCAGTTAAAACCAGATTTCTTCATCATTTAGTAGTAAGTACATAAGAATTGTAGGACAAGAGTAAGTTACTCAAAATGAGTGGTTTGGAAGATATGTTATATTGTAACTGGCTCCTCAATTAAAATATTTAGCTAAATCGGTTTGCGTCTAATTAACTTATTCTTGCGATGAAATTTGAAACAAAAAACGTTTCCATTTAGTATACACGTACAAGCCGTCCGTAAAAAAAGTATATATTTACGGAGTTATTGGCTATTCTGTTATTTCCAAACAATTTTTCTTGAAAGGTGTCCATGAATTGTTACATAACATATATTTTCATTTCTTAGCTCTTAAAAACACACACCAAATCTATTCTTTTTTTCGGTTTTATATTTGACGGTAGTTGTAAATAATATCGTTACTTACTTACACTCAATAACATTTACGTCATTCATTAGTGATCGAACTCGCTTGTTTATGAACGCAAAAATAAACAGATTAAAATTAAAGTTCCGAAATATTGGGGATTATTATTAATTACGTTATCGTGAATCTGTCGAACAAACACATCATTTAAATGTAATGATTCTGATTTAGAAAAAAAAAAAAAAACATTTTCATATCAAATGGACTTGTATGATTGGAAAAAAAATCAGCCTCTTTATGCATATCAGAAACGAACAGGCACTTACACTTATAAAAAATACAGAACAATGCCAAAGTTCAAATGGGCAAATTTGTTAAAGGAAAACATTTATAAATATACAAAGCTACCATGCACTTGGGCTTTAAAGCGAGAAAAAGTTGTGAAAAATACGATTTTTGTGAAAGGAAATTGTTCCCAATGTACCTCGAAATTGACTATTATATACTACAATGCAGATACAATAAGAGAAAAATCTATGTTTAGAAATATTTTTGATTAGTTATATAAAAATTAGGTATAATTAAAAAAGTACTAGTTATCCTGGTTTCATTCCCTTATCATGGTCACCCTTAATAGCAGATTCATAAGGAATATTGAAAAGAAAAATTTTTCAGATACCGATTTATATTTTTTATCTATACGTAACTAGATATTTAGTAGACATTTATACTAAATGCAGGTATCTTTGGTTTTTGATTTCGTTGTGATCTCTGGTAAGAACAATAAATTATTTATTGGCAAAATATCAGCATTGAGGAGCCAAATAAAATGCATTTATTTATTAGATTCGTTTAATTAACTGGCTTGTCCATGTGCCACGAATTCAAACATGCTTACTACTAAATGTTGTTGCAGTGGAATAAAAGATTAACAATTACTTTCACGGATTTTTGCATGCATAATATATAGATTGAGGAGCCACATTTAAAAGTATTGTATATTTATTAAATATCAACATTACTGAAATCACATTTTTTAGAAGTTACTATACACAATTACTACTAAAAGATACAAAATTATCAATTATATTAATTAAATACTTTCCATGTTTTAGGTGGCTCCTCAATTCTGACATTCTAATTGAGGAGCCAATTTTACATTAATATAACTTTGGATACATTAAACTACAAATTTCAGAATTTTGCCTACAAAAATATTTTCATTCCTACTAAATAGGGTGGTAAGACTTTTTTTTTAAATCTGATGTGGCTCCTCAATTCATACGGACATAAAAAATCGAGTCACAGGTCACAGTAATAAATAAACTGTAGACGCAGGATTTCCATATAATAATAAAAAACATTGATTCGGTCTTTTTAGAAAACAATAATACAATTTGACGTAGTCCAAAAAATTCTAAAATCTATGAATACAATAGTAGATTATGATACAAGGGTGCGAAGTTAGTCATTATTTACGAGGCGGTATATAGGTATGAGCCGAAGGCGAATGCCTATAGAAGCAGAGTATATGACCAATTTCGCTCACGAGTAAAGGTTCGTCCTTATTTCTTCCTTTGAAAATTTTTGTTAAGTAGCTATAGTCAGCCTACTTAGTTATCAACATTCGATTTCGCCTGGCTTAGTATATCTGGCGGAGTCAAATTTAGGTATTCTTCCTTAAATTAATCGACTTTTGTTATTAATAGTAAATTATATACAAAAACAAATAGATTTAAAAATGGCGCTACAGATAGAGCAGACCCTGTTAGTAAATTTTTTTAGCAATGGGTTTTACGGCCATGGATACAAGGACTTTATAAACCTTCTTATTTTTTAAAATTAATAGTTGTAGTCCAACACGGATACTGTTCGGTAAAATAAATATAATTATGAAATTTAGTGTTGATTTATCATTTTGAAGCTAAAATAGTTTATATTTTTTGCAAAAACAATGAATTGGTGTGAGACTTAAAATCCCCTTGGCGTTAATATTTCAAGAATTTGCGCAGTTAGTTCAGATGAAATCGCAAAATGAGCAGCTTAAGAAAGCTCAGAAAGCTGTGTCAATGTCCTTCCTCGTGTCTCGTCTTGTTGGAAAAGATCATTAGTGTCAAAGTAAAGGTGAGTAGTTAGAGAGATGTTGAATATTGTTGAATTTCCATTGACTTATAATAGGAGTCAGAAGGAACTTTATTTGAATCATGTGTGTGAAAGTTAAAATTTTAACATAGTCCGAATAATTTATTGGCATAAACGTGTAAACAGTAATATTAAATATTCTGATGACTCTCTGTAAAAGTTGTTCAATGTCATTCATTTTAATTTTAATGTCGACAAGTAATTTCTTATTTTAGATGGGTTCGTGCGTGTGTACTGTACTATTCGTGTGTAAATTACATAGTTTATTCTCACTAGTTAACTTTTTCACTTTCTGTATTTATATGTGCCTTTTAATTTTATACCACGCTTTATAGTGTTTTGAAAAAATATCGAGAACTTACTTTAACGACAAAAATATTAAAAAAGTTTTTATAATTTTGACATACACACTCAAAAAGACAAATCTATGAAATCTAAGGACGTATCATTTATCAAAATCGGTTCAGCCGATTTTTGGCTACGACGGAACAAATGGACTATCCATAGGTCAAACTTAAAACCCTCCTTTTTGGCATCGCCGCAGTCGGGTAAAAAAGGAACTGTTATCTCATTGTGAATCTTGGCTACGAGGCTATCAGTATGCCGGCCAGCGTTCGCCAAACGTTAATCAGTCGTCGATGCAAGCCTTAATGAGATTTCTTACGAATCAACTTTAAGGTATTTTCCCACGTTTTATTGTCGAATCGATCTGACTGTTCGGTTTTATAGAGGAAACTTTTAGCGACGAGGCTGCCAATCTTCACGGCATTTGTTTACAATTATTTCAGACTTTACGCACTTGTTAAATTCTGAAACGGCATCGAAATAGCTGTTTGTTGCCTGGATATGGGAAAAACTGTTTATTTTCTATAGGAATAAATAAGGCATTCAATTATCACTAATTAATGTTACTGACAAAATATTACTAGCTATATATAACTTAGGAAAAGAAGCGGGCAGGCTCTTTTCTTGCCAATAAGGGAAGTGTTACGTGCTAGGTTACAGTAAGTCACTGTAAACTAGCACGAGTAGCACGTAACTAGACTACACTAGATAGTTTTAAGAATAAATAATAATAAATAGCTTTAAGAATGACGTGTTGTTTTTAGTAATCTTTATAAGTAAAGAGCCGCGATACGGCGTCTTGTACTTTGAAATTCTGAAATAAAAGATAGTTTTAACTATAATACATATTCCTAAATAAATGCAAGCTCGTTAGTCGAGCGCGACCCGCCTATCCGTAGCGAATGCGCGTGTCAAGCGATGGCGTGACGCGACCACTATTGGGTTGGTCGCCATTTAGTGGCATTTTCTATCTCGAGCTCCTCCGTGCTTCGGAAGGCACGTTAAGCTGTTGGTCCCGGTTGTTACCGATAGATAGCAGTCGTGAGGCTGTGTCAGATGCCTTTAGGGCAGCCTGAAAACTCTCACAGTGTTGGCCACTAACACACCTCGGGTCATGTTCCTGTTGGTCTGGTTTCCCTGTAAAAAGGGTTACGGAGGTCAGACGGCAGTTGCTCCATTGTAATAACCAGTTCCGCCAAATCTAGGACCATGACTTACAGCGTACCCTAGGCTCCGAAGCGTAAGCTGACGACGCCACTAGGAATAAACGTAGGATGATGATGATGACATATGCCTAAATAAAGATGTATTGTATTCCTTTTAGAAGTCGAACAAAATCTACGTAAAATAAACCGAACTCTGATGGAGATAACACATAACTAACACATAATATATTATGCATAATGTACCGTCAAAACATTTTCACATATCGATAATGAGTCTTCCAAGGAGACGGTACATTATGAACATTAAGGAAAATAATTAATATCCAAATGAGAAATGTTTGTATCTGCGCATCATTTTATTCATGAACGAATATGAAATGAATATTTGGAAATAATTACATGCCACGAGTTGGTGAAATAACCCTGTTTGCATTTTAAAGTCGTATTTATTTTTCAACATTGCGAGTATTTTATATGGAAGCTAAATATAAGTATACAAACACAACACACATACATACTTTTGCTCGCTCCTAGTACGAATTCTTTTATGAAAATTATTAATACTTTTTATGTCGATTAAGGCATCAAAACCAGATATAAATTTTCAGCAGAATTTATAATGTACTTGTTAACATATTACGTTATGTATTAATTTTATAGACACACTGTAGACTAAAAGCAGTCGCTTTTAGGCAAGAAGTCCTACAGGGATCAATTCTAGCCCTGCTATTGATTAGATGTTGTCGCAAAATATATTTTCGACGCCGTTACTTATATTTCAATAAATATAACTCCTGTTCCCTCTTATAAACAGGCATCGATATAATACAAGACGAACAAGGAAAACAGCTTATATTTTATTTACTTCTCATATTAATTATTAATAGCATTTTCGAAACTAGTAGAGAATGTTTCAGTTTATTATTTTGGCCACAAAAACCCATTGTGAATTTACCTGGTCTAGACCTAAAAACCGATGCAAAGTTTTTCTATGACCTTCTTTCGTATAGGCAGACATTTTGGCCCAAATAAAACGTTGATGTGGAAGAACTTAGCACATCGATTCTGGAATGGCACCTAGCGTGATTCCATGTATTACGAAGAAGTATGTCAATGATATTTGCTTTGATTAGTAAATATAGTTTGGTAAAGTGATCTCCGTCGCCGAATATGATGCCTACAAAACAATTTAAGCTTCGGCAATTGTAATTAACTTATACACTATTTTTCCTTATCAATAAATTTTCCATGGCGCTGATAAAATTCGCCGCAACTTCATAAACAATCGCAGTTCAGTTATTTCGGTCGTTATCACAAGAGACATCGCTGACAGGCGGTGGTCTATGATAAACAAGCCAGTTAATTCTCGTATAATCGGCACAGTTATTGCAGCGATGTCTACTGATATTTATGGCATGTCAGCTTTAGGCATTCCTCGAATGCTGTCGTAGACACTGAAACTACCAGTTAAATGCTGTATCAGATGAATTTATATTGTTGATATCGTTTGTCACTGAAATTTTATGATCATCAATTTGTACTGCACTATTTTAGCAAAAATATCAAATTCAATTGTTAATGATAATAAATGGAGCTTTAATACAGCTAGATTAAATTAATTACTACGTGTACTGACTGTTATGAAATATCAGAGTATTGATAGCATCATTTAATCTAATTAACATTTGATGGTCTGTAGTTGCGTAAAGCAGAACTACATTACAATTCATGAGTTCGCAAGTAAACTAGCAAGGCTTTTAGACGACGACTCCAGTTATGTTGATTTTAATGCATTCACAAGGGTTACCGTGCAGCCGCGGGAACAACATTACACCTACATACGTCGTTTCGTTAGCGCTCCACGTAAACAGTTTGCCCGTACCGACACACGGCACATACGTAAGTATTTATTCACGACTCACTCTCGTTATGTCAACTTGTCAGCACTTCGGCATGAAATAATGAGGTTGCAGAACAGACAAATTGTTGAGATCCAAGGACCTGCAAGTGGCTTTTAGGCATAGATTACAGAATTCGCTTGGAAAGCATGGCAACAAGTAGTCATACTTCAAAAAATGAAACTGAAATGTGTATGTATATGTTACCGGAAATGTATGAAATCTAGGAATTGTATATATCTTCTAGGAAATGAATACAATTCCGAAGCAATTTAGGAAATGTATAAAATATTGTTTCAAAAATTATTTAATACATACATATCCTAGGTAATGTATACATTTCCTAGGAATTGTATATAATTTCAATATCGTATTAGGAAAAGTATAAAAAGAATGCTTTCTGTAATAAAACACGTTGTTAAGTCTTCATATTCAGTCTACATATCCTGGGTAATAAATCTAGTTTATTTAGATTTATAGATAGAATTCCAATATCGTTCACACGTCGTCTTTTGAAACTCAAGCGTTTCTGTCAGAAGGTTTGTCGCTCGGTCGCTTCGCTCGCTCGCTAACTGTTATGGTCACTGTAAAACCATAACCTAACCTACTTTCACAAAGTCGTCTTTTGAAACTAAGTCGCTTCTTTCGCAATCATCATCATTATAATTTCAGCCTTGTCTTACATTTCCGATCGCTATTTAGGAAATGTATAGATTTCCTAGGAAATGTGTCTAATTTATATTATATCACACATTTCCGGCCGATTTTAGGAATTACATACATTTCCGTTAACATATATACAACATTTACTCATAATAATACATTTCTTATTTGACAACATAAGTATCATGTTTTATTAATGATCAGTAACACGACAGTAAACAGAAGTGATATGGTACAGCATATTTCAAGATACTAGACATGGACCTGAAATTAAGACCAGAAATAAAATAAATTTCGAACATCTCGATAAGATTCTCATCACTGTTCTGTGTATCTTAGTACCACGACTCGAAACGTTTATTCCGGATTTTCATTATTGTATTATTTTAGCTCTTTTGTTTTTGTTGGAATATCTACAATAGGTGCGAGGTCGTTTGGAGACCCAGTCTCCTGTGCCAACTCGTTAGATACTACTTTCACATGGCTGGAGTCCTGTTTACATCACTCGGAACTCGCTGCTTCAACTCCGACAAAAGGAATGACTTCAATTCGCTTAAATTGGTTTAGGTTTAGGTTCATGTATTGATTTAGAATCTATATGACAGACGCGGACAATCATCTTACAATTGTTATGTAAGTACATTCAATTTTGCTTATCTAGTTATAG
This sequence comes from Euzophera pinguis, assembly GCA_947363495.1. Classification (NCBI taxonomy): domain Eukaryota; kingdom Metazoa; phylum Arthropoda; class Insecta; order Lepidoptera; family Pyralidae; genus Euzophera; species Euzophera pinguis. The sequence goes on along the minus strand of OX376161.1, from coordinate 4,517,676 downwards.
TAAAACAACGGCAATAGGTTTATCATTCAGAAACAAAGCATTTATGATAGACAAAGTTTTCATTAGGATTGTATATTGATCAATTGGATTATTGGACGCAGTATGCTACTATGCAGACGTAATAAATCCTAAGAATTCTCTTAAAACTTGTCTCCAACTAATGTTATTTATTTTGGTATAATAAACGAGCTTGGATTACAATTAAAGATCAACAAGATTTCCCTGAAGCGGGGGTCGAAGGCTTCATTCTTTGTTCGTAGTCGGTAATTTAGCAATCATTCGCGTCAGCTGTTCAAATTATTTCTCCCAATATTGCGTTCGGCGTGAGGAATTTCTCATGTCTTTGTAACGAGTTTGTGACTGTGTTTTGCGACTCCGAATAATTTTCTTCGAAACGTCTTTGAAGGCTTTCGGCGATAACTTTTTTATTGTTTCATCCTTTATTTACAAAAGGGCTTTATTTTATAGACAGTAATCTTGCAAACGAAATTATCCCATTGTATTTGTACCCATTTGAATACATTTTATTGTTCTTATTCAATGGAGGCGTCAATTGGGTATTTGGATATTTCGATTGATTTGAGAATATGAAATCGTTTCAACGTTTCCTTTATAACGGAGTTTTGCCTCTGGCACTCTCGGCCCGACGTAATCGAAGCACTACTATGTCACTGAAGTGCTCTTTTACCACAAATTGGGTTGAAGTAGGAGGCGAGAGGTCCAACAGCCCTCGCTCCTTGAAGCCACTCGGAAATATTTTCCTTCGAAACGAGTAGTTTTTCATCTATGTATGATATATTTATTGTTGTATTAAGATAATAATTGTAATATATAAAAATCTGTTTGCTAGGTTTTGATTTGAAACTTTGAATTTTCTAAAAATTAACGGCCATAATGAGAATTTTAAATGACTGTCGATGTAAGTAAGTATACGGATATGGGGGATTTATTTACTGTTTTTTTATACAATTAAGTAGGCAAACAGGCGTACGGCCCACCTGATGTTAAGTGGTTACCGTAGCATATGAACGCCTGCAACACCGGAGATGTCACGATGTCATGTTATTTACTGTTTTGTTCTTAAATTCTACATCCTACTTAATACATTTTTCATTTGAAGAGCACGAAATGATAATAAAATTATTCAGTTGAACAATCCACAATTAAACATGTTTATTTTTACATACCCAACGACCACCCCGCTGAGACGGATTTCCTTGGTCTGTGTTTCCACTTTACTTAAACATTTCGCCGCTGAACGGGATTGCTCCGGAAATATCCCGAATCGTTATTTTAGCCAATTTAATGCCGACTTCCTATTACACGTCATTGTCCTTTTATTTAAAACCAAGCTATTGCCTTTTAATAAACCTATTGTACTTCCGGTTTCAGTCGGTATCGCTTTCTGCCCCATTAATTGCATCAATTTCAAAATTATCTTCATTCAGTTCTCTCGATATTTTTTGAGTCGTGAAAATATTTGGTTCGTTTGCAGAAACTGATGATTGGATTTCATTTCATGGAATCGAGTTTGATAACGATGAATCATTTAATTAAATCTCTGTGGATATACGTGGATGTTTATTTTAATAAAAATGAAACGAATATTTTACAAGTAAAATAGAATTAGGGTTTAAGTGTTTTTGATTCGAAAATGTAACTAACATGCTGTAATAAAATTGTTAAAGCTTTAGTATTGCCATTACCCACTACACCAAAAATATGTAAGAAGTACTTAAAAAATGCGTTCGTTTAATTTTTTTTTGTATATAATAAAATTGTTTTGTTGCAGAATTGTGAGTTGTCGTCATAAATATCTAAGGTTGAAAGGTTGTAGCACTTCGGTGTAACGTTGACCAAGCGTCCATAGCGGGCTCAAAGGCTGAACGAGCTAAAACATAGCCTTTATTACTTTCATTGCCGAACTTAGCTCTCACAACATGTAAAGCGAAGTTTAACCAACCTTAAAATTGAACTGTTTGTATGAGTTGCTACTGAGAAGATGTAATTTTTTTTTTTTTTTTTGGGATTATACATTGTTTTTTTTTTCTTATGAGATCTTTGATTGACCACTGTCAACCTGATCTTGCGTGGTCTGCCTGTAACTTGGATATTCATCATTTCACACGGGAATATCAATAAGCAAAAGTCCAATTGAATTTAAATACCTTTCTCGCTTCTCTTACAGTGGCAACAACGACTTGATGGCAAAAAACAATTATGAATTAGGTAGACATGAAACTCATCGGACAGCAAATTTTTAAAACTCTATTCCATCATCGTCATTGCGTATGGCATTTATCATACATCCACAATATGTTGTTATTTGACAATTCCATGATTGTTAAGGAATAGTTTCATAGAACCAGAATTTGCATTTTAAAATTTGTATTCCGAAGACCAAGCGGTGCGCGTAGAAATTCTGAAGTTTTCTTATAAAACTTATCTATGGCGGGATATTTCTAATATTACGGAGCGAAATATTTCACTCAGCTCTGTAGAAATTTCTTTGTTTTACAATAGAATTCTTTGCAGCATATTATAAAATAGTGTTCTTGATAAAACTGCCCTGGGACATACAGCTTGAAGGAGACGTCATTTTGTCTGCATTGCTCTGTCAATGTTCAAAATATTTCACTGTTATCATAATAACCTTTTCAACTTCCATTTAGTTGTATTGGATTTAACTAAGTGTTTCTTTTGCTTGTAAATGGTGCAATAAAGTGTTCATTCATTCATACACTTCTGCTTATACCCCCCATTTTGTGACATGTTTAAGAAGCGCAGAATAGGTACAACATATCGTAACAAAATTTGTACTTTAGGTACTGACGTTACCGGTTTCGCTGTAGATAATGATACAAATCATAGGCCTGGGGCAAAAAACCTAGTCTTTGTTCCCTGCTCGCCTCGCGATCACTGCACCAGGAAACTAAATTAAATTGTTATACACAAGCAACTAATGCCATATACGTACAATTATTAATATACTGTATTGGAAACAAAGAATTGTTTTATGTGCCACTTGAGAACGAAAAGAAAAAATTATGAATATTAAAACATATGGTGTGTACATTCAATTCAATTTATTTCAAAAACAATTTTATTTTTTATTTATATGTATTTAACTTTATAACAATAATGTAAACGGTGGACTTAAAAACTACGGCTTTTCGTACCAGCCAACAAAGTGTTTTACCCATCTAGATTTTTTTTGGACTATTAGCATTTAATTTTGTCTTTTTACTAAAACACTTTAGACACATTTGGCTTATTTCGTAGTACTTACTTCCTCAAAACGCATTCACTATTAGAATCTTTACTTTATGTTTTTAAAATAATTGTCATTTCTCGTCCACAAAAAAAATAGAACAATAGTTCACGTGCGTGACCAGTAAAAGTTGGTTGTTTTCGTAATTCCGATTAGCCTATCCGGTGTAACCAGAGTGTAACACCGATTATTCAAGGTTGGGTAGAAAATGAACTCGATTTGCGTACTTTCCTGGGTGTCACTTTTCTTATTTTACATAGTGCACAATTGAATCGTAATTGGATCGCAATGACAATTTTTGACGTTTCTGGTATTGTGTTACTAATTTTAAGACCAATCGTATTCCATTGGCATGCCATTGAACTGCAACTGGAAAATTTTGCTAATCAAAAAATCATCATTTTTTTCAATAATCGGTACTCGGTTATATATTATATTTACATTTTTCTACTATTACCATTCAATTACTTTTTAGTGCAATTAAATCGAGATTCAAAATTGTGTTAGCAGAATTGAGCATATCAAAAATGCATCGTAATTAAGTCGTAATTGAATATCAATTGCATGGTCTTTTAAAGTTTATTAGCGGAATTGTCACCCTGTAGTTGGACGATCTTCTCTCGCACTCCAATTGATACTTTTAATGTATCGTTTATTGTACTAAATACAAATTGCAAAGAACTAGTAACATTGCGTTCAAGAGAGCCTGTCTTTTTAGCAGTAATCGTGAAAAAATGGATTTAATTAAATATAATTCAAATAAAAAAATATGTGATACATTTTTTTTACGTAGTGTATGTAAGTAGTGTATGAACTTAAGCTTTTAATAAAATTTGCACTATAATACATTTTCCCCCTAAACTTTTTTGCTCCAAGCTATCTTTCTGTTTCACCCAATGGTTGACTGGTAGAGAATGCTCTTAGCATTAAGTTCGCAATTGTTATAAGTATTTGTACTTGTGGAATAATAATTTTTTTGTAAATAAATTTTTTTTTTAGTTCAGCGTGCATTGCCTGCTATTCAGTTAAAGTATACAATCCTTCAGAAGTGACCTCTTTCGTAAGGTGTCGCAAAGATAATTTAGGCGCGTTCCCCGGCAGGTTTAGGGTCAAAGTGCTGCGAAATTGACCCGGCGGAGCCCTACGGGAGAAGCCCATTTCGGGGTCACCGAACATTTTTGTCACAGCATCCTTATAAAATAAAAATAGTACAAATGTACCACTCATTTAAATGACATACATCCATATTTTTATTTTTAGTTACAGTTTATCGTCATATTATGGCAAGATACATACAATGACCATAAAGGTAAATAGAGTGACTGTGACTCATCATCATATTATATCAGAGTGGGTTACTTGGTCAATCGAGCCTGTGCACCCTAGAGTCAGAGTTTTTCGGAACTGTGACTTAATTAAGTATTTGACATTTTTCTGGGATTAAAAGAACAATCACTAAATTATAGTCATCAAAATAGTTGGTAAGTATTTACCGTGTACTTACTACATCTGTGACTTACACATACTAGTATTATGCTTTATCAAAAATGATCTAGCGTTGTTCAATTTATCTGATAAATAGGTACTTCCTTTTTTAAATGTTTCAAAATAAATGTGAAAGTGTTATCGAAATGTTGACTAGTCGTAGTGTGTGATGCAATGTGTCGATTTTATGACGATAAGTTTCAATTCTGTTCTCTCTTTATTTTCAATCCTCGTGAATATTATAAAGGGCAGCCGCATTTCGCACTTTCAGGCGACAGTAAAAACGTTCAGCCCTGCCTAGGGTAAGCTTTATTGCTGGGAACACGCGTAATGTTTGCATTTTCGCTTTTTCACTCGTTAGCTGGTTTAGTTATTAAATTCAAATTTGTTGCTTTTTTTTTATTTAGATCACTAGATTGTTTTTAGGTTAGGCGTTTTAGACTTCTTATTTGTTTATCTTTTTTTGTGAGTTTTTTATTAAATGAAAAATAATAACAATATTCAAAATATCTAGAGAATCTTAACAAGCTCGGATGAGTAGGGAGACTGAAAAATTTGCCGCAAAACTTGCACTTCGCAAAATTTAGCAATAAGACTTTAATCGTTTGATCTATGTCTTTTTGCACAGGATATTCAGTTAACTGTAATATAAGAAATAGAAACGCAATATTACTGAAAGAACACATCAAACGAGGTATTGAGAAGACGATTCAAGACTCCAATGGAAACGCGATATTATATTGACTAAGAAGATTTTTGTTGCCAATTTTATTGTTCCTTAGTATCGAAATGTCTGTTTCCGTCCTTGTCTTTCATGTTATTATGAGTCAATAAGAAAGGGATGTAGTTTATTTATAGAGGTTTAGTTGGATTGGTTGCTTTTTGTACTAGGTTCAGGGGTAGCGATTTTATTAACTCGGTGCTCTGGCTTTATGAGTATGTTTCTTTTATTCGCTCAAAATGACGTCCCGTATTGGAACTGTTCGTAAATTTCAATTAAGAAGCTCCTTTGATGTATATACTGGTTTAAAGGCTTTTTTTTGAATAACAGATGGCGCTTCTCTAGAATCATTAACTCCTTTATCGCCGATAATCCTTTCTGTCCGTCTGCACAAAATACCTTGTCTGGAGCTTGTGTAATAGTTGTTTCTGTAGACAATGATCAGAAATTTTTTTTATTAAGTGTATAGAATTAGATAAAAACGTATAGCAATCTAAGAGAAAGAGGCTCATCATCATTGTGGGTACTTTGAAGATATTATAATATAATCTATCACTCGTGCAATATACAGAGGGCGTGACCGTCTTTTGATAGGTGGAGTTATGGCGGTACTAATGACGAAATTTACATAATTGCAGAGCTGTATTACTTAAGTCCTTTAGATGGCTGGGATCGGGTTTGGTTGCTTTACTTCACTAGTTGATTAATGGGGTTATAATATTATTCTCTACTTACGACGTTAATATGTGAATAGAGCAAATGAAGAAAACATATATATATCTAGGGTTCTTATAATTATGTAAATGCTAAAATGTCAATAAATTTGTTGAAAAAATTGAAATGCCTGGGATTTTCAAACTCAATTTTTTTAAGGTTTTTACAATAAATTTCATGTAAGGTACAGGGTAATTCTCGTGTCTTTAGATATAAAGTCGAATCGCGATTGGGTTAAAAAAAAACATGTGTTCGCTTTATAATAAAAAAAATTGCGACTAATTGGTATGTACAGAAAACCCACGTCCGCCATTTTATTTCTACAAATATATTCGCGAAAATCATACCCCTGATGTTATCGTTGCACAAACATACTGAATATTAATTTATTAGCGAAAGGATCCGTCAGTCACATGTCTAAGAACATGTCCACCCCCCTCCTCCAACTTGCCATGCACATGATTACTCATATAGTAGAGAGGAAAAGGTTTAATCAAAAAAAAATCAAAAAATCTACATTCTTACAGCAGTGCTTAGATCGCTACAGCCACACGAGCTTGATGCGAGTGCATTCGTGACCGAGACTTTAGCAAATTACAAAAATAAAATGTGATGTCTACTTTACTTTTATAGGTGTTGCAAATAAACTTTAATGGAACTTGCAAAAATGTAATGAACTATGATGCCAAGAAAACAATAGCGCGAGATCTCATTGTAAAGATCAAACATCTACTGCATGCGCTTCACGCTTTATGTTCGTTATAGCTAGAGTATATAACAAAATTATGAAGCTTTCTTTATGCCGTATATCTGCTCATGTGACAGAAGGGCCCGCCAATTATCCTCAGGGTCGATGTCCTTGCAGTGGCCAGCTTACCTCAATTAATCAGGAGTCTAGACGCAAGGCATAAGCAACTGCGTATAGTTCTCTAGATATTAGCATACATTTGTGGTTGGGCTGTCCGGGAAAGATGATTCATCTTCGTTGTCCTTCATTAATATTCGATGTAGCAGCTAATAAACTCATTGGTCATACATATACAAAAGACTTACCTGTTTCTTACATGGGTGAGTTACAATTATTCGTTAGCAATGTCCGCAGAAAGATTGGCGACTTTATATTATTAGTCCGTTTTGGTACATGTGCCCTATATCATCTGATTGACAATTCAAAAAATTCCCAACGTGCATTGCAAGCGCAAAATGGTAGCGCTCCGAGGAATACATCCTCGTTTTTTTTGCAAACTCGCCAACTTTGACATTCACATTTCGAATTTCAATATAATCCTACTTTAAAGCTGAAATTGACATATTTTTTCTCCTTAGACTGAGGTGCACTGAAAGTAATATACCGAAGATATTAAGTCCATGTTGATTTCTAACAAAGTACAACCATGTACCTGCGTACTTAGTAGTAGTGCGTAGAGTAGAGCCACGGCTCACATAAAGATGTGAGCCGTGGCTCTACTCTACTCTCTCTACTATCAACTCTTTGTTATTACTCCGTGGAGTAATAACAAAGAGTAAATCGCATATCTAGAGCTTCCTTACAAAAATTGTGTGAGGCTACGCGGGCGGAAGGCAGACGTGAGGGGAGCTCGGTTTGGCCGTGGCTCCGCCCCTATTGACGATCCCCTCTACTTACCAATAGATATCGCTAGCAAATCGAAGATTCCTATTTGTATTTGCTCTATGATGTGAGCCCGCTTAGCGCTTCGCCCTCAAACCGGCGGGCATCCCTCGTCAGGTACCGCATGACTGATGGCCATATTGACGTGATCAAGGGTTTGCCAATTCCGACCGCGCCGGTATGCCTGTTAATGCGGCAATGTATTAATCAACAATTAATTTGCTTCAGTTACTCCTATTGTGCTATTTTCTCCTATAGTACTAGGTTGGGCGGCGACGTTTTATCATCATTTAATTTTAATGAACAGCCATTTCTCAGACAGGTCCCAATGCAATCGATAGAAGTTCACCCTTTTTATTAAAGCTAAGGTTTTATCGCGTTTATTACATTTATTTTACACCTAACGCTTTACAGCGTTCTGGTTCGCAGACAGACCTCTTTTGTTACCTCAGCCTCTTCTTATGATATACACATGACTGGAACTGAATAATAATCATTTATACTTATAGCGATGGCTTGGTAGGTAATACAGTTAATCAACAATTGATTTACCTCATTTACTCCTATTGTATACCACATTATGTTTGAGCATGTATAATGTTCTAATTTAAGGACAATCGATATGGAAATTATCGAGTTTAATTCGAACAAGGTTAGGCTTATGTAAGGGTTGCCATAATTAAATGTAACGCGACACGCAATGAAAGGTATTTAAATAAATGTGGTCAGTTCTCGCGGTGTTAAGTCAGTGATTTTCAGTAAATTATTGAGGAGTTGGAGTGAAAGTATTTTTCTACAAGTCATATTATCATAATGTTCACTCCTGAACACACACAACACACACAGAAACACAATCAATACACCAGATAACACAGATATCACTAGATATTGCTTAACATTGTCAGTGTAATAAACTAGACAGATATTCTCATGACATGGATGTGGATTGATCACATCCATGTCACTCACTCAAGATCGATGAGTCAAACTCTAGCTACTCAAGTCCGTTTTCAAATAAAAATCATGCGACTCACAGATTTCAAGTGAGCTCCTGGTTAGCTTATTATGCTTGGTAAACTGACCCAGTACATAGTTATGAATGTAGAGACAGTAATGTAGGATCTTTTTTAATGTCATTTTCTAGAGTAATATTGTGCACATAACTGTGCAAATGTCACAAAGTGGCGATGTAGGCAGGAACAATACAGCCGGCGCTATTGTGTCTAGTACATAATGAGCTCTCGGCGACTTGCGCTTATAGAATAGGCCCGCTGCCGCGGCACACTCGCGGGTCACAGGGGAGGCTCGTTCACAACGTTACACGTCGTAAATAACATGGAAAGTATAGAGAGTATCATGAAAATTGAAAGGATAATAATTATACCGTCGTCGAGTCGATAGTACATTTACCGCGAAAAATCCTCAATATTCATTTGTAAATTGAGATTGAGGCGAAATCGTGTGCAGTGATGCTTCAAACATGAAGGTGTATGAAGCGTTAAGGTAAACGAGATTATGGGGGTGAGAGGATGGATATGAAATGCGATGAAGGTTCGTACGAAAGCCTTGAACAAATGAAAGGCTCGTATAGATACGACACAGTATCTACTTATAGTATAGTACGCTCAGTTGTTGACAGTTCACATTACGACTTCTACGTGCAATGACTGTCCGCTTTTGCTAAAACTTATTTTAAACGCACATATAGGACATTTTAAACACCAGCCTAATTTTTACGGTTTATTCAGCACGTGATACTAGACTCCCATCAGATGACAGAACTTTTTTCGGTGATGTTTAAAAAAGTTAAATCAAGATGTCGTCGGTTCTATGTTCACGCCTACATAACTACGTATTATCAACCTTTACTAATTATCATTCATCGTCGTTCTAGCGCTTTTCGGAGCCTTTGTTTTCCATATGACCTTATCCAGTCGTGGTCTTGTTCAAAATCAATTAATTATTATTTTCCTAAACACTTTTTAGTGAGTCAACTCACTAAATGTAATTACATTTAATTACGTTTCAGTTGTATAGGAAATCTGAAATTGTTTAAATAGACCTGGTATCTTCAAATCAACATCTCCAAAGGACATCTATCTACGTATTGAATGGAAATCCCCGCGCAAACCACAAAAGACCGTGGTTTTTAGCCAACTTCAAAAAAGGAGGAGGTTCTATGTTCGTATGTATGTATTTTTTAAAGGGCATACTCCCGAGATGGCCCTTTTATCACCAAATCAGGATCTGATAATGTGATCTCAGGAAAACCAAGGGCAAACCTCGAAGAGTTTTTTAGGCACGCGTCACATATTTCATATATTTTCTGATGCTAGTCAAAACTTTACTTCCAGTGGTCACCATATTATGTTAATGAGCTGATGATGGAAGGTATAAACTCTTTAACGGTAAGGAGTCTCTTTGTTTCTTCTCCTGATTACTAAGATTCTTATTCAGTTTGAAAAGGAACTTCTCCGATGGAATCTGTTCAGATTTTAATCCAAAAACTTTTATGTGTGTAGGAGTGATATCCAATCGGAAATACAAAAATGAAACCAATTGTAATCCAGCATCTTTTTTCTTTACAATTTTATTTATTTATTCATGTAAACGCTGTAAATAAACATTTTTAAAATCTATAGTTAAGGTATTTTATGCCTGGAACGTCGCATTCTCATCAAAACCACATCGCGGAGAATCAATATCATTTCTTTATTCATAACTTCCTACTCTGTGATCTCAAAGAGCCTTCATGGCTTTTTTATTACGAATTCTTTCCAAATTGATTTTATTTTTAACTTTGAGGTCAGTTTGTTTGATTGTTTTCTTGAATTTAGAAAGTAAGAATTTGGTGATATGATTAATGAGAACTCAGTTTCTGGTATAGAAATTATTGTTTTATATTTAATCCCTCGATGAACAAATATATTGTTACGAAATCAAAAATAAATAAAAATAAAATGCGGCCCGCGGAAGTTTGAGTAGCGCTGTCCGCGGAAAATTCTCGTACAATCGTCGCGTGTTTCCATACGGGAATAATATCGCGAACGATCTAGTACATCGATTATCTCGCTCTGATATATTGCTTTGTCTCGCTCTCGCACTTCTAGTATGTACTAAGGGAACGAGACAGAGAGTATCCCTCTCTCTCTATTCCGGAGTAGTTGTGATCTTTCTAGAAACTTATGGAGCGGGTTTCCCGAGCCATATAAATATCGGAAGGTGCCTCAGGAGGGGAGTTCTAATTTAACTGAGCTACAAGTGCGATCAAGAAGCGATATCCGGAGCGAATAACAAGTGATACAAGCGACCTCGGCAAGTTATAGTGACTGTGATTAGCAAGTGTTTGGGACATTGTTAGTGATAAGTGAAGTTAAGTGACGTCGGCAACCATCCTTGTTGGAATAAACGTTTTTAAGAGTCATCAGGTGTTTTTCTCCAAATTGCGAACCCCGAGCTCGTAACAATTGGTGTCATAAGTGGATTTGGAGATGCCATTGACTCCGAGAGAAGACGTCACCAGTGAGGGTGTGAAGACGAGGGCGAAGCGTGCTGCGGAAGCCAGTTCTACTGGATCTGCTGACCAGGCTGCTCCCACCGTGGCCACCGGCCACCAGGTCACGTCCAACGCCAACCAGGCTACGTCCAACGCCTACCAGGACACGTCCAACGCCCACCAGGCCATGTCCAACACCCACCAGGCCACGTCCAACGCCTGCCAGGACACGTCCAACGCCCACCAGGCCATGCCCAACACTCACCAGGCCACGTCCAACACCAACCAGGCCACGTCCAACGCCCACCAGGACAAGTCCAACGCCCACCAGGCTGCGCCTATCTTTGATTTTGGGGAATTGATGCGAATGCTGGACAACAAATTTACAATGCTGGACAACAAATTTACAATGCAGGAGAAGCTTCAACAAAAGGCTCAACAACAACTCCTGTCAGCTATTGGTGAAGTTAGTGGCGTGGTTACCAAATTACGCAAGGATGTTGATTTGGTGGAGGAACGCGTCACGACTCTGGGGAACGACATGGAAAATATGAAGACGGACCTTTCCACATTACAGAAGAAGTTCGTGCGCCTTGAAACAACGGGAGTAGCAGTTGCATCTGGCGGAACAGTCATTGCCCACCACGGACCCAGCGTGAAATTGCCGCCATATGACGGAACCTCGTCCTGGACCGCATACCGTCAACAGTTCCAGACCATCGCAGCTGCTAACGGATGGACAGATGAACAGTGCCTGACAGCTCTCACCGTCGCACTCCGAGGACAGGCTCTGACGGTCTTGGAAGTTCTTCCGTCGGGCAGTGGATTCAAGGACCTGCTGGAGGCACTGGAATCGCGATACGGGGAACGGCATTTGGAGCACGTCTTCCGCGCTCAACTCCGCGACAGAGTCCAGCGCTCAGGAGAGGGTCTGCAGCAATGGGCGCTGGAAATAGAAAAACTCGTCCGCAAGGCGTATCCAGGGGCCGATTTGAAGATGCTTGAGTCCAACACCGTGCAGGCGTTCGTCGACGGCATCAAGGATTCGGAAGTCAGAGCTGCAGTAAGGCTAAACCATCATGCCTCATTAAAAGATGCACTGGCCCACGCTTTGGAGGTGGAAGCCGTCAGACATGACATTCGTCATTCCGTGACTCACAAAGTGCGCGAAGTAGTGGAGGAAGTTAGGGAAATAAAAGCTCCGCTAAGGAAGAGACCTGGATCCATGTGCTATAGGTGCGGCGACCGAGGGCACCTACAAATGAATTGCCCAAAGATCAAGAAGCTTGAAGACGACGTGAAGGAACTGAAGATGAAGCAGGAGGCTTTATCATCGGAGAGGAACCAGGGAAACGAGTAAGAGCCAGGACTAGGGGGCGAGTACTGGCTGGCGCGGAGGAAGCCCCGACAACTATTATCTCTCAGGCATGCAACGGAAATAGTCTCGTAATATCTGGAACTGTAAATGGGATCAACTGCAGGATGACGCTGGATACCGGAGCATCAAGAACAATAGTCCGACCTCACTTAGTAAGGACCATAATGAGAAGCATGAGGAAACTGGACTGTCAGCTTCTTTCTGCCTCCGGCCAGCCAATACCCGTCCTGGGAGAAGTGTCTGTAAAAATGTCTATGGGAGAAGCCACATATACCCACAACGTCATCGTGGCTGAAATTATGGACGATTGTGTATTGGGATTAGATTTCATGAAAAAGTACAACTGTAGAATAGACGTTGCTAGTGGTGTATTCAAGAGTGGTGAAGAAGAGATCATCATCCTAGGAGGCATTAACGGGAGAGTGACATGTTTAAAGCAAACGGTCATACCTGGGAAAGCAGAAGCCCAAGTACTAGTAAAGTTACCAGTAACAAGGAACAAGAAATCTACCGGATGCGTGTTGATTGAGGAGATAGCTAATAAACCTGCGGCTCGAGGACTCATGACCGCGAGGACTCTCGTGAAAGGAAGAAACACCGCAGTAGTAAGAGTACTTAATCTAGGCGACCAAGAGAGGACCTTAAACAAAGGCGACATCATTGGAAAATGTGAGGAAGTTGTCTGGCTGAAAAAGTGCAGTACAACACAAAGCTCAGATACAAGGAGTACCAGTGATTCTACAGTCAAGGAGCTTCTAAGTAACTGCAAAAGCAATCTAACGTACTCGCAGAGCATTAAAGCTAAGAAGTTTCTACTGCGCTACGCCGACATCTTCACCAGCCAAGAAGGAGACTTAGGAAGAACGTCGCTAGTACAACACAGGATTGACACCGGAAATGAGAGACCCATCCGACAGCGAGCGAGAAGAATCCCTATAGCCAAAGAATTAGAAGTCAAAGAGCTGCTGGCGGATATGGAAAGGAATAAAATTATTGAACCATCAGCAAGTCCATGGTGTTCACCAGTCGTGCTAGTAAAGAAGAAGGACGGAAGCACGCGGTTCTGTGTTGACTACAGACGACTCAATGACATCACCAAGAAGGACAGTTACCCGCTGCCTCGGATTGATGACACCTTGGATACCCTTAGTGGCATGAAATGGTTTTCAACATTGGACTTAAAATCTGGGTACTGGCAAGTGGAAATCCATCCGAAGGATAAGGAGAAGACTGCATTCTCGACGGGCAAGGGATTATGGCAGTTCAACGTCATGCCATTCGGATTATGTAACGCGCCAGCTACCTTCGAGCGACTGATGGAATGTGTACTAGCTGGATTGGTTGGAGAAGCCTGTCTAGTATATTTGGATGACGTTATCATCGTTGGCCGAGACTTTGAGGACCACTTGCGGAACTTGGAGCAAGTCTTCGAGAAAATTCATGGAGCCAACCTAAAATTGAATATGAAAAAGTGCCGCTTATTCAGGAACGAAGTGAGCTATCTAGGCCATGTCATTACCAGTGAAGGAATCCTGACTGACCCGGAGAAAGTGGAAGCCGTTCAGAAGTGGCCTACCCCCAAGGACAAGACAGAAGTACGGGCATTCCTTGGCCTTTGCTCGTACTATAGACGTTTCGTGAAAGGATTCTCGGAGATTGCAAAGCCATTACACCGACTAACTGAAGATAAACGTCAATTTAGTTGGGATGAAGCTTGCGAAATTGCCTTCGAAAAACTGAAGAAACATCTGTGCGAAACACCAGTCTTGGGATACCCTCAACCAGAAGGTCAATTTATAGTGGATACGGATGCAAGTAATACCGCAATCGGTGGGGTACTATCTCAAAAGCAGGAAGACAGGGAAGTTGTTATAGCGTACTTCAGTAAGTCGCTGTCTAAACCGGAAAGGAACTATTGTGTGACAAGAAGGGAGCTCCTGGCAGTAGTGAAGACGCTACAACACTTCAGCAAATACCTCATCGGTAGGCAGTTTTTACTTCGAACGGATCATGCAGCGTTAAAAAGGGCTGTTGCAATTCAAGAACCCAGAAGGTCAAGTTGCTCGATGGATTGAACAACTTCAGGAATATGACTTCATTATCGAACACCGTCGAGGACAGGCCCATGGAAACGCGGATGCGCTGTCACGCAGACCCTGCCCAGAAGATTGTAAGCACTGTATCAGGCAGGAGTTAAAAGAAATGACAGTAAAGCTAACTCGGACAGAACCATTAGAGACCTGGGAGAACGATGCGATGAGGAAGGAGCAAGAGAATGATGATGACCTACGGCACATCATCAGGTGGAAGGCACAAAGTAATGATAAGCCTAAGTGGAGTGAAGTTGCACCGACAGGCACTGTTTCCAAGGCGTACTGGGCGCAATGGGATAGCCTCGTTGTACAAAACGGAATACTCTACCGGAAATGGGATAAACCTAACGGCAGAGAGTTTCAACTGCAAATTGTGGTTCCAAGAACAAAAAAACGTGATGTTCTTCGGGAAGTACACGACGGCGTGTCCGGTGGACATTTGGGAGTCAAGAGGACGCTAACGAAAATCCGCGAAAGGTTCTACTGGCTCCATTGTCGGGAGGATGTGGAGGACTGGTGCCGCAAGTGTACAACTTGTGCTGCCGTAAAAGGGCCACATACCAGGAGCCGAGGGAATCTACGACTGTACAACGTCGGTGCACCTTGGGAACGCATTGCAGTCGACGTAGCTGGACCATTTCCTGTCACTGACTCAGGGAACAAGTATTTCATGGTTGTCATGGACTACTTCACTAAGTGGCCGGAAGTGTTCGCCATACCAAACCAAGAAGCTACGACAGTTGCAACCAAGATAGTGGAAGAAGTGATTTGTCGCTTTGGCGTGCCCTTGGAAATCCATTCCGACCAAGGCAGGAATTTTGAGTCACAGATTTTTCAAGAAGTTTGCAGGATTATGGGAATGAACAAAACCCGAACCACGGCTTACCATCCTCAGTCAGACGGGATGGTCGAACGGTTTAATCAGACGATCGAGAGACATCTGGCAAAAATAGTGGAAAGCCATCAAAGGGACTGGGACAAGTACATTTCACTGTTCCTGCTAGCGTACAGAACAGCAGAACATGAAAGCATAAAGGCAACTCCGGCATATGTCAACTACGGTCGTGAGCTGCGGTTGCCAGTGGACCTCCTAACAGGAGGCTCACCAGATGAACCTCAAAGTGTTCAAGACTACGTTTCTGATCTGCGTGACCGAATGCGAGAAATACACGCCGCAGTTCGAGAAAACGGGTTGCAGTCGAGTCAGAACATGAAGACCAGATACGACAGAATGTCGAATACAAATGGCTTCGAGGAAGGCGCTCTAGTCTGGCTTCACAACCCGACTCGCCGGAAAGGGAAATCGCCAAAGTTACAAACCAAGTGGGAGGGCCCATACAAGGTGGTAACGCGACTAAATGATGTGACGTATCGGATACAGCGTCAACCAAGAGGAGCAATGAAGATTGTTCACATCGACCGCTTGGCGAAATATCACGGAAGAAATGATGATGCTCGGGACGAGCATCTCTAAGAAGGGGGCAGTGTTACGAAATCAAAAATAAATAAAAATAAAATGCGGCCCGCGGAAGTTTGAGTAGCGCTGTCCGCGGAAAATTCTCGTACAATCGTCGCGTGTTTCCATACGGGAATAATATCGCGAACGATCTAGTACATCGATTATCTCGCTCTGACATATTGCTTTGTCTCGCTCTCGCACTTCTAGTATGTACTAAGGGAACGAGACAGAGAGTATCCCTCTCTCTCTATTCCGGAGTAGTTGTGATCTTTCTAGAAACTTATGGAGCGGGTTTCCCGAGCCATATAAATATCGGAAGGTGCCTCAGGAGGGGAGTTCTAATTTAACTGAGCTACAAGTGCGATCAAGAAGCGATATCCGGAGCGAATAACAAGTGATACAAGCGACCTCGGCAAGTTATAGTGACTGTGATTAGCAAGTGTTTGGGACATTGTTAGTGATAAGTGAAGTTAAGTGACGTCGGCAACCATCCTTGTTGGAATAAACGTTTTTAAGAGTCATCAGGTGTTTTTCTCCAAATTGCGAACCCCGAGCTCGTAACAATATTTAAATGCATTTTATTCTTTATTGTATCAGTAAAAATATATCTTGACACAACACACATAGCTATTAATATAGTAATTTTACGTAGACTGTAAAGATTTAACCTTAAAGTAAATATCGGCCGTGGCTGAGGCAAGCCATAGCTAATGGCTAGTCCATACTTTACTAATATAATAAATGCGAAAGTCTGTCTGTCTTTCTGTCTGTCTTTCTGTCTGTCTGTCTGTAACGCTTTCACGGCCAAACCGCTGAACGGATTTTGATGAATTTGGTATGAATATAGTTGAAGACCCGGGGTCAAACATAGGCTACTTTTTGACGCAGGCGGAGCTGCGGGAAACAGCTAGTACTTAAAATGTAAGAAAAATGTTTGTACCCAAAATGTATTTCAAATAAATATTAATATTTTCATTATATTTCCAGTGAAATTGTCTTTCAATTACCGTCCTTTCACTGCAACAGAAAGCATATATTAATGACCACCGGTCAATGGACATTAAATGAGGGCAAAATACATAAGTAACGGTTCACATATGTTTTTGTGCTCTTTGTCTTAGCTGTCAGGAGTTCGTTCACATGTTCGTCACCGAGGGTCAGCGTCCTTCGCCCATATTCTTCGCCTCCGCTACATTATCTGTAGAGATGAAAAAAATGCGGGTAGTGTAAATAGTGTTTGAAGTATCAGAACACGAGGTATAAACCTCCCGCATAATTGGCTAGTCAACTAAAAAATAAATTGTGTATTTTATATAATTTATTGATAGAATAGACTATTTCGGAGATACAATTTAAACGAAAAAATTCTTAAAATTATATTTATTTTTTTATTTAATTTAAAAGATTTTATAGTGATGACGTCACGCAGCTATAATGGCCATCTCGAACTGCAAGAAAGCAAAAATTACTAAGGTATTAAAAAATATGTATGTCAGTGTCAAATGTCAAAGTCAAGATGGACCGCGAGCCGCGAGTTGGTTTCTTATTTGTTTACAATCGCCAAATATCTAGGTATCTACCCCATTTCTCGTATATATTGCATATTGGCCTGTTTATTGGACTTTACTGCCGTCCCTTCATCCGATGACATCTGATTTTTCAATAATTGGACACCGATTCTTCATTATAATGTATAAATGAATGTAATGAAGATGTAGTTAGGTTATTTAAGGGTTATGTTTATTTGAACAGAGATGACATTTGACATGGGTGACAAGTACGTGAAGCGCCTAATTAGCGCTACCAAACAAAAAATATTTATTCACTACCCTGTGCTACCAACCTAAAAAATTCAATGTGAATAGCCGGAAGTTATCCGGCTACGTCATACGTTAACTTTGCTAAAAAATGAAAGTCATTGGGTTTTCTGCGATTTTATTTAAAAATACTTGCTTATCTAAAGATCTGATTAATGTAATCTGTTCCTTAACCTATTCCTCGAAATGGTTTACGAATTAGACATTTTCATGAAAAAGTTTACTAGCCAATTTGTCAGAGCGTTTTCGACTTATGTCTACAGAATAAACTTAAAAGAAATACAGACGGATCGTCATCGAATCAGTGTGAGTCGGCACGATGCGATTAGTAGTTAGGTCGGCTACTGATATTTGTGCCACAGAATTGGTATATTGTGTGAGTGAAACCCGGTATGTTACAAACAATAGTATCAGAGTTTGGAAGCTACATTCGTGTTGTACATGAGATTACGTATGTAGTTATTTTAAGCTTATGCTCTGCTTCATCATTCAAGACGTCAGGGACAACAGAAGTATCGATCTACATGTACCTTTTTCCTACACCTACTAAAAATATGTCTCAGTTGCCTCCCCTTTGTCTGGGCACACATTTCATTTCAAAGGACCATTCGTAGAATTCAATCGATATTCGTAACGTAATATTTTCGTGTCGACGTTATAATTCTATCAGCCCAGAGACAGTTCACTTGAATAGACCTATCAGGGGCCACACCTTGCGGTTGTCACTCGAACGTTGCCTCGTTGTGACCAACCAATATTTTCACTTATTAGCGGTAGCCGTCACTCCATCCATCACAATCCGACACATCACGTCCACGGCTCGCCTTTTTCTCCAGCTGTACGACACAAAACACACGAGAACACTTATTTACCGTGATTAATGGTTGTATTGGTACCTGCGATAAATCTTCTAGACGATTCTATGAAGATAAGAAAATGCTTCGATATTGATTAAGGCCATAAACGTCAGCGCTTGATAAAGCCTCGCTTTAGGTCAACGAGAGTTTGACTAATTCATATTGACCGTAATTTATTTAATTAAAAATTAATTTATAATTGCAGTATAATTAAACAATGACTAGATTAATAATAACAATTGGAATAAAATATTCTACGATTATAATATTCATTTTGTTTGCATGTGCCTTGCTTAGGGCCGATTTCACCAAAGTCGGATAAGTTTTATTCCAAGTATAATGACGCAATTTACTCTCGTAAAATTACTTTTACTTTTCACCATACATTTAACCCGAGAATATTCGTTAATCCACGTATAATTTCTGTATGAGGATCTAGAATAAAAATGTCTGCTATACATGTTTTTTATTTAGATTCGTTACTCTTAGATAGGAAGGATGTTCATGTGAAATCGGCGCCGCCGGACCACCTGTACAATTAAGCAGTACCATTGGTGGTACAAATGGTACAGATTTATCCCATTAGTACAATTGATTGTACAAATGATACTAAAATATCCCGCTAGACCACCTGTACCATTTGACCGTGTAACAAATGATACAAATGGCACTAATTTCCCGCCGGACCTCCTCTGGACCACCGGTACCAATAGTCAGTACCATTGATACTATTCTTAGAAAAATTAAGACAATAAAATATATTTTACTTCTGCCTTATAAGAATAGCGGACCTATAGATGGTATGGATAGTTTTTTTTTTATAGCATAGGGCGGCAAACGAGCAAGCCTGATGGTAAGTAATCACCGCTGCCCATGGACAACTGCAACACCAGGAGTATCACAGGAGTGTTGCTGGCCTTTCAAGAAGAGGTAGACTCGTTTTTTGAAGGTTCCAATATCGTATCGGTTCGGGAACATCGCCGCAGGAAGTTCATTTCACAGTTTAGTCGTACGTGGCAAGAAGTGTCTCTTAAAACAAAAATTATAAATAATCTTTGGTTTGGCCCAGTAGTCCCCTCGGTGGGCAACAACTTTTTTGCTATTTGTATTATGCTAAGAAGTTACATTTTGTTAATAAGAGAAGTACTTATCTTTTATTTAAGCTGATTTATAATTAAAACATTTATTTAACTGAATTGTTTTATTTTAGACAAAATACTAAAATTATACTAAACCGCTCGCTCACGACTTTGTCCGCGCCAATTTTTATTAATATGAACGCAATTAAAAAGTGCATGAATAATTTCTCCCATTTTTTCCACTGATTCTGCTCTCCTTTTGGCCGCAGCGTGTTATATAGCTTAAAGGCTTCCTTGATGAATGGGCTATCCTACACAAAAAAAAAAACAATTCGAACCGGTAGTTCTTGAGATTGGCGCGTTCAAACAAACTCTTCAGCTTTATAATAATAGATATAGACTTTCTGTTCCCCATCGGACAATCTTCATCTTATTGTACACAATAACAAAACAAATCATTTGTCAACTCTAGGGACCCTTTTATAGCAATGTAACCGGGATATTTAAATATACCAGTTGTCCCTTCTAGCACTGACATGGGAGGCAAATGGGATTTTTTTGCGAAAAAATCCCCACGCCAGTTGGGGCAACTGGGATCCATACTAAAAACATAAAATAGTGCCAAATGTACCATTTTATTTTTTATTGAAGTAATGTCGAGTGTTACGCTTGTATTTATTTTCCTGGTACTAATGGGATAAATCAGTACCATTTGTACCACCAATGGTACTGCTTAATTGTACAGGTGGTCCGGCGGCAAATCGGCCCTCGAGTAGCATCCTGTAACTTCTATTTATGATCTTAAGTTGAAGTTAAGTAAGTTTATATATAACCTGTATAAATATACGGCCTGTAACTTTAACAAGCCGTGTATTTCGAACTGTTCCATCGTAGCCAGTAATACGTGGTAATACTCTGCAAGTTCCATGAAACATCTCATTATACCTAAGTTGTTAATGTGTACGACGCTTTTATGTTCGAACTTCCTATTTTATGAGCTTTTTATAATGCTATAAGGAACTCGGTAACGGTTCATATACTGCGGAGTAAATGGGTTCCCTTAAATCACCGTAAAGTAATATTTTTAACCGTGCATACGAGTATATCTTTTTAATTGCACAAATGCAATCACAAGAAAAGAATGTGCAATTTACTAAAGATATTATGATTTCATGTTTTTATACCTTTTGTTATTGCTACAGTAAAACAAAGCTAATATTGCAAATTGTTGATAATGTTATGATATGATCAAAAATATCCAACCCACCCGACTGTGTAGTACAGGTTTTTCGTAAAATCAAAATTATTATTTTTTTAGGTCTAACACACTCTAATTATGTTGTTTTATAAAGCCTTGAACTTATTACTTCTCAGCTACCCAATCGAGCCGAGAAGAATACGCCGAAAGAAACTCAGTTTAGTATTGGTCCAAATTGTGCCTGAAGAAGGGATTTATTTTCAGTTCTAGTTCCAACATGACAAATTTATTATTTAATTTCAAAATAAATGTTCGTGATTGTGAGATCTAAATACCTAACGAAAAGGCGACCATGCCCATCGATACATACATACCTCTCAGATCAATAACTAAATGTAGTGGCTAATAAATTTGTTGATTACAATATCTACAAACTATATCTTGTAAATTAAAATAAACACATGTAAAAGATGTAAACAGTGAAAAGCAATTCATTTATTTGTATACTTTTTCAATTACATCTGAGGAAAATATCAAAGGAAATTTTCCCCGGGGCGATCCTTTCAACGAACGAGATGCTTCGTATTAGTAAATATTTAAAATTACTGCTACTAATCTGTGTGAAACTGTGTGATTATATTGAAAAGGTTGTTTGTAATATATCTATTGCACAAATATAAATTAAAAATAAAAATCTATTATCTATCTTAAATTCTAGCTACAACAATTTTCTTAGTTCCAGGTACAGTAGGTAAGTGGAGAGACGGCATTCAATTGTGTACGCTTCGAATTTGTATTGATTATGTAAACATTCATTTTTGCACGCCTTTAATTTTATTTTAATAAATATTAAATTTTTCTTAGCTATCACACCACGCATGATATTAAGTGTAGATGTGGTCTATCATGGGGCTGTATAACTGTATTTTTTAATATAAATATCTTCTAAAATCGTTAAATCAATCACAACTTGCTCAGTTTTGTGAGAACAGTTGCAATCATAATCAAAGGATTTGTACGCGGTAAGCATACTAAAAACTTCTAACTGCTACTGAACAAACTTACCCGTTTCGCTGACACTAACTTCACTTCTTGATTTGATAACAATTAAATAGCTATTGATGTCTAGTGTAGTGTCAGCTAAAGTGTTTAAAGGCAAATGGCGATCAACTATGGTTTCCAGAGAGTTACAACGATATCTATAACAAAAGCAAGATCACCGAAATCTTTTAACTACTCGTATTTAAAATTGAATTGCTAAGCACTTGGAGAACGGCATTCCCCGCCATTACCGTCCACTTGGAAACGCTCCTGAAATGGTTTAAAATAATTACAATGCTTTCAGCGTTATTTTCAATGTAGGATCGCGGTTTGAGGCCAGCGAGTAACTATGGCTCGTAACTAGGGTTGCCATTTGTAAATTTTGGCAACCAGGACAAGAAGACAAAACCCCGGGTTTAAGAGTCCAGGGCCCGGACTTGTCGGTTCATCGGTTGGTCTCGGCGTGCACAGAGCGTGAAATTATAAACCCGGACTACTAATGAAACCACGGCCGGAAAACTAGGACAAATCCGGGGAAACCCGTACGGATGGCAACCCTGCTCGTAACATAATAGACTGGAATGCTAGTTGGAGAGCGTAACCTCTATGTCGGTTAAGCGAGAATTCTCAGCGTAGCTCCCTCAAAAGTAATAACTATATATGTTGTACAGATATGTAAAATATTCTCACTATAACATGACCTAGAAAGCGTTCTTTGAAATAATAAGAAAGGTTTTGTAAAAATTATCATTATATTTCAACATGTCCAATGCTGAACATAGACACCGGCAGGTTCCATGGGCATTTTTACTCAGAAAATTTTAAATCTTTTCTTTAAATGTTAATGATTTAAGTTATAAAATTTTGACACTTAAAATTGTTACAATAACAATTAATGTTATCAACTGAAATAAGAATTAGTTACTGTCATACTAATTACATTTATTTTATTCCAGGTAAGGTAGTGGCGACGTCCAACTGGTGCCACTGGTGGTGGTGAATAAAGACTGTTTAATGAACGGGATAGTCATAATGTAAGTTATCAAATTAATATAGATTGTGTCCTAAAACTCAAAAGTATTTCAAGTAGGTATTCATATGCTCTGAAGCACAATTTTAATGAAAGTATTATTAACTATAAATCAAAGTAAAATCCCTGCTATATCTGACCCATATAGCGGG
This sequence comes from Euzophera pinguis, assembly GCA_947363495.1. Taxonomy (NCBI): domain Eukaryota; kingdom Metazoa; phylum Arthropoda; class Insecta; order Lepidoptera; family Pyralidae; genus Euzophera; species Euzophera pinguis. The sequence goes on along the minus strand of OX376161.1, from coordinate 4,494,255 downwards.
CAATAAAATAAATTAATATTAACTGCATGTATTTTATGAGACTATTTTACGTTTTATTTCTTTGCAATCGGAAAATCTCTTTACACCATTCGGATATAATGTAATTTTGGCCATCTCGCGTTATTTGGAAAAACAAAATCTTTAGCTTTTGGTAATCTGCATTTACATATTTTGCAATAGAGCAAAAAAATTAAAAATGATTACTAGAGATATAATAATAAATCCCAGGTAGGGCGCCAGTAAGGCTTAATCCGCATAATTGCGACTTTATTTGCTCTGTAACTACGAATACAAAGAGACTTTATAAAAATGTTCATCTCCATGAGCCTTTGTCCATGAAAGGTAATAATGTAATAGGATGTACTAGTAGATACATCATCATCCTAGCGTGTATTCCTAGTTGCATCGTCAGCTTACGCTTCGGAGCCTAGGGTACTCTGTACGTCATGGTCCTAGATTTCCATTGGCGGAACTGGTTTTTACAATGAAGCGACTGCCATCTGACCTCCGTTATCCTTATATAGGAAAACCAGACCAATAGAAACGGGTGTGTTATTGGACAACACTGTCAGAATTTTTCGGGCTGCCCTTAGGCATCTGACACAGCCTCACGACTGCTACCTATCGATAACAACTGGAACCAACGGCTTAACGTGCCTTACGAAGCATGGAGGAGCTCAAGATAGAAATGCCACTAAATGGCGACCAATCCAATAGGGGTCGATTCACGCCGACGCTAGACACGCGCATTCGCAACGGATACGCGTTGGGCGCCAAATAAATTCAAACAATACATTGTTCCATTTATTTAGGCGAAGATTGTCTGACAGTCACGTCTCACAGGCTTTAGATCGATATTCCGACAGCTTTTCATATTGAATTTTAATGAGAAGCAACTTAAATAACCCTGCTCTCGAATTCCCAAAAGGCGTTAAAACTCTGCCAAGATTGAAAGTTCCAACGCCCTGAATGCTTTTAATACATCTTTTAACTGTCAGCACCGTTGTCAGAGTTCATGTTTATCTAACATACTTACAGGGTTAATAGAATTTTAAGAGAAATTGAGTTGCTCCAAGTTTTGAAGTTGGCAGCGGTCTCGGTAATTGTTCTTCGTTTCGCTTCATCTCATATATTATAAATTGTACAAACGTATAATATCACGTTCTAAAGTTCATTCACTTGTGTTTATTAACTTTCGAGGGTTGTAAAAGTTTGAATAGGAAACCTAAGAAAAACTGCTTTTAATTTCTTTTTACGGTTTATTTATTACAAACTTTAAATAAATTTGTACATTACCTGAAATTGTACAATGGGTTAACTTATGTATAAAGAATTCTCTATTAGTCAGGATTTAAAAAACAGAAATCCTGAATTATGATTGTTGTCAAAATCTATTATCTGTGACAGTTTCTGTAATATTTCGTAAAGACAGTTTTTATACATCATAAGTGCTCCTACCCATCTCCAAATAGTTTTATTTTTTTGGTAAATATCCTTTGAAGCAGAACTGGGTCTCGGTAGAGTACAAAAGACGTATATAAATGTAAATATTCAGGTCCGCAACCGTCCGTTCGGCCCGCGTTGATGGACTGACCCTTTTTTAAGATCTTTCCCGTCGTCATATCTTCTTCAATGAGATCCATAATCTTTTAGCTATCAAATTTACAACCAATAAAATCTTTTAAGCCGTTGTTAGCATAATGGTTGCACAAAAAAGATAATCTTGATTATTCTGTGGGGCTCAAAATTAAGAATTAATTATATGCGTACTTTGAAAGCATACTGGAAGAGTCTTGCGGATTCTGTGCGCTAAAACAACCATTTGAGGGATAATCGGGGAAATACTAGAATAAAAAAAAAATTCAAGAAAAGACGTCTGGAATTCTCTGTTTGGACTATTTTAGTTTAATACACAGATATGATTTTTCTTAGTCTATTTAGGTACGAAAATAGATATTAATAGTTGGCAAATTCAGTGGGAAAATGGAAAAAGCGGCGTATCAAAAAAGTAGATCCATTTGTTAGAGAAAGTTGACTGAATATGATCATTTAACCAGCACCGTTTGCCTTCCCGTCGCTAAAAGGAAAGCATTTTTCACGGGTTTAGCGCAGAACGGACAATGCGTAAAATACGTTTTTCGCATTTTAGTTATGTCAATTTATAAAGTCGCAGCATGCTTTTATCTATTTCACAACTTGATTATATGATCAAAATACCATTTTCGTAAGAATTTCGTGATATTCGTACCTCGTTAACCGCTTTCAGCTAGACAGACGAGATATTGACGAGACGAGAATATTTATGAACTAAAATTAAATAATTGTTCTGAATCTATGATGAATCTCTACACGTAAAAAAGAAATGAAACTAGCCAATTTATCATATAAACAAAATCAGATGTATCGAAATCGATAATCAATGTAACGACATTACATCTGATTTTTCTGAAATACTTTAAATATAGTCGGAGTTCAGGGAGAACACACGCATATATTTTGCGTATAATAAATACATCCTGCATGACAGTTCAGGCTGTGCCAGAGCACCGGGCCGGGCCCACTCAGCCTGCCAACATTTGTATGCCACGGCCACAAGCTACGCTGCCGCGTCGTTGGCTGAACACAATTGGGGCTGATAAATTAATCCAAATGCTATATCATAGGGACAAGCCGAGTAAACTTTGGCAAATTCTAATGTACCACTGTTTACTTACATATTCACGAGCATTTCCTACATCAAAGGCAATCTTTTCTCAATTTTGTTAACGCTGAGGTTGTCCACATGTTCACGACGCCGACGATGTAGCTTTTCTTAATCTATATTTTATGAATTGACCACCAACCTTGAAAAATCTTCTTACGTTAGATACTAAGGGTCGAAACCTGAAAAGTCACGAGTTCAATACATTGCACAAACTCTGTTTATTTATTAGGAAGTTGTCGAAACGCCAAGCTTACCCGCCACGTTACATGAAAAATCCTCATTGTAACCGTATGAGACATTCTTTTTTCATCCAAACGTAATCAGTACATTTCTTTGTTGTGAAAGTTTGTTCGTCAGTTGGGCTTGTTTACGAACAAAGAGCAAAGTTCAGCAAGAAAACTAAAACTGCTGACGCATTTGTATTTTTTCTGGGGCTCCCGGGCTTCGCGCGTCTCTTCGATTTATCAGAAACAGTCGAACAAGATAATTTATCTAACAATCGTTGGGCTAATGAAGTTCTCTAGAAAATTAAATTTTTTCCGACTACTGTGGGATTCTATTTATATCTTTTTCAAAAGAAGATAGATACTGTCACTACTTCACCATAATTTGATTATAGCGCGTCGAAAATTAAACATTGCCCTTTGACAAGTTCAAAATATTTCTGTAATGTATGTGGTTTTTTCTTCGCGGAACTCTGTTATGTTATGTGTCACACCAAAACTTCCCCAAAGCACAAAATTGATAATTCCGAGGTCTTACATATTATTAGGTTTCACCTAAATCAATTCTGTACAATTTTAGGCGTGAAGAAGACGACGACGGTTGAGGAGATACCGAAAGACATACACCATTCGTATTTTAATATTAGTAGAGTAGAGAGGTGGAGAACATAGATACGATCATTATATTATTTCAAAATATAAAAAAATGGGTTTATGTGATTTTTCCAAACGCTGATTTAAAACAAAAAGGGTACATTTGTCATAGCAAGAATCACTCTAGTGTAGAGGCGAGATTTCCTTCGCCCCATTCAATGTAATAACAAGAGCAGCGTTCCGTTCCAACCCTTTTTTGTGTGAAGCCCACATTTTTCAGTGGCGAGCGAATGAAACGCAATTTGTATAACTCGAACCACTTGGTTTTGTTGGGCTGGGTACCTCCCTGTCTCCCCTTTGCCTGGTTTCTCACTTGTGAATCTAATTACTGTGTTGCGACTGTGACACATGCAAATTAAGCTAAACAGCTAGAATAAATAGCTTATCTATTATTTCTCTAACATTTGATAAATGTGTTTGATGATAATTTCAATTTAGTTAAGGTATTACTATTTTGAAGTTTCGCGAAATGTTCACCATTTACCAAAGAATGAACATCACAGGAAGTCAGGAACTCGTTGGGTCTTGAGCTGATGCCATTGAGAAAGGAACGTCATTTGTAGGAGGCTGATGTAGAGTTTGGATGACGTTTCAGACGTCAGGAAACTTATGTGGCCTACTTACTGATTTTTATTTTAAAATTTTAAGTACAGTCACTTCGCAGATAGCCTTGGGGGGACTCATTCTTTGTCTTCTGTCTTAAAAAAACTCCAAAAATACCGACCTAAAACATACTGAAAGAAAATGTCATGAATATCTTTAAAGCCCTTTCGTTTGATATATCACAAAGTACAGTTCGAAAAACTTTTTTTTAATTGACTACTTATCCTCCAAAACCATATTTTAAAATAATCTATTTTACAATTAGCCTACCTTCGGATTATAGACACATGTGTGACCAATTTTCAACTTGATCAGTCCAGTAGATTTGGAGAAAATCGACTGTGGCAGACGGACAGACAGACGACACAAGTGAGACTATAAGGGTTCCTTTTTTACCTTTTGAGGTACGGAACACTAACTAGTTGGACTCGGATTTACAACTAAACTGAGTCCATCAGCCAGCGTGAATACATCTCTGAAAATAATATCGAGTTGCTCAGTTAGGTGTTCAGTAGGTCTGGGACTTCAAACAAACAAAAAGACGGAGTAACATTTCACATGTAAGTAAATTCATAGCATATTGCTGCTTTTCAATTACATTTAGACACTAAATATGTGTTTTTATATTAACGTAATTTGATGGATTTATTTACCAACGCACAATCTAGTTTTCAGTACAAATGGCATTTCAGCTGAGCGACATATCCGACTACTGTCAATAAAAACCATAAATACTACAAACCATAAATACTACCTAGTGATGTTAACTCTAGATACGTATGTAAATGTGGATAAAATTTCTGCGGTGGATAAAGCTGTTGAAAGAAGTGTAACTAAGGTACTTATTACTACGTAGAGTAGATAGATATTTATATAACCTCTATTTGTGTATAGAAAAACGTTTTTCTCTATTGTCTCTACTGTGGATCGCAATGACAACTGTTGACGTTTCTGGTGTTCTGTTACTAATTTTAAGACCAATCGTATTCCATAAGTTTATTAGCGGAATTAACCCCCTTGACCAAGTAATGGGAATTTGATGCAAAGCGTGGAAAAACTAGATTGCGCTTCAAATTATGCAACTACGTAGGTAAAGATTGAGGTAGGTATATTATACCTCGTAATGGAAGACTTATGGGATTATATACAAGAGACACCATCGAATCCCGAAGGGTTAAAAATAACACAGAAAACAACATGAAAATAATAAAAAAACTAAAAAATAAATGCAACTTCATATATATTAGAATTATATTTCTAAAGTTTTCTATAATTTTATTTTATCAAATTTTCTCACTTTTATTCCTTAAACCTTGTAAGGGTTGTAAATCCTCACACTAGTTGATATGATACGATGATGATAAATACCAAGGGTTGGTTTCGGAGATAAGAAATAACCGAATTGAGTGAATTAATGTATTGCACTGATTTCTTATGTTTTCGCGATTGTTATTTATTAAATTAAACTATTTTAATACGGTTTTATCGCGTTTATTACTTATTTATTTACACCTGACGTTTCAAAGACTTTACAGCGTTCATGGTCGCAGGCAGACTAAGTTAACATTTGTCTTTGATGTCATAAGATTACAAACTACCGCCTGAAATTTTATTGGGAACTATTCTAATTCACGCAGTATTGGCTCACAGTATCTAAGGGTCTTGCAGTCTGCTTCAGGTCAGGTGTAAATAAATAAGTAATAAACGCGATAAAACCGTATTAAAATAGTTTAATTTAATTGCACTGATTTGTTAAGTTATGACTAATTTAAAAGTGATGAAAATACCGCGTCAGCTGTATCGACAATAGTGTATGTACGTTAAAATTATAGGGTTGAACAACTAATGATGGTGTTCCGTATAAACCTCAAAGGTTCTCTATTAGAAATTTATTGTTAACTATTGCTCTACTATATGTACTACTCTCCCCACTACATTACTGTCTTCGTGGTCTAGTGGTTAAGTCGTTCGCCTTGGACCCGGGGGTGGTAGATTCGATTCCCACCAAGTATACTTTGTTTAGTTGTTTCCAGTTTGGTTAGGACTTTGCAGGCTTGAATCACCTGATTGTCTGATAATTAAGATGATTCCGTGCTTCGGAAGGCACGTTAAGCCGTTGTTCCCGGCTGCCATTTGGTAGTCGTTAAAGGAACCACGTCAGAGGCCGAGAGGCGGTTCCGAACAACTCTGACACCAGGGTGTACGTACATAGTCGATAGACAATGTAACCTACACGACATGATGATGATGAGTATGCATACGCAAAAATGTTATTGAAGAGTGTAAGTTTTAAGAATGTGTTATATTTTTTTGATGTGTTTGTTTCGTCGTTACAATTTTTATTTGTATGTAATGGTGCGAAGTTGCATTAATGTGCACGTCAATAATTCCATGTGTGCAGGTTTCTCTGCCCCCCGACCCCCGCAAAACGGAAGATTATTTTTTATGAGTCTAGCTGAAGGCGTCTCCTCTCCTACAAATGACGTTACTTTCTCAATGTCAGAATTTAATTTATTACATGTGTCAAATCGCGACATCTCAAGTCAGTACTTACCCATGGTACTTACGGATTCTTGATTCTTTTATGAAAACCAACATTCGATTTTCAAACGCGGCATAACCCGGCTTTAAATGTCTATTTTAAAATGAATTTGAGAGCATAGCAATCGAGTGACACTCGACAAATTGTGCCGAATGCGATTTATTGCTGGGATAAAGTCAGCTTTGATCCCCCCCTCCTCCCCGACACGACATTGACTTACACCCCGACCTGTCACGTCTCGTTTCTCCTAAGGCAGGTAATTGATTAATGTGCTGTTGTCTAACATCGTAATCTTGGCCGTTTCGGCTCCATTTCAACAGTCTCTGTTCTGTGGGATTAATAACTTTTGGCAGATAATTGAGGCTTCAATCATAGCTGTTTCGTTATATCGAAGCGCGAGGATGTTTAGCACAATGTGAGGAAAAAACCCGATCTAATGTTTAGTTGCCGCCGCCAGCTAATAAAATAGTTCTCTTAAATCTTCGCCGAGAGACGGAGATGGATAGGATAAACGCCAAATATGTCGGCGCATTATCGTTTCTGTTTCTTTAAATTTTATGTTGATCTCCCAAACTAATCCGAATCCTAAACAAATCAGAGACCCACATTCAAAAACCCTAGTCATTGAAACGACAACGTGCGACGCTTAGATGATCAAGGACACTTAAATCCTAATAATCTGACATTTACCCTACAACCCTACAAGTACTGTTGACCAAGAATGCTATTTTGAGCTTACGTTATTCGAACATAGAGACTACGATGAAATATAATAAATATTTTTAATTTACTGACTCATGTATAGTTTTCTAATCAGTGCTCAAAGTGCCTGAATACGTTATCTGCGTGGGAGAAGATTAATTTGTTTTATTGTGGAGCAAACTATGATCAATCGTGTATTGAACCTGGTGCAGGGGTCACAAGGTTCGACGGCCCGCAGCATCACGCTGATTTGCATGTTTCCACTACAGACTTAAAAAGAAATACAGACTGATCGTCGTCGAATAACCAGTGAAGCGCGGAAATAGTCTGCATGTGTGTGAGTCAGTCGCGAATTGCGATGCGGTTTATTGCAAACTACGATAGTAATACGAGTGGTTTTCTACTACGAAAGTAATATGTTTGAACACGTAATTTGAATTTAGTATGAAATTGTTTTCAACCGTTTTGGTTAATGATGTTGAAAACCTATCACTAGCTAGCGTCGGGTTCGTGTGTGACAAATGAAAGACAACTTCTGCAGTTCTTTAAAGTCTGTGGTTTCCACGGGATTTCATGCTCTCCTTGCTCTTTGTCTGACGATTCTTTCGAAGAATCGTGACGAACCGAATTCGTTGCGTGTCGCTGCCGACGATTCCTTCAGATGATACGCTAATAAATGTCGATGTTGGGCTCAACAAAAGAATATATTTTTATATTGTGCAAATTAACTATTTTTTTTTTTTATTAAATAGTTTTTCTTATTTATTGAATCGACTTCATTACAATAATCTAAGGAGCCGAAAAGCTTTTTCTACCAAGAACCAACTACACTATGATACGGTGTCAAGAAAATTGACGGCAACTGCGTTAGTCTTAATACTTTACTTTATGTCTGCACTTTTTAAATATTATTATTAATTAATTGTATACGGCCGACTGCCGATGAGTCGAATGATTTTCACTCGACATAATCGGCGAATTGAACAATTTTCGTTCGATCTACAAATACAAATAAATACAAATATCTTTATTTTAAGTGAGTTTTAGATCTCGAAGATAGCATTCGTAATCGTTTGGTATTTGGATTGGGGTTACGTTAAAATTAGCGCGATTGGGCTCCTTAGTTACCTGTAAAATATAATTATTGAGATTATGTCGGATAAGCACATGCAACATGGATTTCCACACGAAATGTGGCGGTGTTCCATGGTGTTAAAAGATAAGTTTGAATGATGAGATTTCGAAATGAAGTAACCATAGAAAAATAACCGGACTGAAGCTCTATAGGTCTACGCAGCATTCACTATATAAATGCTCTTGTTTTGTGTTATGTTTTGGTTATAGTATAATTTACAACATAATTTGTTAAATCGATTTACGTTGGAACGATCTTGTTTACTTTTATGTTGAAAAAACCCTTTGTTAAATTAAACCTCAATATAGCAAATTTTGTTTGTGAAAAAGTTATCAAACACTATACCAATTTTAATACAGAAAACTGGAAAATAATTTATAATCTTTTTTTAGAAAAGATCGTTGGATGATCGCCTGCTGGGTGAACTGATCTCAGAATAATGTTGGAAAAAAAGTAGAATAAAATGTGGTAATGACGGGAGTGTAGTGGCATTAAGGTGAGCACTGATGCGGTAAGGCCTGGGATCGGATTCGTACCCTTACGGTGGTCGGGGTCCGATTAGATGTGTCAGGAGCAAGTGCATTGCGCGGTCGTCTGACATACGGGAAATGTCTACAATGTGTGACTAATAAGACTTTTTGTGAGACTGCGAGAATAAGTAACAAGAATAAACTTAAGCACGTTACAAGAGTATAGCGTATAAACTATACAGTAGTGTTACATGTTGTAGAAAATCTAGTAATGTTGGTTTTTCATAAAAGCCATTTTTTTTAATCAACTGGGGTTTATATGTTCAAAGTCAGCTAAGCCGAACAGTCTTGCTCTACAATGCATGATTAATAAATAAGCTTTATAAATTGTTACGAAAATATGTTAAACTTATTTAAATAAATATTGTAAATAAAATACACACACACACACAAAGAGTTCCTCGGTTCTCTGAAATTCGAATCCAAAAAAAACACAAAAAAACCGCATACCTACAAGTAGATCGTCGAACGCCGATATGCCGGTCTCGCATGCAGGTGACAATGCGAATGAAATGAATACTAACCCGCTTCTTTGTTAGCCAGAACAAAGTTGCAGGAGGAAATATTTTTCATAAACTGGGAATTGCTGCAATAAACCGTTCTAGAAATCCCGAAGCGTCTGCCTGAACTGTCTCAGCTGACGAGGTTACGTCAGCTGCATAAAACCTGCTAATTAACATACCTATTCATTGTACGCGATTTTCAAATGTTTGAACACTCCCTCGGGTCAAAGGAAACCGCTCGGATGTACCCATTTTATTTCCCGCGGAACACCAATTCGCCAACAACGATTTATTCTATTGTCGTATTGAAAAAAATGCCGCCGTTGTTATTTTCAGCAAAAAGAAAGAGGGAATTTGAACGGTGCGTGGAACGCAAATTTCGCTGAATTTCGTTATTATTATTTGTCACCGGTAAAGATTCGCGATAGCGAGGGCTGTTGTGAAAAATCTAATAAAGCGGAGTGTGCGGAGCGGAGCGGGCGAGATCTCAGATTGGGAGTATCGCTTAATGCTCGAAGCGACAGACGCGGAAATTATTTTGGACACAATGGGACCTCCTTACAAATTTTCCGCTTATTTTATTAACTCGTTACATTCTCATTTTGGAAATGTTAATTTTTTTGCTGTTGTAAAATATATATTTTTTTCAAATACAAATAAAGTTTAATCTGATTTTTTTTTTCAACATTGTTACCAAACAATTAAATAATTCATACTTCCATACTTCCATACTCCATACTAACTGCGAAACTATAAATGCGAAAGTCTGTCTGTCTTTCTGTCTATCTGTCTGTCTGTCTGTTTGTTACGCTTTCACGGCCAAACCGCTGAACGGATTTTCATGAAAGTTGGTATGAATATAGTTGAAGACTCGGGGTCAAACATAGGCTACTTTTTGACGCAGGCGGAGCTGCGGGAAACAGCTAGTAGTATAATAAATCTTTATTATCGGACAACTTAGATCCATTTCTGTTAGTACTGGCTGTGCCCGCTGCTTCGCCCGCGTGTATACCTCCTTTGGGAACATGATGTTTTTCCAGGACCAAAAGTAGCCTTTCCATCCTTTCTTTTTTTATTTTATTACGGATTAGTAAGGTACACAAACAGATTACAGACAAAAAAAATACAAAGTTGCAATTACAAAAAGTATAAAAAGCTATTCTATAATCCACTATAGTATACACATACGAACAGTGTGGTTGTATTGTGCAAGTATTAAACAATTTACAATTTATGTAGCATAAAAGAATAAATAAGATATTTGCCAAAATTACTTTTCTAAAGTTACTTTTCCAAAATTACAATAATAGATTTTTTAAACTGTGAGAGATTTGAATTGAATATATCAAGATCAGCGTTACATTGTCTCAGTTCATCGAAATCTCGACACATTTTAATTATCGGGTTAAAAAAAGATGTATAATTTTTAAAAACCTCAAGCCGAAATGTACGTGTTACGTGTGTACTTCGTGTGTGTTCAACTAACTCTATGCCGAAAATCAAGTCAATTGGTTGCTTCGTTAGGGCGTGAAGGAAGGACAAACAAACACACTTTCACATTTATAATATTAGTATGAAGTATGTTTAAAGTTTCATTCATTCATTATAAAATTAAACTTAAAATGATTTTATTTTTAATATCGAGAGATCGGGCGGATGACAAACCGAGGAATGATCATGTTCGGTTGCGATCATCGCCCGCTCGAGACTCCTCAGTCAGTACAGGCGCATGCGGATCATCTTCATTTTTGTATACCAATAAATCCGCCTTTGCTCATATTATGTTTAAGTGTTTGTTATTGTTAAACTATTTGTTACTGTATGTGGGAAATACAGATATTTTGTATTGTATTGTATCACGGTATAGAAGCCATTAATATTGTTATATTGGACGCGCAGGGTATTTAGCGATTTTTTTTTTGTGTTGAGCCACAGAATACCCGTGTAAAAACCCTGACAGTATGCTTTAAAAAGAGTTATTTTGACCTGGTCAGAACATCGGGCAAATCTACGGGGAACATGTTTCCACGTACCGCCAACGCCCTGCGCTAAAGCTACGCAATAGTTGCGACTCAAACACTTCTGAGAATTCATGCCTGTTTGTAATTAACTTTTATTATTTTACGTACTCCTGCAAAGTAAACGATAATACGAGAGTGTAATGAAGGCTATCAAATTAGAACTCAGCAAAAGTTAAACTCTTAAACTCTCGTTTTTGTATAATACAAAAAATATTCTCGGGGCATTTTAGCTCTTTTTGTGTGACCTACTTTGCGAAATATGTTCTGATGCATAGCAGCGGACGCGGGATAAAATTTGATTAAATGATTCGTAGTGTTATAACTGTTATATATTTTTTTTTTTCAAAACTTATCCGATCCCTCGGCTGGGCAGAGAGACCGCATTCTCCTCCATACGTCTCGTATCATTATTATATTGTAATTTTTTTCATTTTCAGAATCATTTTTTTTTAATAATATTCAGCATGATCAAGGTATATTATGTTAAGTGAAGATTGTGCTATAAGAATTAATAAATAAAGCGAGCAATTTCAAACAGAAAATTGAGTTGGGTCTCACCTCGATTAAATTTTACTTATGACGCGGTCGCTTTTGCGTCGAGTTTTCACGAAAATAAAGCTCTATACGTAATTCACTTGTTTTAAAATGCTAAAATCCATATGAAAATGAAGCATTTTTATGAAAAAATGGGGTATGAATTTATATCCATACATTTCAAATAATAGGTTATTTTGAAGTCAAAGACGATTTTATTTAATTTGCCTGTATGTTTTTTAAATTGACGCTGTGATCGTGAAATGAAACACAGTACAGCTGACCGGATGACCGTAGAGAGATAACTTTATGTTATTTACACTGACTGACATGTCTAACGACTTCCTTGTTTTTTTTTTTCGTTATGGATTTTACGCCCATGGATACAAGTCCTTTATAGCCCTTCTTAATTTTTCTATCTGCTTCAGTCCTACAGTGTTGTTTTGTCAAGTCCTAGTAAAGCCTAAAAGTCTAATCAGTAGTCAAGTCTAGTCAGAAGTATCAGGCTAAGTAAAGTGGTCGAAAAACTGCACTTAGCGATTACTAGGAGCTTTTGGCAACAAACATGAAAATCTCATAAATCAAACATTGTATCACTTCCCAACACTCACCCTTGTTATCGAACACTTTGCGAATAATAATCCACCATTATTATGCACAAATACTCAAAAAAACACAAATTTTGGAAAATAAAATACAGCGCCGATACTGCTCTTCACAGCTTCCCGCCAAAAGTCCACGACTTCCTTGGTAATGTAATAATAGACATATTATGAGCATGTCCACCGAATACAACAGAAAGTAAATAATTTTCAAGTGTAAACTGCATCAACGCACTCTCCTTTCAAAGCTAGTCCTTGCCCTTTTAAATATTTAGATCTAGCAGCACTCCTAGCTGATCCCTCGGGACTCCTTTACATTTTGAAAGATGGAAGCTCCACAGCAAAGAAAAATCCGCCGTGGGTTCATAAAAACCTCTTACGGTTCGTTATATTATTCTGAATATATTAGAGCCATACATTAGAAGAGGGTAAATTGAAAACCAATATCCTTAGTGTTGCTTGATAGATGGGGTAAATCTTGAAATATAATTTAGTTAAAATGGTAGCCAATGTTTGGTCGGTGCCAAAACTGGACCGAATGTGGAGCTTAAAGCGCCATAAAAATTGCCGTTTTGACTATGCATTTTTTTCACGTATTAATATATTTAAAGAAATAATGCTTGGCGATGTAGAAACTTCTGGATTTAGAACTTAATAAAGAATACACAATGTGTATACATCTAGCTAAATTAAAAACGTAGAAATTCGGATCCACTGGTGGATCGTAGTGGTGGATCCAAGTGGAATGAGAGGAAAATAAAATTTATCCAAAAGAAGGCCTGAAAAATGTGTAGGTATAAAATTGTGTCGACGAAGAAAGTAGCAGGCCTTTTTAGGTCAAGTAAAACATGATTGTCAATTCTGAGGAAAACGGGAAGGGTTTCTCGTCAGCCTTAATTAATCAAATGAGCGAGAAAGGCCGGGAAATAGAGGAAATCGACACGAACCATTGCTAACGTCATTCGACTTGGGTGCACACTAAACTGCGATAAATTGTGATGATTTTAGACGTCTGTAATTAATAAATTAGGTGCTGGCATAATTACGGTTCGTCATTTACAACCAGTTTACTAGTTGGTGGATCTCTCATCTCCTATATCGTTTGCTGATGACTTCGTGTCTAGTAGTAGTAATACTAAATTAAGTTGTCTTGTTATTTTATCGAATTACTTGCTATAGCTAATTTAAGAATCCGGGTCATTTCAGGGACCTTATGCAATGATTTCACCTACATTTTTACAGCCTTAGTTATAGTGCTTTGTAATTTGATAAACGTTTCAAATCTTAAGTTGATTTAAGTAGAGCTGTAGTAACACGCGAGCTGTAAACAAATAGTGTACACATTAATCCTCCTTTTGTTGTATTATTGCTTAAAACTTTATTGTTCCACGGGTAAAAATACAGAAATAACAATTGGCGGACTTAATGCTAAGAGCATTCTCTACCAGTCAACCATTGGGATGGCCAGGTGCAAAAAAGTTATGGAAAATTGTGTATTATATATGGTGTTCTTTGAGTACAATTAAGATTTTTCAGTTGAGATGTTTATTTTTTGGTATTTTCTGGCTTTCTGCAAGTATTTATTTATTTACTTTATTCATGTACACAATAAAAATGCAAATGATTATACGTAAGAATATTTATTTTCTGTTTACTAACAAGATTTAGGAGATTTTGCTGTAGGTGTAAGACGTCTGGGGGCGTCCTAAATATGACCGCAGTACCCTTGTTCAACTTTTTGACCGTCTGCAGGAGCTAATTGGATTGGATCCCAGAATGTGTTTACGACAATGAGATTAGAACCGCCTATGTTTGCTATTTGTTGGAAATATTCTTAGGGTAATCTGATTAAGAGGTCCATTTATGAGGCTGATTGATAGTTGTGAATATTTGCTCTTTCTAATTTTAGTAAATTTGATTATTGTGTGCTCGCAACTTTGATGGCTCGCAAAAAAAAATTGATTTTGTTCTGTTTCTGTACTATTAATAACTCTGTGCTTCTATTTATATTTAAAAAAAAAATACATTTAGACACGAGTATTTACATGGAAGATTGTAAAATCTTCCATGTAAATACTACCTTTTAATACAAAACTGAAAGTGATTTCAGTTTTGTACTAAAAGGAAAAGCAAAGAGTAGTTGTATTGTATATACGTGTATAGCAAAGCGCTGTATAAATAATTGTCGTCCTGGTTTTCATTACTTCACGATTGAAATAGGTAATTGTTATCAGAAGTTTAGAGTAACTTTAGTAAGTTCGTCATAAAAAGTTTATGTATAAATACACCACCTGCAATACACAACAGTGAAGGGTCAGAAACATTTTGCAATTTTTGCAGATCGCCTTGAACTTAACTACATATTTATGAGGACCGTGTAAGTTACTCCTTAGAATATACGGAATGGGAGAGTAAACTTGGCTAGTACATGTAGCCATGTAGGGTAGCCTAAAAGCTGTTGAAAGACTAGCTCACTGAATATCATACAATGTGGAATTTTTATCTATACACGGTGTAACCTCATTCATTAATTTCGAGTGGGTTACATGGTCAATCGACCCTGTACACCCTGGTGTCAGAGTTTTTCGGAACTGTCTTTAGGCCTCTGACGAGGTTCCTTTAACGACCACCAAATGTTAGCCGGGACCAACGTACCTTCCGTAGCACGGAATAATCATTATTATGAGACAATGGTGTAACCCGCGAACCTTCGACATAAGCAAACCCATGTAATCTTTAAAAAACTGTAAAACTTTAAAATTTTACAGATTGCTAGTTTTCAATATAAACCTTCTAATCTTATGGAAATAGAATTAAAATTGCCAGTGCATTATGTCAAATGAATAAGTGTTCTTCCTGCTCATCGTGCTAAGTTTATAGACCACGGAGTAATAACAAAGAGGAGATGGCGTATCGACAGCTTCCTTACAAAAATTGTGTGAGGCTATGCGGGGCGGAAAGCAGACGTGAGAGCTCGGTTTGGCCATGGCTCTGCCCCTATTGAAGATCCCCTCTACTTACGTTATTGTGATCCCATAACAGTACAGCATTAAAACACTTAAAACTAAATAGTTTAAAATATTTACAAAATATTCTAAGCTGAAATCAAACGTAAATTAGACAAATAAGAAAAACATTAGAGATGACTCCACGTCGCACATTTTTCACAGTTGAACGAAAAATGACGTAAGCCACGCCCACTTCCGACGTCGTTGCTCCAATGACGGTAACATTGCACAAATCGATAATCTCTTTGTATTTGCTCCATCGTTTAGACCAGTAGTTCCCAAACTTATTTTTCTCGTGGACCACTTTCAAAATTTTACTGGTTTCGGTGGACCCCCTGCTGCTACATTTCTACCACATTCTTAAAGTCGCCAAAAAATAAAAATTGTGTCACTTCTGAGTTCTGTCCCTATATTTCGATATGTAAAATAAAAACGAAAAATGGTACATTTTATATCACTTTATTTATTAAAAGAATAGAATTACAAGAAAAAAATATTAAGGTAATATAGGTTCAGGTCATAATTTTAATTAATGGGAAGGATGTATCTGATGGAGTGTCAGCAAACGATCAATGTTTGGCTTTATTTTTGTGAGCAATAACCGCAAATCCCCCCGCTCTGTGATGTTTAATTTGCTCCTTTTTTTTGTTAAGAGGTTTGTAACGGCACTAAAACTCCTTTCGACAAGATATGACGAGGGAAAAGCTATTAAAAATTTCCTTGCGATTTCCCACAGTCCAGGATATTTTTCGGGTATTTCTGCTTGCAGCCAAAATGTTGGGTAGCCTTTTCTAAATTTCACCTTCAGCTCCTCATTAGTGCTTAGCTCGAGCAGCTCCTCTTGTAATACAACATTGGCCACTTCCGTTTCATCAAATGGATTTATTATCCATGGTGGTATATCCATCGTCAGTATATCTTCAAACCTGGTTTTGAAGTCATCATGCAGGGCACTTAAATGTTGACTGTAGGTATGGATATCCTCATCAATACATTCTACCTGCGACAAGTTTGGAAATTGAGAGAATTCGCGCCGACTAATGTTTTGCTTCATAAATTTCAATTTCCCAAGAAAAGCCGAAATTATCCCCTTTGTTTTTATTAAATTCAGGCTGTCCCCTTGTAACTGCAAGTTAATATCATTAAATTTTTTAAACAAATCTGTCAAATACGCAATGTCTGCTTTGAATTTGATCAAGTTTTCTTTTAAATCTGGATCTCTACTTTCTAAGAACTCTAATATGGAATCGAAAACAGAGTAAAATCTCGTTAAGCATGCACCTTTCGACAACCAGCGTACTTCAGTATGTAAGAGCAGTCGTTGGAAGTCTTCATCATTTTCGTCGCACAATTGAGCAAATAAACGTGTATTCAATGCATTGCTTCTGATTTTGTTGACAGCTTTTATTACAAAATGAAGAGATTGGTTCAACCTGTCACTTAAATGTTTTGCCACAAGATGTTGTCGGTGGATTACGCAATGAATAGCTGTAAGTCCTGGTATAATTCTTTTGAGATGACTTATAAACCCACGATATCGCCCGACCATTGCAGGAGCTCCGTCTGTTGCCACTGAAATAATGTTTGTAAATGGGATCGATTTTTCCGTAAAACAATTACTCAGGACATTAAATATTGATTCGCCTTTAGTGTCAGTCTCCAAAGTTCTGGCAAATAGCAATTCTTCGTGAATTTCTTCCTCAACAATAAATCGGACATATGCCAATAGTAATGCTTCATTACTGGGTAACGTTGACTCGTCCAGTTGTATAGAAAAATGAGTTTTTTGCAGATGATTGCACAAAAAGCTTTCGATATCAGAGCTCATTTCATCAATGCGTCTTTGTACAGTATTGTTACTTAATGGAATTCTTTTTAGTACGTCAAATGGAGATTTGTGCAAAACAGTTTTTAAAACCTCTTCAACAGCGGGTAAAATTAATTGTTCTCCGATAGTGTGCGGTTTTCCAGATTTTGCTATAAGTAATGAGATATTGTAAGATGCCCGCAAGCCATCATCGTTACTTTGAGATGTTGAAGCGAACATACTGTGCATGGTGGGTCTCTTTCCATATTTTTCTTTCAATGTTTGAAAATATTTTAAATCTTTACCTATTTTATCAGTATGACACCTTTTTAGATGATCTTCGAGCTTTGATGGTTTCATAGAGTCATTGCTCAAAACTTTGTTGCATAATAGGCACATGGGCAATTGTTTGTCTGCCTCTGATGGAACAAAACCATATTTTAAATAATCGACACTATATTGTCGACATTTTTTCTTTGCTGTAGCCATGTTTCGTGTCAGTTACCTTACCTGTAAAAAAAATGTTTTAGTAACCAAGTTTTTTTCTGAATATAGGTATCACACCGCAGCCTTTGTCAGCACGCGGAAATAGAATTACGGCTTGTAAAGGGACCAACTAATAAACCGCTGAGACAAATACAAACGTTTTCACAAAACGGTATCAATTTTAAAGTACATAATTTACCACTAATTTTTAATAGTATAAATAAAAATTAGTGTACTCAGTATCGAATACTGATCATATTTGTGTAGGAAAAAATAAACGTCGAAATCCCAAAATTGTCCATAAAAACGATAACTAACATTTTATTAAATCAATGAGTTCACGCGCTCCGTGTATTTGCGTATTTTTTGTCTGCGGCTTCATTGTTAAAACGTGACAAACAGGCATCGAAGTTCAAGCCCCGCCCTTTTCCCGTCGCCCGCGCACCGATCGCTCTTTCCGAAAAGGAATAGTTTTGATAAAATAGTTACTTCAAAATCAATTTAACATGATTATGAAATTACTGTTTTATAAAATTAGTAGTTATTTGCAAGAAAAATTACAAAATTAATTGCTCTGCAATATTGCTTATTCGGCCTTTTTAGAGAGGCAGTGCTTCTCTCGTGAAAAAACAATTGAATAAAACGTGCTGTGTTTGTCTTCAAATCGAAAGAGGACAATTAAAATATCTGTAAGTTACTAAGTTACCTATCTATACAGGCCGTTGTGATCAACCGACTAGTACACGTAAACAAAATACTTAAGTACTATAACAAAAAAAGGTAGGTTACTTACTTTTCTCCGGCACTAGCAAACACAGATATAAATTTTCTCACAACTTTTTTCCAAATTCCGCCTTGTTTTCGAAATTCCGGAAACAAATGAATGCGTTTGGTTGCCTTTGGCATCAAGTATTTATAGTGTTGATCAAGTTCATGTCTGAACAAGCATTAAGCATTGTCGGGCGGATAGCGCTTTGCAAGTCTGTACACGAAATTGTACGTAATATCGAATACACAAGTTTGGACAAGTAACAGTCGCTTGCCTTATTAAAATATTATCTGCTTAGATAGGTACTTAAAACAATGTAGGTAGGCCCTTATAAAAACTATGCTTACATTTTTGCTCTTTACTATCAAAAGCAGATAAATTTTCGTGGACCCCCATTAACATCTTATGGACCCCCATTTTTTGTTCACGCCTACGTAGACCCCCAGCAAGTCTCCCGTGGACCCCTGGGGGTCCACCTGGACCACTTTGGGAATCACTGGTTTAGACTCACTATCACTCGGTACAACTGTAACCAAGGAGAGAAGCAAAGTGTATGGTTCGCTTTGCTCTATTCCGTGTTGTGTGTGATGACACTGTTTTCACATTTTGTTAACAATTTCTTTGGTTTTCCATGTTAAAATTGAAGTAAGATATCTATTAACTACTGCTACCTTAATTTACCGCAAGTAAAAATTACTTACTTTCAACAGTCAATTCTCGTTTTTGGATCAGATCGTTGTCTTTGCTTTACACCCTGCATGTATATCACAGATGAATTTTTGAAATAATATTCAGGTGCCAATTGTTTATAGCACAAATATCGAGGGAAAATTTTGAGCAAATAAATTTAATGTATCGTATCGTATTCAAGGTCCGGCGTGGTTCTTAGGGTACGACAACCCTAGTCTCTTATGCATACTTTGTAAAAAAATCTCCCGCCAACGCGTGAACATAAAATGGCGGATCGCTCCCTAGAGCCCGCATCCTGGCCAACTTTATAAAACTTGTAACACGTAGCTAGCTATCTGAATATTATCCTTGTTCTCATTGAAATATTTAAAGGAATTGATATACCTTGATATGCAATCAAGTAGGCATTAACATAAAATTCGAGTATCATTGTATTTTAAACTTTTCAACTGAACAGTTTAAACTCTACGTTTTTCCGTCTGTGTGACTCACAGAAATTGGTGTGACGTATTCGTACATACGTTCTATTATTACCTTTCACTAATAATTGATTTGTCAATTACCAACTAATTGTACTTATTTAACTCACTATACGTCTTGGGAAACTGTAAGTGTAGTGAGTAGGTGTGAATAAATAAATAAATAATAAACAATTTATTCATTCATAATGCGCATCGAATCCATGGCTATTGTAGACTTTCTTCACAATTTAAAAAAGGAATAATCCTTACTTCAATTGGGTCTATATGTTGCACTGGGATATGTATGGCTGTTTGCCCAATTTGCATAAAAATCGAAAGCATATTTTGGGCTAAAAAATCCTTTTTAATAACTTCCAAATTAAACCAAAGGTTTTTCAAATAAACTTGGAAAAAGTGATAGCTGTCGGACTCTACGCAAACATTAACTCCATGCAAGAATTTTTATCCAAATAGCTATTTTGCTATATCACCCTTTAATTGAATAGTTTTCGATTACCCAAGTTCGCTAGTTCCCCAGACGCGTTTTTTGGATCCACACACAATG
Organism: Euzophera pinguis; assembly: GCA_947363495.1. NCBI lineage: Eukaryota > Metazoa > Arthropoda > Insecta > Lepidoptera > Pyralidae > Euzophera > Euzophera pinguis. The sequence continues at coordinate 4,473,715 of OX376161.1, read as the reverse complement.
GGTCCGCCGAGTTCCTAAGGAAAGGAAAACCAAGCTCAAGCTATTAGAAGTTTTCATTACAAAGTACTTGTACAGTTCGGAAAACATTGGACTTCTGATGGAGCGGGATAACTAACGTTCAGTATTTTATTTTTTGTCTTTTATTTAGTTCTCTACTAGTAAAATATGTAGACGATTACAATTATGGATTGTGTATCATAGTCGTATGAATTATGACCGTATACCGACTGCCTTTTTGTCAACAAAGAATTATAAATCACACCATTTCAGTTGGTGTCTATATATATATGCGATGGGACAGACCACCCTACTAAGCTAGCACAGCTCTACCAAAAAGGGTTGTGCGAGGCCTGGCCTCTTCTTGCCACTAATCGGCGCGGTATTCCTCTTCACTTCGCTAACAGACATCTAAACAACAGTTCACTAGTTAATAAAGGAGCGGAAGTTCATTCCCATACAGTCCCGGTTACGTCGAGTCGTGTGCGACGTGTGTCGCAGTTTCCTGGGACGCAGGTTGAATGCACTTTATGCCGTGATTGTGTATCTTTTATCAAGAGTAATATGTTACCTAGTGTACTTAGTTTTTAGCTATCATGATAAAGATATTAGTCTTCGTCCAAGCGTGTTTTACCTAGTTGCATCCTCAACTTACGCTTCGGAGCCTAGGGTACGCTGTAAGTCATGGTCCTAGATTTGGCGGCAATGGTTATTACAATAAAGCTGCCGTCTGAACTCCGTAAGTAACCCTTTTTGCACGAAAACTAGACCAACAGGAAGATGGTGTTAGTGGCCAACACTGTTAGATTTTTCAGGCTGCCAGGTTAGTAGGCTTTAAGTTATCAAGTATTAGCTAATACATGCCTCTTCTATCATGCTGTTATTCTTAAAACAAGACGTTTGTTAGAAAGCCGCATAGACGTGGCATTTTCCGGTTTTGGATAGTGTTAAGAGTTCATGAGCAATAAAATTATATCAATTTGGATACTGTTACTAGGTTTTCCTTTTCATCAATATTTATCGTTAACAAATAAGTGGGTTACAAACATAGTTTTATGGGCATAACATTAGTGGCATTTGGCCAAATTTTGTTTAATAGTAGCTAACAAAGTATGTCGGTTACCGTCATCCCACGCAAACAACAAAAAGAAAGCTGCTCTACCGCTTTAATAAGGCTACGCTATTAAAATTGCCCTATTGACACGATGACGTCATCAATTCGGGCATATTGACACGTCCTCAGCAATATTCGGCGGGTTGTGATGAATGATGCATGTCGCTTACCGCCGTGAACACTAGCATTAAATATAGTAAATACAGAAAGTTAAAATCTTCGGTATTATCAAAGAACCACAGTAGAAAACCTTCCTTGCATTTTAGAAAACCAACCTTCATCTAGATCCCGACAGATGTTGGACAAGAAAGAAACTTTTTTCGTAATTAATTAAATTAGATGTTATTTCTTAAGGAATTTTTAGTATTTGATTATATGATTACAGATGTCGAGAATAAAAACAGTTCCTAAGGTACGATTTGGCGCAGTACTGGTTATTAGTTATTACCCTGTACCCAATACGCATTAGGAAAGCATTGCATACACAGATTAAGAGTGATCGATCAGTCTTCTTCTTCATCATAGCGTGTATTCCTAGTTACGTCATCAGCTTAAGCTTCAGAGCCCAGAGTACGCTTTAATCATGGTCCTAGATTTGGCAGTACTGGTTTTTACATTGGAGCGATTGCCGTCTGACCTCCATAACCCTTTTTAATAGGGAAATCAGACAAATAGGATCATGATGTTCTTAACGACCACTAAATTGCAGTCGGTACCAACGGGGAAGCACGGAATCATCTTTATTATCAGCCAAGGAAACAACTAAACAAAGTATGCTCCACGTGGGAATCGAACCCGCGACCTCTGGGTTAAACGCAGACGCCTTAACCAGTGGACGACAGAGGCAGTTCCGCAGCTGAGGTGATCGATCAGTAATTGCATATGAAACTTTTCTTCTGTGCTTTCCATAATGTAACCAACCGTTTAAGAGTACTTTCGACCTACTTACCTCAAAATGCGAATTCGCTAACTTTTAAATCGTTTTACCTTAGCTGCGTTTACTTTGTAAGCCGTATTTGAGGAGAACAGGGATGAAGTAACATTTTAGTACTATTTACAACTATGTATGCTCTTGTAGCAAGTGAACGAATGAAATGTGTAAATTTGATACATTAAATGAAAAAGTGTTAGCTAGCACTGCGACTATTGAAATGTCAATAATCCTAGTATACTATTTATTAATCCCATAAATAAAATAAATATGAAATATATATTTGTACTATAACAGATTATGCATAATTGGCTTAATGAGATTAATCTTAATTATTCTAGTTTACTATAACATAAGACGTAACGTATGGATTACACGATGTGTTTATGAGATTGTGATAATCTCGTCTTCGAATAATAATTAAGTGAGATAATCAGGCATATTAATTTAATACATACCGTTAGGAAGAACATATAATATAACAAATATTTATTTACCCTATTTTAAGACTCTTTTGACTTGCTGTCAAATTATTATTTAAGTATTCAATCAAATTATGTGGAAAATATATTTAAAACAAGTAAATTTGTTGAACTAAATTCCTGGGTCTAGAAAAGACTTAGCAAAGTGTTTATGTTGTAATAAAATATTTTATGAGACTCTCAATTATATTACAATGTTTCAGGAGCCTAAAAGGTTTACAGGGCCGGGCGATTCTGCCCACATAAAATGTACAAAAAGCCTTTTAATGTTTGAAACGGGACATTCCCTGAACGGGACGAAACTAGTGTTCCGCAGAATAGGTAAAACTGTGAAGAAATACCATAGTAAATTGAACATAAAATGGTGTAACGAAATAAAATAAGAAAGACATTTTGGAAAAAGCCACTTATCGCGTCAAAAAATTAAGTGATTGGATAACGAATGACGTGACAAAAATGGAAGGAACTCAAGGCTTTTATGATGATTATGAAATAAAAACTATTATAACTTTAAAGAATTATAATAATGCACTTATCCTCTCTATCTTGTTCAATAGCAAAATATAATCCCGTCTCCATAAGAAATAACGAAATAAAATCCAGTTAAAAAAATTACAAAGTAATCAGTTAAAAAGAAGTCACTATTCACGGACTGAAGTCGTACTCGTATCTAATTTAATTGACTTCAGAATGCCGTACTTTCAGTCCTTTCAAGTCTGCACTGGACACTGACTGTTTGCAAATTGCAGTGTGCATCGATGCAAGTGCCATGCAGTCACCTGCACTTTACAATTTGCAGGCTTTGGTTGGCAAGGATAGTCCTTTAGTTAAATATGTCGCCCTTTGTGTTTGTCGCAGCGACAGACACCAATGACCGATGTAGACCCTTAACGAACAATGGCTCAAATATGTGGCCGGGTTGTGTTGTAAACACCATTCGTAGATGTCACGAATTCCATCGCCGACATGTAAGAAATTTCGGACAGATTCATTTTAGTATTAAATTTTGTAATACTAAAATGTACTCATACTGTATACCTACTTCATACTAACAATGTCAGTAGTCATACAAACAGGCATTTACTTTCTCAATATAGTATGAAATATATATAACCAGTTAATTCAGAGGTATTTTTGGCAGATTTTAGGCACACATGAGTAAACCATCAACACATGTACAGCGGACACTAATCTTCCCAAGTAGTTATATGCGAGTCATCATCATCCTAGCGTGTAATACCAGTTTGCGTCGTCAGCTTACGCTTCGGAGCCTGTACGTACGCTGTAAGTCATGGTCCTAGATTTGGCGGCACTGGTTATTACAAAGGAGCGACTGCCGTCTGACCTTTATAACCCTTTTTACAGGGAAACCAGACCAACAGGAACATGACCCGAGGTGTGTTAGTAGCCAACACTGTCAGAATTTTTCAGGCTGCCGAAAGGCATCTGAAACAGCCTAATGACTGCTATCTATCGATGACAAACGGGACCAACGGCTTAACGTGCCTTCCGAAGCACGGAGTTACATCCGAGTACACGTATATTAATAAATATGAGGCCAGCCGCGTTTTTATTCGTGTGTTCGCATCATAAATCAACACGGGAGGGTTTGCAATTAATCACGGCTTTTGTTTTGATTCCTCCATTTCGAGTTTAACTTCACTGCGTTGGGAGTTTGATTGATTCGTATAAAAACTAGGGTTTCCACTTTTATGTACTTTCAGCTTTTCATCATCATAATTTCAGCCATAACCCAAACGTAACGGAAAGTTATTTTACTTAGATGCCCTTGTACTCCACCCGATATGAATGTATGAATTAAGATAGCTATATGACTTCTTACACACTAAACTGACTCGTACACTAACTTACCTACTAAGCTTTACAGAACAACTTAACTTTCGTCGTAACTTATTTCAGTTATTACACAGAAACTCCATTACCATTTGTTGAATTTAACCATCGCTGACTAAAAGAGTGCCAACGTACTCAGAGTACGAGAATATTGGTGCAAGCCCGAGGTTTATTCCATTTTAAAGGCTTTTGAATGGCAGCGACATGGTGCAATAAATACTTTATGGGGTTTCTGCAAAGTCACAAAGGTGGATTGCTTTGCGCGCTGCATTTTATTGCTTCGGACACAAAATAAAGATGGTTCAGAAAAATATATCCTCTCACTTTTCGCGTTTCTCAGGTGCAGCCTAAGTAATTACATCAAAAACTGCTTATCACTTACTTATTTATAGCCAACTAGCCTTTTCCCGCAGCTCCGCCTGCGTCAAAAAGTAGCCATGTTTGACCCCGGCTTAAACTATACTACAAATTATATATATATATAATATGTAGCCATGTACAAAATGTGATTTTGTACATGGCTACATATCAATCACATAGTTGTCACGGCACTCAGTACGAGTTCACAGCCTTTGGTGTCGAGACACTAGGCCCATGGGGCGCCGGTGCGCGGGATCTTCACAGGGAGATCAGTAGAGGCCTAAAAGAGGCAACGGGTGACCCTCACGCGGGCAGCTTTCATGCTCAGCGAATAGCCATAGCTATTCAACGCGGGAATGCTGCCTGCTTGATGGGAACTCTGCTCAGCGGGTCTAAAATCGCCACTTTGCGCGAATCATAATATGATCATAATATGAATGACATTGCAAATCCTAAAATGGCCACATTTGTATGGTTCATAAAGTGAATCACGAACAATTCATTGCATGCAATTCTGCAGTTTGACATTTTTCTATGGAAATACGTAAAATGGCTCACATAAAAGGAATTGCTTTTATGTCAATCAGCAGAATCGGGTCTAAAATCGCCACTTAGCGCGAATCACATTAAGAAAGTCATTGCAAATCCTAAAATGGTCATAATTTGGCAGTTCATAAAATGAATCACGACCAATTCATTTTATGCAAATCTGCTGTTTGACAGTTTTCTATGGAATTTCGTAAAATGGGTCACTTTTACAGAATTGCTTTACTGTCAAATAGCAGAATCATAAAAAGTTACTCTTCAGCAACATCTACAGTTCATTCTTCTAAATTTCACAAAAATTTGCTCAATTGTGGAGTAAGAATACTTTGTTATTTTGATTTTAGGGTAAAATTCGTCAAGTTTTAAAACTGTTTCAATTCGTCAAGCAAATTTTTATCATATATTGTTGTTTAAATTCGTCTATTAAGTACTAATAAGGTTTCGTATAAAATTGCAAAGAGAATTATAATCACCAACGTTTGATTAAATTGTTATTATTTCGTGTAAAGATCTCGGTTTGTCTGAATTTTTTTTAGAACATGTGCTTATATGAGTTAGGAACATATATTAAAGGTAAGAAAGACGCGTCTAGCTAGACGTCGCACAGTGGGCTGGGATTACAAGGTTGGGTCTTAAGAGATCAAATCTATTTTTTTGGTATCTAGGCATAAATTTAAAACGTTTTTATTCTTTGACTTTTTTTAATTTAACGAGTACTTTCGGAGATATAGCCATATCAAATTTGTATGAAGAGTCATATTATTTTAGTTAAGCAATTTATTCCAATTAAATTGAAATTGAAAATAATGTATACTGAACGGCCTGAAAACCTCAATACCTACTTAGTTCTTTAAAAAAAAAACAATGTTCGACATTTTCCACCACCATAGGTAGGTATGACGTAATTTGTTTTGAGACTTATTTCCGGGAATCAAGGGATAAGAGTGCGCGAGCGCAACAACAAGTTATGACGTGTCGTAACGTGATTGGTGCAACGATAGGGTATCTACGGAATGTTCGGTTGCATTCAAACGTACTTCAGTGTTCTATTACCCACCATAATAGACGCACTACCCCCACACATTCATTACTTACTTATTTGTTATTTTGTATTTGTGAAAATGTTTGAATTTTTTTTTTATTTTTGTTATTTTAAAAAACAGTGGCAGTATTAAAAATAATGACAGTTTGTGTAGTGAGATAAGGTCTAAATTTTTTAGTTGAATTAAGTGATGATCACGAAAAGACCTTAAAGTTGTTTTGTGCAAAATTTTGTTATAATTTAAATAGAAGATGGGAAAACGCTTATCGTAAAGAAAATATATTCAGAACTAAAAATAGTGAATGGTTACAAGAAAACATAATATGGCCAGACTTTATTAAGTGTTTAATAGGTAGTAATGAAGATCAACCAGCACCGAGTACATCAACTCAGTATGTATCACCATCAAAAGTTTCTGTCGCCGGTGTCTCCACCGAACAAAGCCCAAGAAAACCTTTTTGTGAATTAGCGCCTAAACAGAAAAAAAGACGTGCAGAAAACTTTCATTTATCTTCGGACGAAATAAAATATGCATATTTTGAGCAGTTGAAAGCGGATGGGAATGAGGAGGTTGCTAAAATACTAGAACATTTACTAAAGAATCCCCAAGATGTAAAAAAAGTTAAAAAGTGCATATCTGTTAAAGAAACAAAACCTGTGTTTTCTCCGGATGAGGCTTTAGTGTTATTTTTATCACTTAAGCTGACCAAGTGGCAATACAATACTTTAAGAAAAAGTGTTAACGAAAAAGACAGTAATATATTTCCATCTTATTATCAAGTGCAACATGCGAAACAGAAATGCTATCCACCAAAAGATGCTATTACAGTGACAGAAACCTCAGCTAAAATAAAGTTACAAGCTCCATTGGATATAACGACAACAAGAATAATGACGTCACTCGTCATAGATAGTGGTTGTAAAGAATTTACACTAATCAGTAAGTGGGGATTTGACGGTGCTTCTAATCAAGCCAATTACAAACAAAAAATGCAAACAGACGATGAACAAGAAAGTCAACTTGACGATTCAAGCATATTTATGGGTAGTTTAGTGCCAATAAATTAGTGTGCGGCGAACAAGTTATCTGGCAAAACGATTCACCAAATTCATCTTACTGGTGTCGTCCAATCTTTTTCGAATTTGTGAAAGAAAATAAAATAACGATATTGCGGGAAAAACGTGCTATTGAGGAAGAGATTGTAAATTTAGTGAAAACAGAAGTTGGAGAAATAAAAATTTCACACTCTTTATTAATGACTATGATAGACGGAAAAGCAACATCAATTTTATGTGATACTTCATCTCAGAGATGCGACATTTGTAAAGCCACTCCAACAGAGATGAATAATTTGCCCTTAATTGCATCAAAACCGACTGATCCAGATCTCTGTAAATACGATACCTGGATACGAATGATGGAATGCATTCTGCATATAGCCTACAGATTAACGATACAGACATGGACAGTAAAGGGAGACAACACGTGCATCATGGAAAGAAGAAAGAAAGACATACAAGACGCTTTTAAAAATAGAATGGGACTTCTGATTGATGTTGTTAAACAAGGGCACGGCTCCACGAATGACGGAAATACTGCTAAAAGATTTTTTGCAAATCCAAACATGACTGCTGAGATAACTGGTGTTAGTGAAGAATTAATAAGGCGATTTGCAATCATTTTAGAGGCAATTTCATCAGGTTACCACATTGACACAGCAAAAATTTCACGAATATGCTCAAGTGACCATGCAACTGTATTTGGAATTGTATAGCTGGTATTATATGCCTTCAAGTGTTCATAAAGTTCTTATGCATGGTGCAGCTATTATTGAAAGTTTTGGTCTAATACTAATTGGACAGCTATCTGAAGAAGCTGCTGAAGCTAGAAATAAAGACTTTTGTAGGTACCGCCAACACCATTCCAGGAAATGCAGTAGAAAAACTACAAATGAAGACATTTTAAATAATTTATTGACCAGCTCTGATCCACTCATCTCAGCGAAACGTCACAAACTTCGCAGAAAACATAAAACTTTGTCAGTAGAAGCACAAAGTTTATTAGTAATTGAACAAGCGGAAACATTTGATGATGAAGAATACGAAAATTTTGCATTCGTTAATGTTGATACCCTTGACAGTGATTAAATTAAAACAGTGCAGTGGCCAGTAGTGATTGTGATTTTTACTTATTTATTTTATTAGTCCTTAGTGGATTAGGCCTAAAGGGGAGACCACTACATAAAAAAAAACGCGCCTAGTTCTTAACCTCTATGGTGGTGTGGAATAGAGAACAAAATTTGAAATTGCGACCAAATCGCAGAAAATCGCAACCCGAGAATAGGCGCTAAAATAGGACAAATATACGTACTATGCATACGTAGAATCAATTCTTTGAGAAAATTTGAGAATTTCGAGATTTTCACATTTTTTTCTTCAAAGAGTTGATAGTAAGACCCGACTAAAGAAGAACAAAAAATAAGAAGAGCCTAAAAGACTTGTATCCACGGCCGTAAAACCCATTTTTTGTTGACAGATGACTGCACTTGATTGACTCTATTTTCTTTATTGCGTAGGTATGTACTCAAATCCTAATGTACGCACGTCAAATAAACAATAATCTTAATTTCCTGTTTTACAGTACGTCTAACATCATTAATAACAAAGAATTATATAAAAAATAATGAATTAGTTTCGTTTTTGAAGAATTGCTATAGCAATATTATCACGACAAATGATTCACGAAATGAACTGAATTGTTAATGAATTGCAAATGATGCGTGTTCATTTTACAAAAAAAAGAAGAATTGCAGAGGAATTGCTAGGAATTCACGAAATGAATTCGTTTTGATGAATTGCTTAAAGTGGCGATTTTAGACCTACAGGGGACCTAATTTAGATTATATTTAGTTTATGGTATTTATTATTTTTAGATAAGATACCTAGTTAGTTTTAATTTTTATATGTTTACTTGTGATATATCAATAAAAATATATAACTGTATTATGACATCAAATCATATTTTATTTTAATGATTGACATTATATCTCTTTGCTATTCGATCTCCATCTACTGAAATTAATGTAAAAGCATCGTCAAAATAATAGTTTCAGGCTAATTCAAATGCAATGCGTACAAAACAAAAAGGATCTCATAAAGTTATTACTTATTTTGCTCTCATTGCCTGGTCGGATACTGGAGCGGTTAGTGCGCTACAAAGTAACTGACGAAGTCTTTGACCTCTTTGTGTCATTTTAGACAGAATTTAATATCGAACATTTTTTGGAAAAAAAAAATCTTTATCCTCGCCATTTCCCGTCACTCAGGGTCGGCTTTCCCAATCAAACAGCGCTACACTGTCATACGTAAGTTTAGTTGATGTTCAACCTGTCATGTCCATTATATTGGACATTCTTTTCTACCACTGAATTCCTCATCCAAGAAATAAGTGACACGTAAGTTGAAACTCCTTGAAACTTACAGTGAAAATGTTTCGTTAATGATAATTTAATCAAATTTATCTTTGTCTTTAGTATCGATGATGAATATTGCTTTACTTAATTGTGATTATTTTGTTCCAGGTAATTTGCAGACTTGACGTTCGCAAGTAAGTTTAATAACCGTTTTATTTTACTGTTTTATTGTTGCTGGAACTAGACACCTACATTTGTTTAAAGTGTACTTATACTTAACTAGCAGCCCGTCCCGACTTCGTCCGAGTTGTACAAATTATGAAGTAGTAGGTTGAAGCTAACCTCTTCATTAAGCATTTCTTTCAAAACCGGCTACATAGATCTCCCTAAGGCCGAGTCAAGTAGATTAACCGATGTAATACCATATGTATTCATCTCATGATGTGGCGGTGAATCCCGCCACCGAAAGTATTTATTTCCAAGGAAGATCGAAACATAAAATAATCTATCTTTTGGCTCTATGGGCATATACCTTTGCCACTTTGGTAGGCATATCAAAATTTAAAAAAGTTAATGTCAGTGTCAAAGTCAAACTATCTAAACCGTTAAATGTTTGATAGGTACATCTACCGATGTGCCCCATTCAAGATCGATTTTTTAAGTTCAAGTTCACTTTCAGGGAAATCATATGTGATTATTTTTTTAAATTCCAACTCACAACTTCGTCTCTCCAGCGGTACCTGGGACGACCGACTGGTCGCTTTTCACTTGGACGTCCCGGGTACATTCTCTTAACATCCACGGGGAAAACACGTATTTTTGAAATGTGTAACATATATATCGAATGACAATCATTCGATATCGTACAAAAATTATTCGACTTCCCGATTTTGCATGAGTCACACTTTTCAAAAATAGCACTCCTGGTTTCTTCCTATTTATTGTTTTGACCTGTTTTACGACTGGCCGCCTGCCTAACATCAAACCTCATTGGGAATGCAGAATGTATGTTTAGATTGATACCACTGGTTTTTTCCTCATCATATTTGTCTACATCTAAGCGCCACGGGAAGGGATTGTAACACAAAACAAAATCCTTTTTCTGTCATGCAAAGAGTAATTAAATTAATTTACAGATATTAAACCATCCTTGAATATGGAATGATTTACTCGGATAAGGATCAATACCGAGAAACGAATAATATAGCATAGTTTGTACCGTATTACAAATTACTATTGCAAATTTTAACATGAAAAAGTAGTTGTTGTGACGTAACTAAAATAGTTTGACATATAGTACCACGGACTTTTTTGTAGATCTTTTTAAGATATACAATACTGTAGTACATTATTTTAATCTATCTCTTATGGTATAGCCAGCATTTGCAATGTGAGTGCAAAAAATGTTGACACATTTACGACATCACATTAGAGACCTCTAAAATTATCAGTGTTCCTCTACTATATTATGCATGTATTATACATATAAACCTTCCTCTTGAAACACCCTATCTATTAAAACAAACCCATTTAAATCCGATGCGTAGTTTTAAAGATTTAAGCATACATAGGGACAGACATACAGGAAAGCGACTTTGTTTTATACTATGTAATGGTAATGATGTAATGATGTTGTAATGATAACAAAAAAAAAAAAAAAAAACTAATAACTAGGCAATAAAAATAAAAATTACTTAGATACAGAAACAGATACAGAAATCCTGTTCTTTTTATTAAAAAAATTGAAGGACAATTTGTTGAAAATAAAACAAACTTGCAATTCCGAATCTAAGCTCCACTTCTAGTTAATAATTTAATAATGCTTAGTTTGGATTAACTCAGCTAAGTTTATCTAACGGAATCAATTTGACTTACTAAGTCTACCTAGTCAGGCACTGTGTAAGTGTAATTAAGACTATTTTGAACATATTAAATACACCCAGCTTACACCTTTCAGAAATTTCAGAACGTTTATAGTCAGTTGTTTACAGTCCACGCCAAAATTATAATATACTTCTCTTAGATTAATAATTGGTCTCGCGCGTTCGACGTCGTAGCGCCGCGGAGACCAATTATTAATCTATGATACTGCTAATATTTGCTAGCTTTTGCAGTGGATTCGCTGCCGTGAGATTTCCGGGATAGAGACAAGGGTATTGAATTTTGACCCAATCCTGGTCAAAACCATGGAGCAATTACAAAAAGGAGATGCCGTAATAAGCGTTTTGTAAGAAAGTATTTGTGAGGCTACACGGGGCGGAAGGCAGACATGCGGGGGGATCACATCACTGCGCCATTTCAAACGGCATCTCCTCTTTGTAATTGCTCCATGGTCAAAACTACCGCCTATATTTTTATTGGAAACTATCTAGATTCACGCAGTATTTGCTCACAGTATCCAAGGGTAAGAGTTAGTGTATTTATTTATTTAACACTTCTTTGGACACAGTGAAATAAAAATTAGCATAAGTTAAAATAAAAGTTACATAAAATGTGAAGACACAATCTCTTCCAGGCAACCTTATGGTAGTTTGAATGAAATATAAAGAAAGGAGAGGCAGAATAACAGAAGTACACGATACATAAACTACTTAAAATAAATACTAATATACGTAAATAAAAAATAAATAATTATTTAATGTGTAACAATCGCGAAAACAACAGTCTTTATTGTTATATAGGAAATTTAATTTAATATGTTAGTATCATAGATAGATATCCAAAATTAGGATACGATTCTGCGAAACACAGGCGCTCATATTCCGAGAAATGTCAGCAAATTTCGAACATTTAAATTTCTTTACCAAAAAGTAACCTTCAAATGTCTACAACGAGAAGCAATCTAGTAGTAGGTCTTATTCCGAAATTCTTGGAAAATCTGCTTACCCTTGAAAATGTATCAAAATCTACAAGATTCGGTTTTGCTGATAGTCAAAGAGTGCTGGCCTGAAGATTTTGCAGTCGATTTAGCTTTCAATAGAATCTTCCAATTTCGGTGGAACATTCTAAACTCTGTATTTCGGAGTAATGGACCGGTAAATGAAATCCTTGGGGTATTGATGGATGATATTAAAAAGCTTTTAACTTAACCTCGTTAGCTGGCTCCATATTTAATCATTCGATTGCGGTCGGATGCTAGTAGCGGCGGTATTAATTGATGTTGTTTTGTGCGATGTTCGACGAGTTGTCCGCGGTCCGCTGGTGGCCGACATCAATAGATTTGTAGATATAGACTTTTTGAGCGGGTTTAATTCTAGTAGTAGTAGTTTGTATATAATATATCAATCTTTGGATCTCTTCAAGCTTTATCTTCTTAAAATTTCGCATATGGGATCGAAATAGGCCCAGATTCCGTACTTTGGAATGCACGTTAAGCCGTTGTTCCGGGCAATTATCTATATACAATTATCAAAGGCGCCACTGTACACTAATACCATGATGTACAGGGTCTCTTGACTTACTATTACTGTTTCCATGGGATTTTAGACTAAATCAATCGGTTAAGCTGGCGAATCTTGGGGCATCATTAGTTACAGTACTTACCTACTCAACTCAGTAGTAAATATTGCCATTACAAAGCCCAAAAAACCCTAAAACGACATGAAATATTGTTTTGTCTACAACATGTTCTTCAGCTGGCGATTACCAGTGTTAGGAAAAACGAGCTAACAAAATCAGATCTGGTATCTTGAAGTGATTGATGTAGTAGCCTACAGCCTTAATTGCCAGCCTCCGTCATTTATATTGTTCCCGTTTAATCACCCGTCGCCACTGTATGTCTAGTCAATCACCAAAAAAAAAGTTTTTTCAACGTTTATAACTGTTATCATTTTATTTCTGTATATGTACTTATTGGAAAATGTAATGCTTTAATAATCGGCAATATGTTAGTATATTTATGCATGAATAAGTAGTGCATTAACAAATAGATATTGAATAAGCACTTACTGATATTAATTCTGAGTATATGTAATGACGGTAGGTAATAAATAACCATAGCAATAAAGCATATACAAGGTAAACCCAATAAGTGTTTACTAATCACGTGATCACAAATACTTCTAAGGTAAATGAAAGTTCTGAAGATACGGGTGTAAGCCATGGTCCTTGATTTGGCAATACCGTTTTATATGTATGTATAACACTTTTTACAGGGAAACCAGACATGAACATGACCCGATCTATACCTACTTAATCTACAAAATTGTAGCTCCTTACAATTTGTTTTACTCTATCTAGTGCATTATTATGTTAAGTGTACTGACAGAAATACATTAATTTATTACTCACTTCTACAAATTCCTGTAATTAATTTTGTTTACTCGTACTTACTTACATATAAAGTGAGATTTAAACAAAACCATTTGGTTTTGTTTTGCTCATGTCAAACCTGTTACTTCTCCTAAGAATTATTATATTTGTCTCATTACCATATCCTAAACTATTCATTTTAGAAATTCCCTAAGTTAAAATCACCTCAAAACTGAAATGTCTAAAATTGAAACTGACATGGAAAGTCAGCACTAATCTAGCAACATTGCAGTTTAGTTTAGCGGTCCTATGTGTACTCGTAACAATGTCGGGTGGTCGAATTCAGATTTCCACGCTCGTCCGTTGAACAGTTGCAAAGTACGTGCGGTTTTGAATCCAATTAAAATTTATGTAGTTTGGTACTACACGGACTATTTTTGGATAAAAATGGAGTGACACATACTGCTTTAACAAGTTGTGAGGTAGGATGTAATGAGTATACGCGAAATTATACGAATATTTGTAGAGTAAAATAAGGTATTCACTTTTAATAATATTTTTCGGTGTCCAATCTCTTTCTCTCTTACTCATAAACAGCTAATTTCGGTGGCATGATATTACTGAGGCCAGAGCGTTAGTACTATGTATGTATGTAAAAATCTTTATTGTACACAAAGGACATAGTATCAGAATACAGGTTACAACAAAAGGCGGACTTATCCCAAATAGGGATCTCTTCCAGTCAACCAAACTAACATAGGACATAGACATATGGGCACAGAAGAGGGCACAACACGCAAAGAAATCTTAGGTGCATAGACTTACATCTAACATACAAATTCAATTACACATAAAAACAGTAAGCTCAGCTCAAGTCCGAACGTTCGTAGTATTTCCTAACCCGAGATTTGAAAGAGTGAGAAGACAGCTGTTTTATCTCCAAAGGAAGCTTGTTCCAGAGATTTGCAGAGAGAATTAAGAAGGAGTTGGCGTAACACTGTGAGGAGTATACAGGTATGTTCAACTTTAGGTGGTGAGATGCTCGCAGACGGGGATCAAGATCCCGGAAGGAGAAATTTGATCTGAGATATTCAGGGGAAGAAGGATTAAACAAGACATTATAAAGAAAAGAGACAATATGTAGTTTACGACGTATCCGTATTGGCAACCAGTTCAGACGCTTGCGAAACTCGGAGATATGGTTATATTTCCTTAGCCCAAATACGTAACGAATGCACGAGTTCTGTAGTCGCTCTAGTTTAGCAGTGAGTTCGTCTGTAAGGTCCAGGAACGCGACATCAGCATAATCCAGAACAGGTATAAGGAGCGAGCGAGCCAGTAGTGCTTTAGTATCGGTGGGCAGAAAATTTTGCAAACGTCTTAAGGAGTGCAAAGATACAAAGATTCTTCGGCTCAGCTCATTGATATGAGGAGACCATGATAGAGTTTCGTCCACAACAATACCCAAATTGTTGACTTTAGATGAGAAAGGAATTATGTTATTGTTTAGAACTACAGAAGGAAAGGGCGTGGATTTAAATTTTGAAATAAAATAGGGACTTCCAATAACGATTGCTTGTGACTTAGCAGCATTGACCCTCAGTCCAAAGCTATGAGACCAACGAGCGATGGATTCAAGATCAGAGTTGATGACGTTTATGGCATGGTTGAAGTTTTCGAAAGTAGCGGCCGAATAGATCTGGAGGTCATCGGCGTAAAGATGGAAGGAAGACGACAGTGAGGCAGTTATTCCATCGATAAAAATAGAAAAGAGAATAGGTGAAAGAATCGCACCCTGAGGGACCCCCGCAGAGAGAGTACGCCAATCAGACTTGCAGTCAACGACCTTCACCAACTGCCGTCGGCCCTCCAAGTAGGACCGAAACCACGAAAGTGTATTCGGGGAGAAGTTTAACGATTCGGGGAGAAGTTTTACTATTGTCTATTCTGTGTCCAGCGCTCGTATCTCGACCTTTTTTCTGCGTTTCACGTGACTACGTCACACGCCTCTTGCTCGCCTCTAAGATTTTAACCAGCATTTTAAAGATATGTTTTGAAATATTTTGCAGGTCGGGTATCAATCAATCTCAATTATTGATTTTAAACGGTTGGTCCTTAATGAGACAATTTAACTGAACGCTGAAGTAAACTTTACCTTCAATAAATAGGGGTCTAATTAATTTATTAAGTGAATAACTAAGGTCTAAAATAATATTTATTGAACGTTGGCTTGCCGGCCTAATTTTCCTAAACGAGCTTCTAACGACATTTGCTCCAGAAGGACCCTACAAAGGCTATTTTGATATAACGTTTATTTGCATCAAATACATACAAAATCAATACAAAAAACAAAAGAAATTAAATAGCAACAAAAAATACAAAGGATTGTGATTGTGTGACGCAGTAATACAAAAAGGCAACAACTCAGTGCAAGTATTGCCCGCGCAGGGAGCAAAAGAACTGATTTTCAATTCCTGCCTGAGGGTATACGCTAAAGAGCCTGCAGCGAAGACATCTTAAAAAGTAATTACAAAGGTGAGAGAGAGAAAAAAAGAAGGAAAACACTATATGTGGAAGTAGAAAGAGGGAAAATAAATAAATAAAAAGCAATACTCAAACTGTATTCAACAACCAAACTTCAAGATGCAATGAAGAGCTGATTTGCTTGCTGAACATTATTGCACACCAGACATCTAAGTGCTTTTTGTTGTTCCAAAATATGTAACTTCATGTGATGTTTAAAAGTTGTCTTTAAATTAAGAGTTCTTTCTATATGGGGAGGAATGTTGTTCCAACACTTAGTTGCCTGGTGGCGAAAACTACCAGTGAAAGCCACAGTTTGATGAACATGGTTCATGAAAGGTTTCCTTGCGCGACGATTCCCATGGTTAACAAATTTTAACTTGCTATGAAGGTAATCAGCGGGTCTAAAATCGCCAATTTGCGTGAATCACATTATGATCACAATATGAATGACATTGCAAATCCTAAAATGGCCATAATTTGGTAGTTAATAAAATGAATCACGATCTGCTGTTTGACAGTTTTCTAAGGAATTTCTTATAATGGGTCACTTTTACAGAATTGCTTTACTGTCAAATGACAGACTCATAAAAAGTTACTCTTCAGCAACATCTACAGTTCATTTCGCCAAATTTCACAAAAATTTGCTCAATTGTGAAGTGAGAAAACGTTGTTATTTTGATTTTAGGGTAAAATTCGAGTAAATAATTCAAGTTTTAAAACAGTTTCGATTCTTCAAGCGATTTTTATCGTCTATTGTTGTTTAAATTCGTCAAATACTAATAAGGTTTCGTATTAAATTGCAAAGAGAATTATAATCACCAACGTTTGATTAAATTGTTATTATTTCGTGTAAAGATCCAGCTTTGTCCGAAATTTTTTTTAGAATATGCGCAAATGATATAGTAACGTGGATTGAAGGTAAGAAAGACGCGTCTAGCTAGACGTCGCCGTCGTCGTAGTGCGAATCCAACGGCCAAACCGATACTTATAGGGGGATTACCATGATATATAAAATTCGTCTAAATGCGAGTGACTGGGCGTGATAGCGTTTCATGGGATGTAATGTAGGGTACACAGCCCGTTTACTCACTCGCATTTGTTGGATAGAATTAAAAGATCATGGTAGCCCTTTTCTTGGTTTGTGCTTCCTTTTCTTCATATAAAGTCAAGACTTGAGGGGATTAACTGGCCAAGACATGGCACTTCTTTTAACTAATCTTATTTCTGTGATCACACAAAAACAAAGCAACCGACTTGCCTTTACGAATTAACAGCATATCACCATAAAACCATTAGTACTAACGATATCACAAAAATAAGATATGGTATCATGTTTGTGTGCCAGTTAAGCCTCTTGAATCTTAACTTTATATGGCGATGCTAAACGTGGGCTTCACGTGCGTGACACGCAGGTAACGCCCACATGGTACTTCTATAGAGAAGTACCTAGGTATTGCCTTCCTTAGTTATTTACACACCGTTGTGCGCTATTTATATATAATAAATAGTTGATAGTAAACCCCGACTAAAGAAGATACAAAAAATAAGAAGAGCCTAAAAGACTTGTATCCACGGCCGTAAAACCCATATTTTGTTGACAGATGCACTTGATTGACATTGACTGATATGATAGACTTAACTTTATTGCCACTAATATAAATAATTATTCAAGTAGTCTTATTGTGTACGCAAACCCCAATGTACGCACGTCAAATAAACAATAATCTTAATTTCTTGTTTCACAGTACGTCTAACATCATTAATTAACAAAGAATTATATAAAAAAATAATGAATCGGTTTTGTTTTTGAAGAACCGGTTTTCATTTTATTGCTATGGCAATATTAACACGTCAAATGATTCACGAAATGAACTGAATTGTTAATGAATTGCGAATGATGCGTGTCCATTTTACAAAAAAAAGACGAATTACAGAGGAATTGCTAGGAATTCACGAAATTAATTCGTTTTGATGAATTGCTCAAAGTGGCGATTTTAGACCTGCAGGTCTTTTTGATTTTATAATTTTGAACATGAGGACTGCGAGGTGCAATTGTCTTCGTGACTTTATATTCAACATCAAAACCATATTCAAATAAGGCGAAATATAAGAACATGGCGGTATTACAATTATCATTGTATCATTCGTCGAGTTTTAAACAGCAAACATGTTCCGTACACCAGATCACCACAATTCAAACGCGAGAGTATAAGTGTCTCACATAAACTTATTCTTACTTTTTCGGAAAGGTAACGTCGGATTTTGTATAAAACTTTAAGCCTGTAAATGGATAATTATTTTAGTCGTTATAAAGTTTTTAATTATGATACCTATTACACAGGTAATAAAAGGAAAAATATTACCGTCATAAGTGTGTACGGTAGGATAGTCCAGAATGGACATTACAAAGTTTAATCACAAATTATATAATGCTTTTTAAAAAAGAGTCATCAAATCTTGAACGTCCCATGTGTGTGTCTAAAGTAAGACATATTTTACTGTACATGTTAAATACTGCTTTATTAATGCACATTTGCATGTACTTTGCACCTGCACATTACTGTACATACATACCGGTGAAGCCAGTAAATATACAAATTATAGAGCCGATGCCTTTTAATAACTGAACGATCCGTGGACACATTACCAAATTACTGGCTTCCCCGAATCGGGTAATATGAATAATGTATGTAGCTAATTTGAATAATTCCACTTATTCACCTGTTAGTGTTTAGGCGTATAGTAATTACCTAGACAGCATGCAAATTCAGTGTCGGCGTTGACACAATCGTTTTAAATCAGTAGTTCGGATATTGTTTTGTTTGTATGTGAATAAGTTTGGAACACGAAAACGCATTATAGGATTTGCGAATATGGAATAATTTGCCACTTGTATTACTATTTCACGGTTTTAGTGTATAAAAGAGCAGTTGTATTAATTTTAGTAAAATATTAATTGTAAAACGGAATCGGTGATTTAAAAAATATATATTGTACCGTGATTGTACTCATAACATTAGTAAGCCTATTAATAATGTCGTTTATTGACGACTAATGAGGTGGTTATTCCATAGTTGTGTTCGAATTTGTTCTTTTAAATTAGAACTTTTAACAAAAAAAAAAACAAAACGAATCTGTGCTTTGTTCATTATGTCTAAAAGATTATTGTTACTAGTTTGCTGTAAGACCCCGAAGAGTAAATAAAAAAATATAATATAATTTAAAGCAAATTCCTTACATAACCTCTTCAATAAATGTTGGCCTATCTCCTCTAGCGTATACTTGTTATATCCTATCGCACATTCCCTGACAGTCATAACTTTGCTCAACATGTCAAACACTTGGTAAGTTGTTGAATATCTTATCAAGTATGTTCTATTATGAAGATCTTCCTATGTACGTTTATTTGATCACATATTGTCTCATTTAAACACATTTATTAGCAAAGTTGGCACATTTTAATACGAATATTAGTGAGTAGCTTTTACCAGTGGCTTTATATAATATATTACTGTTCTATATAGTCAGTGTCAATTTAGAATAATATACCCCGGGCGCAGAAAATCGGGAATGTTGAAGGATCTGCACTCTTCATAAGCGCAATAATGTCATCCAAGTCCCTCGACATCCTCTTCTTTCCTTGTTTTTTTCTCAAGGGCATTTTTCTTACATTTGGTATCGATTCGTATAAGAGGGTTTTTGCTTTCGCAATATCCTCTTCAGAGAAGGTCGTCGTACACAGCTGGTGAATGAGGTGCAATGAATGAAATAAGGTGCAGATGTTCTAAAGTTTATTTTTCAAATACATACAAACCGCAAAATTCATTTTATTCGAAGATAAGTCATATGTAAAAAAGTTTCACAACGAAAAGCTACCAATATATTATATAATCTACCAAACTTACTCGTTCATAGCTGTACAATATTACTATCCTAAAACAATGTAACGTTTTCTTATTTATCAATATTTGCGTATTATTTCAAAATATTCCAAATTAATATAATTATATCGTCGCGCCACTTGGCAAATGAATTTTCCCTGAAAGCGTATAGTTTCTTACACAAAATATAATTTCGGTGGCACGGCAACCCTGACTTGGCTAATGTGTCTAGTAATAAGGTGTTGTTACTTCCTGATTAGATTTGAGAGCGATGTTGCAGGATGACGTAAACACTGCACTTTATGTGTATTACTTACTTGATCCCTCTATTGTTCTTTACTATAGAACTACTACTAAAAATAATCATGAGTACTATATTTTTCGCATTTATACCACATAGGTAAACTTCTGTACAAAGAGCATCGAAACCGAATGAACGTTCCATAGGCGTTCCTCAATGCTTCTGTATAAATAAAACTTAAACGGCGGAACTGGTTCGTACCAGTTCGCCCTTTAATTGGAGTAGTAGCAGACTTCAAAATAAATATACATTCAATTCATAACAAATAATCCACAAAAAAGAATAAAAGTTTGAGAATGTTTCCACAGGTAAATTGTGCTTTTAAAAAAAACAACTTCGTTTGTCTCTATATGTTGAATTGAAAGTTTTTCTACACTTTCCGAGGTTTGATATTTTAGTTTTCCGAAAATTTCCTCTACGACTCAATTGAAACTAAAGCATTAAATTTCCAGTTTTAAAAATGAGCTTACCAGTTTATTTGTGTTAGTTTTGATTTAGGAAGATTTACTATTGTGGGACTTTGTGTGACTTTGAAAAAGAATTACCGGTTTGTTCAAAAAGTACATTATTTTTGTAATATGAAAAGAAAATATCTGTGACTTTACTAAGCTATTCTAGTAGACTTAAACCAAGTATTTTCAATAACTTTTTGGCTGAAAAAGAACAACTATCTACAAGGACAATCAAACTTTTTTTTATGTATTTAATATTAAATAGTTCAATGTCAGATCTAGTACATTGCACAAACCCCCATAACATCCTTCAGACTCCATGTTAGTTCAGTGTTCTAACGGGGCTGTTAACCTGTGGATAGGCTGCTGTACACATAAAATGCTGCAAACGAACTTACGTAGCGGGAAAATTGCACGTTTATTATTTTTTACTACTGTTTTGAATGTGTCACTGCCCTAAGAGACATACGTCGTAAATATAGAGTAATCTACGCTTCTGGGTTTTTCTGAATGTACCCGAAATCTTAAATTCTAAATTACATTTCGAATTAACTTACGTACAATTTCGGCTCTCCTTCTAGAAGCCATTTCTGGGTTTGGCGACCAGGGGCTTTACTACTCGTATCATCTCTAATAGCAGGGCAGAAATGAGTGAGCAAGCGAGATGTCGCCTTACACATTGTATTGCGCCATCTCGTTCACTCACTTTTTTCTGCCCTGCGTTTAGAGGTGATAGATAGTAAGGGCCCAGAAGTGCTTTTTTTAAATCGGTTACCCTTACCTTTGTGTGCGTCCGCAACCAGTTAGTTCATTAATGCAAACTGCATCGCCAGAGGCCGAAAGATGGTTCCAAAAACGCTAACACCAGGGTGTACAGGTTCGAATGACCATGTAATCAACTCGACATGAATGAATGAACGCAAACTGCTGCCGACACTTAGCAGAACTGATATCGAATCGCCCGGTACTGGCCAACTTTAAAATATCTATGAAAGAATAATTAATCTGTAGGAAATTTGTATTCGACATGAAATCATCAGATTTTCGGAATTACCTCTGCACATTCATTTGGTAACCCTAATCGTAAACTCGCAAATGATTGACGAATATCCTCAAACTTACGTATACAAATACCACGATAGATAACATGGAGAACATTATATCTTATTTCTAGCAGTATTTAAGTTTACAGTCGCATGTCGTCTTAACGTAGAAGGAATTTGTGTTGACGTCGCGCATCGTATACAGCCGTGTATGCAAATGTGCACAGTCAGTTTTTTAAATTAAATTTGCATAATTCAGCAAAGAAAAACCTTTCGCATTAGCTCTGATTCCTCGGTTGTGATGTTTGATTTTATTCATTTTGTGCGCTGGCATTGAACTGGCAAAGTGTATTTACTAGACAACATCTTCGTATTCAATTTCGCTTGGTAAACTTATTGCATAACGGTTTAATGGGCTTACGGACTGTTTTTTTTTTTTATTTTAGGTAAAGATATATTTCTTGTTGATCCTAAGCTTATTTCTTGTTCTCATACTATGAATAATCTATTCACATAAAATATTTGTCAATTTTGTGAATTCAATGAATGGACAGGCTTATAGTTTATTAATTTGTTGTTTTTTGTGTCCCACAATTATTAAATAAAGAAATAATATATTGTTCCAATAATGACTATTATAAAAATATCGTGAATGAATTGACTAAAAAAACGATTTAATGAAGATAGTAGACACAATTATGTTACCCGTTCAATTGACGCCCCCCCCGCCTTTTGTTCCCCTGGGAGAACCTCACCTGAAGATTTGAATAAACTCGACAAGTTTGACAGAGCCGAAGAATTTGTCAGTTGATGTACGGAATCAGGCTACGGGGATTTCATATTTACGAGAAGTTTCGATTAAGTTCTCAAAATAGATTTGTTTAAGTTGCCGAAGTAAATATTGTCGTCTTGAGAGTTTGTAGTCAAGACCTTGAGTAAGAATTTTCTAATAATTTCCCACATATTCCTGAGCACACCGACATGATCTCATTTCCCAATATACATACTTGTCTTTACTATTACTGTGTAGAACATCGAAAACATTTATTTCTACGTTTTCGCAGCACAATTGGATAGCAATCGCGCTACTATTCGCCGCGATAAAATAGCGCGGCTCCAAACTATTCGTTCCGGGGTTTATTTGACGCTCGGAAAAACTTTCATTCCCTGTTACGTGACTTTAGCCGGTAAGCCTGTAACATACAGTTACCTCCCGTACTACAGCGGCCGGTGGAACGAATATTTTTTAGTTCAATCAAAATCACCAATCCAGGATTAGGGACTAAAATGCCAATGAATTTGAAAGGGTTTAAATTCTGTGTATGTTATTCAGAGTACTTGTTTCCGAAAGTACTTATATAAAAAAACTGACGTTGTCAAAGAGAAAAGGTGTATTTTTTGTGGTCCCAAAAAGAAATTAAAAAATAAAGAATTACTGACCTGTGAAGTGGCAAATACAGCAAAAAAATCTTTAACGATAAACGCAAAGAATAAAATAATTTTTACATAAAGGGGCATCCAATTTTCACCAAAAACACATATTTATAAAACACCAAAGAGACATATGGATGTTTGACATTGTCATTTTCGGATGTAGATTTATGGAATATTTTATCATTGAGGCGAAAGAAACTGAAATCTTTATTACTTAAAGCCGTAAGTACTTAATTACGAAATATTATATCAATCACCCACTGTAACTTGATTTATGATGGCTTTACCATGGACTTATCAAGAAGATGATAGTTGGAGGTTAATTACTGCACTTTATAAGCTTTCGTCGTGCACAGAAAATACAAGTACGCTATATTACCACGGCGACCCACCTCTACTTGACTTTGATGTTAAATATCAATAAATATTGGGAGAGAACACCATGTTACTTTGTTTGACGAATTTATATTGCAAATCCAATAGATGGCATAATTTAATTTTGTTTAATAGTGTAGTAGTGGAGTGCATTTGGACACAGAATTAGGTTTAGGTTTTGTATTTTATTTATCATCTTGAATTCAAATTTTATATACTTAATTTTGATTATTTCCTATATTAATTTTATAAATTAAATATGACTGAGAATCTAAGTTATGAAGCATGTCCTCTCTGCCCAGGATCTTTACGTCAATTTGTAGTTCCCCGAGGATTAGCGGTGCATATGAGTCGCATGCACAGACATCACCGGAGTGAAGTCAGCGGAAAATCTGTACTTTATACACATTCCCTGGATCCTGGTAGTCAGAATCAGAATCCTTTGGATACTTTGTCAATTTTAAAAAGGGACATTCTTGTCTTGAAACATATTCCAAAGGGGGCGAGGAACTTGGCTGCGGGAAAACTTGCATCACTTATTGGGGTGTGTCTTAGAGAGAATAGCATGGAGGCCTGGTTTGCGCTGCTTTCATTCTCTTACACAGCCTTAAGAGTTCCGAGCCGTAGTAGTAATTCTTCACTAACGTCAAAGGTTAAGGAAAATATTGATGGCGGGGGTCACGTATCTTTTACAAATTCTCACGGTGACTTAAAAAAGTCAAATTCAATTTATAGATCTATAGAATCCAAAGTCTTTGATGGGGATTTAAGGGGTGCTGTCCGTCTTTTGTTCTCAGATTGTTCTGTTGCGCCGAACGATTCGGAGACACACAATGCCTTGATTTTAAAGCATCCGTTGCCCTCACGTCCATTAAATTTGCCTGCGGAACCAAACAATACAAACTCTTTTCTGGTTGTTACTTCGGAGGAAGTCCTCACAGCTCTGACCTCTTTCCAGACGGGCTCTGCATCTGGTTTAGATGGTATTCGTCCGGACCATCTTAAAGAACTCGTTTCTCCTGCAATGGGGGATAACGGTACTCGTCTTTTAAAAACTTTAACGGAGCTCTGTAATTTTCTTTTAAAAGGCCTACTAAACCCCCAGGTAAGCCCCTACCTGTATGGTGGATCCCTTTGTGCCTTGAAGAAAAGAGAGGGTGGTATAAGGCCAATCGCAGTCGGTAACACTTTTAGAAGATTGGTGGCAAAATTAGCTTGCAACGCAGTGAGGCAGAGTAGTGCTTTTTATTTACAGCCACACCAGTTGGGATTCGGCACGGCTGGTGGATGTGAGGCAGCCATCCACGCGACTCGTTTCTTTGCGGAAAATAATAAAAACACAGAGAGCGTAATAGTTAAAGTAGATTTGGCCAATGCCTTTAATAGCGTAGAAAGAGATTCATTATTGAAAGAGGCCCTAGAACACGCACCGCTGATCTATCCTTTCCTTTATCAATGCTATGCATCTAAAAGTCACCTAATTTTTCAAGGTAAGCCTATTTCGTCACAAGTTGGGGCACAGCAGGGAGATCCTCTAGGACCTCTAATTTTTAGTCTGGCGATCCATAAAGCAATATCTAGTTTAAAGTCACCATTGAACATATGGTATTTAGACGACGGCACTATGGGTGGCCATCCGGATGTTGTGGCGACAGATTTGAAAAATTTAATTATTTTGTTCAAGCAACTAGGATTAGAGATTAATGCAAACAAGTGCGAGCTGTTTTTGTGTGGACTAGAAGCGCAAACATCTATTCCGCTTTTTGATACTTTGTTACCTGGAGTCAGGATTGTAGACAAAAATGATTTTAATCTTTTGGGTGCACCTATTTTTAAGGAGGCAATTTCAGCTTCCATTAATAATAAATTAAAGGGTTTGGTGGCTGCTCACGACCGTTTAAAAAACTTATCTTCGCATGTCGCTTTAGTGCTTCTTAGAAACTCCCTAGGGATCCCCCGGATGACCTACCTTGTGAGGACGTGTCCTTCATGGCTGTGTCCTTACGAAACAGAACAATATGACAATGCGGTTAAATTAATTTTAGAAGACGTACTTAACGTCAAATTGGATGATGTGCAGTGGAGACAGGCTTCGTTGCCCGTGCGCTGCGGAGGTCTTGGTATCCGTCGCTTGGAGGAAATTTCGCTTCCGGCTTTCTTGGCTTCGTCGCATAAGGTAATCAATCTAATCACTAAAATACTCTCCATTAATGGTGACAGTTTGATCTTGCCTTATGTAGATGAGGCTTTGACGGCTTGGTTTGCTAAAAGCGAGAACTCTTTGGTCCCTGAAAGGCCTGGGGTTCAGCGGCTTTGGGATGAAAAGTTAACGGAAACCAGCATCCGGGAATTGGAGGCTCAGGCGACTGGTGCTCATTTGGCAAGATTGAAGGCTGGGGCTCAGCCTGAGTCTGGGGCATGGTTACACGCTATCCCATCCCCTCATATGGGAACATTGCTGGACAATGACACATTAAGAGTGGCCGTGGCTCTAAGGCTAGGCTGCGTAATATGTGAACCTCACCGCTGCATTTGTGGGGGGATGGTAGAAGGCGATGGGCATCATGCTCTTGGGTGTGTTAGGTGTGCAGGTCGTTTGTCTCGTCATTATTCTATAAACGACATAATTCGGAGGGCCTTAATATCGGCCAATATACCCTGCCAGTTAGAGCCTCCTGGCCTATCGCGCACCGATGGAAAGCGTCCCGACGGTATAACTCTAATACCATGGCAGAGAGGACGTTGTCTCTTATGGGACGCGACTTGCGTCAGCACGTTTGCGGCGTCCTATCTCTCTAACACAATGCGATCTCCTGGTGCTGCTGCTAAAGTAGCAGCTGGACTTAAAGTAGCGAAGTACTCAATTTTGACCAGCCAGTACGAGTTCGTACCATTTGCCGTAGAAACGGCTGGTCCGTGGTGTACAGAGGCCAAGAAATTTGTTAGTGAGATAGGGCGACGTTTAAAAAGTCGTGGATTCGACAATCGCTCCGGTTGGTACCTGGTTCAAAGGCTATCCATAGCAATTCAAAGAGGAAATGCAGCAAGCGTTATGGGTACCTTTGAGCCGGGTACTGTTCGGGGTGGGATTTTAGATTAATTTGTATTATTTTTACATTATTATTTACAAAACTGTTGTAATCTAAGCATTTTTAAATAATAAATAGAAATTAATTGATTTATATTTAGTCATAGAAATATTGTTAACTTAAGGTGACAATTAAATGAATAAATAAATCTTATATACTTGTACATGAAATACGTTCAACCTTTAACATACATGCTAGATTTCATAACATTCCCGTGTAGAGGATATTTGAAGAATTATTTTTTTGAAATTCGAAAGAGTAACTGATTGACTGTCGCTAATATAACATGACTGTATTGTAATTAATTTGGTCTTATGCTATCATAGTTGGACCAATTGAAATCCTTTTAAAAAAAATCTGAAAAGCTGAATGCACATTCGTTGCTGATAAACAACAATGCATTTTCAATTGTTTACAACGCACTATTTGTGTTGTCAGTCAGAATCCTATTCCTTAAAAATATTTTCTAAAAGAAATCCACAACAAATCCTGTGTACAGATGTAGTGGAACAAACCAGCAACTGAAATAAATGATCGGTAATCCTCGCAAGCCTTCAAAAGATTTCGGGAATCAATGAGCCTTCGCGACCTTCCATTCCTTCCCATGTCTTGTCAATTTTCTTATTATCTGAGTAGGCATACAGCGACCAAATTATTACCGCCTTAGGTATATGGGATTATTTGTTAGCTTGATAAAGAGGTTTTCGTTTATGGACTTGACTTTACTAACTACATTTACCAACATTTAATAATAATAAATAAATAACTCTTTGCACCAAATTGTAGAAAGTACATGAATATTATTATTATCTATGGTACAAAGGCGGCCTTATCGCTAGAGCAATTTCTTCAAGGCAACCAACAGGTAGGACTTCATGATATGAAACAAATTAACAATTGGAAAAAGTAAAACATTAAGTTTTTCAGTAAAGATTTTTAAGTTTCGTTTAGATTTGTAGTTTTGTTTTTATTATTTTTTACAGAGTATATTATGTTTTACCCTTTTTACCTAAACATAATTTAATTTTTATGTTGGTTGAGAACTTTCTAGAAACTGATTGACCAATTTTGTCTGAAATCTGAAAACAGATTATTTTGTGAAAAAAGAAAATAAAAAAAATATACTTATTTAATACTTTTAATTGAAAGCCTAAGCTTGAATAAATAAAAGGATAAATTAACAATTTAGTGCGTGATATTCCGTTACTATCACGCATTAATTCAGCAAAATCCGCTCATAGGTAAGCAAGACCGAGTAACAAACAACAAAACTTTCGCATTCATAATCCTCGATAAATATTACTGAAATGAACATAACACATATTTGTTAAAATAAATCGCCTGCGTAAAAAGTCAATAATAAACGAAATGAAACTAAACCAAAGTCGTGAAAAAATAGTACCTACTTTAGGGGTTTCCATTTACTTTTCAGCTCTCACAGAAGCGATATTTTATGCAATTTTTCACTCGTGTGTGTACAAAGAGCGAAATTCAGAAATGAAAATTTTTACATAACGTTCAGTAGTCTCACAGACGACGCAATGCGGTAGACCTTGTACGATTCACTTCTAGCACGGGGTCAAACGGGACTTTGTTTTTGTTTTGAATAAACACATGCCTGTCGAAAAAATTACGAAAAGGGTAGGCTGTCATTAGGTGACAAGGACAGAATGGCGGTAATGAAAGCTCGCTTTAATGAGAGAGACATGATTAGGTTAACAATCAATTATCATTAAGATCTTATTAAATTTGACAGAGGTTCGTCCCGATAGAGGGACGGTATCCCAAGTCATGGTTAAAGCAGACGCACACGACTCCCCGCGTCATACGATGATCCACAACCAAGAGTCGTCTACCTGGATCTCTCCCATGCTAACATATCAAGAGACAACTCATCAAGAGTCAGAGTTAAACAACATAATACATCGAAGTGCACCTCACCGAGTCGGAGCCATGACTGGCCAAGACTGACGATTCTGTTTTTTTTTTTTTTATGAATGACCTACAATTTTAGCTCCTGTGAGCTTTAAAATTTACAGCGGGACAGTTTGAGGCGAGGGCTATTAACCCTCAGCCTTTTCGGCAAATGCACAAGGGGCTCCCACTTGGGACGAACCTCGGCCATGGGCTTTGCCTTTATCAAGCGAGCAATGCAAACTCGCGAGCGGTAGCATGACGATTCTGTCATTGGGCGTTCGATTTACACCCGTTGCAAAGAAGGGGCAGCGGTAAGGATAATGGTCGAGGTGGTAGGCGCACGTGTTGTTTACAACGACGCGCCATACCCCTCTTATTTTACGTTCTATATTAAAATAGATACTCGTAGTTAGGTTAGTCATATGCTGGCATGCCTATTCATTTATCAATTTAAGAAACAATACAGTTTATAAAATATTAATTTGTTTATGATTTATACCCTGCATTTCTTTTAAATAAAATCATCGTGTTTCCTTTACAATAACAATCATAATGGATTCATAGCCAAACATAGATTTTCAATAACATGTCTAATACCTATTTCCTTTCGAATACTAACTAACAGTTAATTTTGGTCTACCTAATGAAAAAGTCTTTGGATATGTTATTGCTCATCGTCCAACTGTGTCTATATTTCTGTAATACGAATTAGTCGGTCGTTTTCTTGCAGAGCAAATAAATATAAATAGTTTTATATCAACTGTTTAAAAAAAACATGCACATTTTCGTAAATAGTTAATAAACATTTTCGTCTGGTTTGAAAAAATAAAGGTTTACAGTAAATACCAGAGGGATTACACCAAGAAAAATAATTTAAAAGAAGTGTCCCTTATGTTATCGAATACGGGTCTAAAAAGTACGCGTCCCTCTTCTTGTATTTCTTTGACATCCCCAGAAGCTGCGGGGCCTCTCCGGGATAATGGAATCTGGGGCCACTAAGATTGCGCCAAACGCCTCTTTCAAAGGGTTAATAAAATCACAGTATTTTTCTTCTTTTTTTTGCGTTCCGATTTTGGGGAATGTAGACGTAGACTTAGTTCATGTAAGTACGTACTTACATTATAATCTTTTTCATGTTTAGTAGAACTTTACAAATAAAATCAGTCGTAAAATAAGGATTAGTTTTTACAAAATTTTCGCATATTTCAGAGAATAAATGGGCTTTAAAACTCTGGCTTCAGGTTGTATAAGAAAATAATTAATGACACTTTATTACGTACACGCATCCCGTACCTACTTAGCTCAATTTAGTTTTTCTCTAAATTTCTCTAATATATCTATCTATCATCAATCTAAGTCTTCAATTGTTTCCAAAGAAATTTGAGATTTCAATCGCAGTTTTCATGATTTTTTCCCATCAATTCAAAGCCGAGTCGGATGGCTAGTATTCCATATTGCATTTTAGCGTCCCATCCTTAGTTTATTTAGGATTGAACGTAACCTCCCGAAGTATTGGGAGCGTGATTGGGCACACAAGTGGGCTGTATTTATTGTGTACATAAATCTTTAAGAATAAGGTAAACACCCGGGCTGAAGATGTAATATTTTATTTGAAATATGTTATATGAAAGTCGGACCGTCTGCAGCGCTCGGCTTACCAAACGGAATATTGTGCAATGTCTACGATATTCAACAGTTTTATTTTTTTCTTTCTGTTTACCGGGTTTGAAGTTGTCCGTGGATGCGTCAAGGCCTGTTGCCTGCATTAAAATGTCGTATCCATAAATAACAAGAGTGAAAATTTCCCTAAATCTAATTATAGTACTGTACTGTACATCCCGTCGACTAGCAAAATTACCACAAAATTAGTTTAGTAGTAACTGGACCTGAGCCTAAATGTTTGCTGTCTGATATCTTAATGTACTTTATTCACATAATTTGTTATTAGTTCTAATGTTCTCTATCTCCGTGTTAACCATAAAATATTTCAAAATACTGCCGGTGTATGCAAGTTTTTATGTCAAATCTTAAAGCACCTCTGGGAAATAGGTTAGCTACTAGGAAATTCCATACAAAACGATTTTATGAAATCTAGTGGTAGAGTCACTGTTGCCTGTCGTCGACAAGAAAAAATTTGTCAAATACAAGCAATCAAAAGAAAAAAACATGCGCAAAAGAAATATTTGGAGGCACGCCACAACTGCTCTATCTCAATAGCAATTTCTTTCCGGCAACCTTTAAAGTATTCTACTTGCATTCATTAATGTTTTGTTTGATGGATTCGAGTGGCATTTTAGAGCTGAAACCTAACTTAACATATTTTCCTCGAAAACTAACAACTCAGTTCTAAAATTACTTTATTATCAAACGAAATTTGCAACAAAGTTTCATGATAAACTTAAGAGACACTGCCAGTGGAGTCAACGTGTTATTGTTATAATTGTCTTCCTAAAATACCAGCGAACTTGGTTTAGAGGAGATATTCTCAAAGTGTACTTCGCGAGAGTACTTTAATTTATAATAAGAAACTAAATCTAAAATTGTTCAATCGAAAAACGGCTCAAAACTTTCTTTTTCTCTTCTTCTACCGTGCCTTATCCTTTTATTTGGGGTCGGCCCTCCACGTACGTTTGCGCCAGAACATTTTATCCTGGCTTGTCTGAGTGCTCAGTTCAGTGCTTATTGGCTCAAACAAGTTTCAAGCTGAATGTCTGTCTGTTCCAATGAATGTCTCACTGTGATGTGAGCAAATACTTTGCGATAATTGTATGTTTTCGAAGGACATACATTTGAGTACATTTTTATTTGGGGATCCATCAAATAGTTTGCTCTCTTAAAGTGTTCGGTCCCCTTAAAATGTTCGAGAACCGTTAATCTAGAATACACAGACGTTATACAGAGTACAGACGGAATACTTTATCAGGATGTGCCTTGGTGGAAACACCTGCATCGTAAATTAATAATGGCAATCACCTCCGGTTTGCGACCCGGAGACTTGACACGATGGTGAAGTAATATTCTAGCCGAAGATTAACTATTCTAGACTTAATTACATACTAAGTACGAATTTTAATAATTATCTATAATCTATACTAATACTATTAAGCTAAAGAGTTTTTTTGTTTGTTTGTTTGAACGCGCTAATCTTAGAAACTACTTGTCCGATTTGAAAAATTATTTTAGTGTTGGATAGCCTATTTTTGGAGAAAGGCTATAGACTGAATGAAGTCGGTGCGGGTTGCTAGTTATAAATAAATCACGGAAATACTGTATTGTCTTTCAATGTGTGGGGGAAACCTAAACCAGTATGGAATTTCTTATGGGAAGTATTCAAACCAAAAACTAATACGACATAAATATAATTCGCTGGCTTGTTTCTACGTGAAATGAAAATGTAAACCACAATGTAATTACCCAGCATATAGAGGACTAGCTGTTTCCCGCAACTCCGCCTGCGTCAAAAAGTAGCCTATTTTTGACCCCGGATCCTTAACTATGTTCATACCAAATTTCATTAAAATCCTTTCAGCGGTTTGGCCGTGAAAGCGTAACAGAGAAAGATTTTCGCATTTATAATATTACTAGTTTTTTTCCCGTAGCTCCGCCTGCGTCAAAAAGTAGCCTATGTTTGACCCCAGATCTTCAACTATATTCATACCAAATTTCATCAAAATCTGTTCAGCGGTTTGGCCGTGAAAGCGTAACAAACAGACAGACTTTCGCATTTATAATTTTAGTATGGATATGGATAGTATGGAAGTATGGCAGCCATACTTCCATAAGTAGCCATACTATGGCTACTTCTATTTTTTAAAAAAAGCTAATATTTACAGAAAATAATAACAGCTAGCAAAAAATGAATGTACCACCAAGTAACTAGTGCATTCACCTCGCTCTTGCCCCGTGAGTTGTGAGGACTGGAGTGCTATTTTTAAAATGTATGACATATATGTCGAATGAAAATCGTTCGATATCGAACAAAAATCCTTCTTTAACAAACGAAAATCATTTGATATCGACCAAAAATTATTCGATTCGCCGATTTTGCATGAGTCACTCTTTTCAAAGATAGCAGGTAAAAACTTCAATGTTTTGCAATAGTTTCGCGAACAAACCCGCGAAATACAAAGGGAAATTAATTTCGGGGGTAAAAACTTTACATTTCCGTACCAGTATAAAGCGAAACAATTGTGTTAGTCTACGGTTGAGCAATTGGAAAATTAAGTTTGATATCATCGTATTGAAGTTCTTGCGAAGTTTATTTCCGGCTGTAATATTATTTTAGGTTAGGAAGAAACGCTGGTTTGACCTATAATGATTTGTAAAAGCGGTGGTTGGAGTTGCTTGGGCTGACTGTTGGAACGTGATACGGACGTTTTTACCCAACAATGAGACGATATAAGTTACATAATAAAAAAAGGAATTTTCTATTCGATGTTTTAAATGTAACTAAAATAATTCCTTGGAATATTACGCGATATTACCAGAAAAGTCTTTGAAGACAACGTAAAAAGGTTTTCGTGTTTCAATAAAATATTAACAAATGTCCCAAAAAGGTCCCAGTTTACGCCCCTGCGGAAAATAAAACAATTTCATAAGAGTTTTCGTTTATTCTGAGCCACAAATAAATAATCGGAGGAACGGCGTTACAAAGTGATGAATTTACAAATATATTATTTAAAATATGACGGCAGTTAAGTTCAGAAAAGGAATTAAAATCTTCAATGACATGAATATGAATTAAGGTAGAGACATAAATTTTAATGATGTGAATATATGTAATTTACACGAACTTTGTGATCGTTGTTATCATGTCTCTTGTTTCGAGTGCTGAAACCTATAAATGAAGAGGATTCAAGAACTTCAGATAATATTTTTGAGTCAAAGCTGACTGTGACTGTGGTTTATCATACATTGGGCAAACAAAGAGAAGCATTAATACTCGTATAAAAGAACATATTGCTGACATGAAAAATAAACGCTTAACCAAGTCTGCAGTCTGTGAACATGCTCTAGACAAACCCAACCACTATATGCGTTTTGATAATCCTCAAGTCCTTGCAAAGGAAAACAGATTCATTCCAAGGATGTTACGTGAAGCTATTGAAATTAAAAAACATCCTAATTTCAATAGAGAGGATGGATAGCAGGTACCGCCAGCTTGGGACCCAGTCATTAACTTAATAAAATCGCAAACTCGGAAGCAGACTGCAAGACCCTTAGATACTGTGAGCCAATACTGCGTGAATCGGAATAGTTCCAAATAAAAATTTCAGGCGGTAGTTTGTAATCTTATGACATCAAAGACAAATGTTAACTTAGTCTGCCTGCGACCATGAACGCTGTAAAGTGTTTGAAACGTCAGGTGTAAATAAATAAGTAATAAACGCGATAAAACCGTATTAAAATAGTTTAATTTAATGCTTGATAATACATTCTATAAATCTTTTATTGTATTGGAATTTTCCTGTTGTTATAACATTTTGTTAATATTTACTTGCTTTTACAATACAATACAAAAACTCTTTATTGCTCAACAAGGATACATTTTCAAATACAAACAATTTCATTTTTTTTCAAGCTTTTTTAATTTTTGCGTGTACTAAAGCTAAATAAAGGACACTAATAGGCAAACGCAGGCTAATAAGTCATCTAATAGCTAGAGCAAGCTACAGTTTAAGCTAAGTTGTTTGAGAACTTATTTATATCGTGTTTCAATCATGTAGGTTCTAGTGGTAGAAAAATGAAATATCCGAATCAGATATTGGGATTTACGTAAACTTGGAGTTGATCGCCATTGCTGCCTAGAGTGGCAACCCGTGTTAACCTGAATTTACTTTTGTCCTAAGGCCCACCCATTTTTGTAGGCGTCCGACCGTATTTTTGTAGGGATCCTCGGCTTACGCTTAGCCCAGGGCCACCTCTGTTTGTTAATCTTTTTTTATTTTTATTAAATACTAGCAGTTACCCGCGGCTTCGCGTTCAATATTGTTTTTTTTTTAACTTTTTTGATTTTCATAATTTTTAAACGTCTTAAAAATTAATGTAATGTATATGTAATATACATATATATATTTATGTAGGCTTCATACAATTTTGAACTGCCTTAGACTGTTATAATTAACATAACAGTCCCAGTAACAACTAAACGGCGAAACATCGTTTATATCCTTACCGCTCGTTAAAATTGTATTTAAAGCCTAGTCATTAAATATAAAAACAACTAACGCGAAAATTACAGCCACATCCTGCGTCTAAAAGCCTCGGGGTGGTAACTGGGCCTTATTTTTCTAAAAGGAAACTGCTTTGTATGGGCGTGTCGTTTACGAGGCTCCCTAGGACTCCGTGCCTTTACTGCGGTACCGTAAACGCTGTCTTTATGGCCCCTACAACTGTCTCCATAAACGGCCTCTAACCAGACGACTACATATATAAACAAGATATGTTGACTCCGTTATCTGACTATGCATGTGCACTAAGTCCGGTTCTGGAATAGTTCTAGGCACCTTTATCAATACATACATTATAACAGCCATGAATTTTGTTTATATTTTATTTATCTTAGACATTAACAAAAGTGAACCAGAGCTGTCGTATTCAATTTCTTTAGCGGACTTGTCCTTTTAGCGTAGGACCCACGCTTTATGTTCCACTGTAGGTCATCTATCTCCTCAATTGACTCCTTCATTTTGCATACTTATCGCTATTTATTTATTAACACCTACGCGTTAGATGCAGCAGATGCTTTCTGGACTAGCACGTTAGGATGTTTTTGTTAATTAAACTTTCACTCCTCATAGCACATCGTGAAATACTCGTAAAGCCAACAAGTACACTCGATGCCTAAATTAATCTACTGTAAAGCACCAAGTTCGCGACTGTATGTTATTACGTCATCAAGGGCAGGCCAAAAGGACGAAGGCAGAAAATTGACTTTAATTGTACCTTTAATTGAGAAATTAGTCTCTTAACTGTTTGCGACAGGCAATCAAAACCTTATATTAATGAACGATTCCAGAAAGTGTTACACGAATTTTGTATTTAATTATGAAACATGATTAATTAATTTTAAAATTTGAATTAATTTTATGATATTCGTTCTAGTTAAATATTTTGTTAAATGTTTTTATAGAAATTTGTTTACCGTCTGACTTTCTAAGAAGTTTAAGTCAATCCGATAGGTCTTGGATGTTTATCTATATAATATATGTTATAAATATAAAATATAATTGTTTTGTCCCAAAATTTACACATGACATACACAAAATTACACACATTACATACTCCTTTTTGGAAAAATCCTTCCCTTTTAGTAAAAATTGACCAAATTATTAGAATAACGTTAAGTAAAATTTTGAATGTGGCTTTAGACGACCGCGCGTGGCAACAAGCATCACTACCAGTGCGCTTGGGCGGCCGAAAAATTACAGACGTCAGTCTGCCGGCGTTCTTGTCTTCGGTTCACGGCACTGAAGAACTGACCAGGAAAATATTATCCCAAATACTGGTCGATTTCGAGGTGCCGTGTAAAGCTGAGGCCACGAACGTTTGGCAAATGACTTGTCCAGGCACTGACTTGCCGACTAATCCATTATCCCAGAGGCAGTGGGACTGGCCTCTTTGTCGCATTGTGAGAGTAAACCTCTTGGACACTTCTTGCAATGTGGCCGAGTAATAAAAGTCTCAAACTTACTTTGGAGCTAACTCAGTCTATGTGATTTGTCCATTGTAGAGATAGATATAATTATTAAAGGTTGGTTTGGTTTAAGATTGCTTTTGACTATTTATTTATTAAAACTTTATAGTACCACAACTACAAGCATAAAATAGGCATAACAATTCTAAAAGCATTCTATGCTAGTAAATCTAAGGACACCGCTAAGCAAAGCACGTAAGCATTCTATCATTAAAACCTGATAGAATAAACTGTTTTTTATGTAAAACTTACCAATACGGTTGTGCACAAATCTCTGATTACATTTAATCCAACAAAACAACGTATTTCAAAATATTATTGCACAATAACAGTTTCAGGATTTCGCTATAACCTAAAAGCTTCAACAAAATTTCGAGTTTACAGAAGTACTATTTTTGAGAAATGTGAATGTATGAATGAACCAATGTCGAATGTAAATCGTGCGACTTACCGATTAAGTCGAATGAAAACCATTTACGGTAACGAACGGTAATATATAACTGTAGTACGCTTGGGTTCGATTCACCTGGGAAGCAACCTTTGTTTTCAGTTTGGTTAGGACATTGCAGGCTGGAATCACCCGATTGTCTGAAAATGAATCTGCTTTGGAAGTAACGTTATGCCGTTGGCTGTCATCTTGGTCGATGAGAGAACCATACAAGTCGAAAGACGGTGCCGAAAAAATGTAACACCAGGGTGCACAGGATCGATTGACCATGTAGCCAATTTGATATGATGTTGTCGAACGATGATCATTCGACTCATCTGTTTTGAGTGACTTACATACATACATACATACACACACACATACACACCATCACGCCTTTTTCCCGTAGGGGTAGGCAGAGACTACGGATTTCCATTTAATACGATCCTTACAGACTTCCCTCGCTTCTTTTACGCTCATCACTCTCGTCATACACGCTTGTCGATTACGGGTACTCCTGACATTTCCTTTTTTTAATATGCCTGCGATTTGGTCGCAGTATGAATATGTGACTCACAGATTTCAAAAATAGCATTCCAGATTCGGTGCGACGCGGCGGCATACGAACAGAACATTATTCAAAAGTGTTGGGATGCAATGGATACGCGGATCGCAACACATGCACGTATAAATATTGCGGGAATCTTCCCAATTTATTGCGGGATTTCGCTGTCCGTGTTTAGGGGATTATTGATCGCAATTTTTCTTTTGATTATAGGTTTTCCAAAAACGTGCAGTTTGGAGTACATGAGTTTATTTTTTACGATTCTAGTATAACACTGTTTGAACGTTCATTTTCATTAGGTACATTCTACTTCCAAGTATGTTTCCCAGTTACAACCTCTGCACCAAGACCGTTTTCACCGTGAAACCGACCACTAAGATTATCATGAAGATAAATATTTTACTAAAAATAAAATTAAAGAAAAAAAAACCTTTTTAAAAACAAGCTATAAATATAACACTTTATAAGTTCATTGTAACCTATAACGATAATTAAACTTCTTCAACACAAAATAATTCCATATCGTATATAATTATATATTTTTAACACTAAAACTTTACACCTTAATTATTAAATCTTCCCGTTTTTATCACAGTCCCAATTTTATAAATAAAAGCGTGTTACATTGTGATAGCAAGAGGAAAAAGGAGGTGCTAAATGTTCTTAATTATACCATCAAAGGGAATTGAAGGAGAACAGTTAGTTTTGTACTTTTGGAATTCTTCTTTGATGTTTGTAAATCTTTCGACAACCCTGGTATAGGACGTTCCATGTTGCAGTAAACTTACAGAAGCGGCTAATTATCCAAAACGCACCGCTATGATTGCCAAAAAAGACTGGCAGAAAAGATGAAAGATAAAAAGTTATTGTTTGAATTTAGATATAAGTAAGATAAAAAAATCCATACATTGATGCATTAAATGTTTCGATTAACTAAAGTAGTAGTCAGTCTAATGGGTGAACTTCGCCAGCCCCGTGTCCTCTGGGCATAATTACCCCACATTGCAGGTCAAAGTCATGTTTTTGGCATTCATCCAGCTTCTGCCGTCAAGGCCATACACATAACAAGGACGCGCTGTGCTCTCAATCACAATACACTTTGGCGAATAACCAAAGGTTTTGTAAAGAAAACTGGCGAATTACCAACGGTATATAAAATGGCTGAGAGTCAAGGTCATAGAAAGCTGCGGGTCGGAACGGTAATTATGTAAATTAACTAAACTAACTTCGCTTTTTAAGTAGAACGCTCACATTCAGACCTCGTTTCTAGTTTACTTTTTTTATCATATGCATGTTTGATGTTGAAAATGACTGTTAAATAATACGAGTTTTGGATGAAGAATTGTTGGCGAATGTGATGAGATGGCATTCTTACTCTTACCCTACTAAGGGGAAAACATTGGAATTGAGATTGATAGGTGGGAATGTATTGCTGGTTCAATCCATTAGAAAAATGAAGTAGGTAGAAAATATTCAGGACTCATGTCTTAGTCCCATATTATTTCTTTAGCCTAGGGTGTTAGCTAGTTATATCTTTAGCTTACACTTTAGAACCGCGTGATTTATAGCGGCGCTGGTTATATCAATGGAGGGACTGCAGTCTGATCTCTATAACCCTTTAGTCGCCTTTTACAACATCTAAAAATTATATCAATGTAGAAATGTTCCCTTTGTGCCCATTTGGCTGCCTAGTGACATACAAACTGACAAAATTAAATGTAAATAGGGGATAGAGGCTATACTACACAGGTGTTTTAATTAAAACGTTATCGCCTCGTTAATTATAAGACAATAGTAGAATTAAGCTACCGCACAGTCAAGAGTACAAGGTGTTTACTTTCAAAACCGTTTAAGTCAGAAGAGGGTTTTCGCTAAGGATCGAAACACACAGTGAAGTTACTGCATTAAAATATGTTAATTAGAGGAAATATCGTAATTTTTTATATTTATTTTTCTGTCCACAAAATCCATGATTTTGTGTAAAAGTTAGTTTTTATGTTCCAAAGAAAAAGTTATTGACTTTCCAGCGATATCTTCTTTTAATCTACTTCTTTCCATCATATTCCGAATCAATGTTATATTACTTTCACTTCAGCTTCTCTTACAGCCGTTATTTAATTGTGAAAGGAATACTTATTATGAAAAACGATAAAGGGGCGATTAAAGCTAGGTATTAGATCACTCTACTTTTTAATCAAATTTGAGGCTTTATCTCTTTAAGCAAATGGTTTGTTTTTTTATCGTCTTAGTCTATTGGTCTGGTTTCGCTGTAAAACAGTTTACGGACAGTCGGTTTTTACAATGTGCCACCAAATCAAAGACCATAACTTACAGGCAACATACCCTAGGCTCTAATCGTAAGCTGGGGACGCAATTAGCAAAACACCCTTGAACGAAGATAGAGTTTTGTTGGCATGTGCCATGCTAAGTCGCTTCGCCCGTCCCGTAAGTTATAATTATGATCTGAAATAAAGTAAGTTTTAATATGAAAGACTGTAACTCTAACAAGCACGAACGAATAAGGTTGTTTTATGATCGGGCACAAAAATAAGCCTATTTTTGAAGATTTGACCCGACATTAAATTTGTTGAGACTGCGTATTTGACTGTAGCCTTAAAGTAATTGGCACAGGTGCCACGAGGATGTCATCCTTCGGTATGTCACTGTTCCAATTTCCTCATCCCCCGATTTTTATTGGATTTTTTCGCAATATTCTCCAATGCGTGTGAACGGGCGAATGCCATCATGCTCCTAATACGCGCGAGTTTCGCGTAGAGTGAAATCAACTTGCTGAGTTAGAATTTTAGCTCCTCTTTAAATATATATAAATGATACTCTGGTACTTCTCTAGTTAGATAATCAAAGTCATAGAATTTGTTTCCGAAAAAAAAAAAGTTTTTTCTAATGTAAGAAATACAGTAGTAATGCTACTTTAAAAATAATTAATGTAGTTGATAGTAAATTGAAATATATATTCTCCTCTACGCACTTGATTTAGGCGTTACTTTGCGTACCAGCTAGTTCATGCAAACTACTGCCGGCTGGCGCCCACTATTGTTAGTAGTCGGTTCGAAAACACGAAATCTGGTTCGAAAAACTAAGAACGCTACTCGTATTCGTTGTTTCTAGACAAACCCTGGAGGCACTAGATCTGACTCTCAATAACATACAATACCTTATTTCGATATCAATGGATTTCGATAACAATTTTTTTGGAGAGAAAATAATGATATTTTTGTAGAAAGCTCAGTGAAGCTCGAAAACAAACCGGTGGTGTGATTATTTCCAGCCGGCTTAGCGTGCTTTCTTGATGATTTCGATCTAAGGATAACTATTATTTTTCCGAGTACGACTGAGTAGGCAAATAGGAGAGTGTGCGATGGAACAGACTAACTGGTACCTGATATATTAAATGTGTTTTTATTTTTTAAACATATGACAATAATTAATATGTATTACCAAAGAAATAATATTAGGTAGAAGTGCCATCTGTCGGCCAGTTAAGCCTCTCGAGTGTTACCTTAATGTGGCGAAGCTTAACTATGGCACGCAGGTAACGCCCACATGACACTTCAAAATAGTCTTATTTCTGTGGGTATTTATTACCCATATATCCTTGGCCCAATCACCAAAAAGTTGCACAAATATGTCACTCACTTCGAAACTCCGAGTCGTAGCACAGTTCGTAGCATCGTAGCAATATCGTAGCAACTGAAACAAATTGAAATAAATGTTTCCGTTGCTCCTTTATGGGTTTTACCATTCGAGCGTGTTTCCCAATTCCTTCGCTTACGCTTCAAATCTCAGGGTACAATTTAATCATGGTCCTAATTTGGCGATACTGATTTGTTATTGAAGGATCTGTAAATATGTATGGTTTTTTATGCAGTTACATGTGTGGTTCCGCCCTCTGTATACATATGTTATACTATTGTGCAAATATGTTTACTAGAAACGCTTTGCTCATAGAGCTCATTCGTGATTCATTGCCCGGTAATACTCCTAATTTAAAGAGAGCTCTGGTGACACATCCGTCTTTGTCGGGCGCCCTTTGACTGTTCATAAATTTTGCAACATTTCAAATAAGCCGCATTGAACCGACGTAAACCACTTTCGTTTATGGTAGGTAAAATTATTGCTTTGGGTTTATCGGCAACATCTGTTTGTTGTCTTTTGTACAGACACATGAAAAATTGTTATCGTTTAGAACAAATTTATTTTTACAAGCTTTTTTCAATGTTTTTTATGTTATTTAGTCAATGTTTCAGTGCCTTTACCAATATTTTTTGCAAGCGTAGTCACTAACGTCTGTAGTGCCCATGCTAACATTTTTCATTTATTTTATTGTAAGTTGAATAAAACGACAAAACTATACAAGTTTCGTCTTTGTTTTTCCCACTAACTATTACTTAAATTTTTACTAAACATGCTTAAACACTATTCTCATCACCTGTACGCGTCGAATGTATTGGAAGCACATTAAGCGTGGTATGTAAGTAGGGCTTTCAGCGGGATTGGTGACATAAATTATACATAGAGCCTGCGGACCAGGCATTATTCATTTGCAGGTAGGCTGTCGATATTGTCTAGAGCTAGCAATTCATTCGTAAAGCCGACTGTGACTGTAGATAACTTGAATTTTATATATTGTAGGGAAATTATTTTCTTTTTTAAGGTAAATAAAGTTTGAATAAATAAATAAAAATACTGCTCTTAGAC
This sequence comes from Euzophera pinguis, assembly GCA_947363495.1. Lineage (NCBI taxonomy): Eukaryota > Metazoa > Arthropoda > Insecta > Lepidoptera > Pyralidae > Euzophera > Euzophera pinguis. The sequence continues at coordinate 4,431,300 of OX376161.1, read as the reverse complement.
AGGCTGGCGTTTTAAACACAGTTTAGTTTCACGGACAAAATACTCTGTAATAAATTTAACCTGTATAAAGTGAAAAATACTGCTTAATAAATATTTCTAGTAACGCGACCTAGCTGTGATCTTTTGGTTACTCCTTGCTTTTACTTTATAAAATTACAAGGTTCTTGCTTAATTTCAGCGTGTTTCTTGTGTGAAAAGTGTAAACATGAGATCTTAATTAGAAGGTGCAATATAGGGCAGCCTATTTTAAAATTTATTTTAATGCTAAAATGCTTATGTTGAAGCAGAAACGGCTTATACTGTGTAATCTGGAAAATGCTGGAATGATGATGCAGTGCCGTAGTTAGTACTTACTTCTTTGTATAATTTGGTCCTGCAATGAAAAATTTTTTATCAAAATCCTGGCCCCCAAACTTGTCGATGCCGCTGGTGACAAGAGGGCCGGCTCATTCCTTGCGCAAAGGATAGCAATCGCCATCCAGCGCGGGAATGCTGCCGAAGTTCTTGGCAGAATGCCGCAAGGACAAACATTAGATTTTAATTAGTTTTTATTTAGGTGTTTTTTTTCATATTAGGTCTTAGTTTTTATTTAGTTTTAATTTTATTATAAATTAAATAAGTTTTGATCTCGATACAAATAAAATATAATTTGTTCTTATATATTATATTTATCATCCTATTTACTCTACTCTCTATTTACGTGTACGTATCTCGATCTGCCCGTACTATTCACGTTTCTCATCACAAACGTGCCAATGGTTATTCAAATTGGAATGGAATTTCCATAAATAGATTAGAGGAAATATCGACGCCTGATGCCGACACCGAAAATGAAATGTGCGGGCCCACTGATTGGCAAAGCGGATCCGTTTATGGTAGACAAGCTACCTTCTATAGCTCCGCCTGCGTCAAAAAATAGCCTATGTTTGACCCCGGGTCTTCAACTATATCCATAGCAAACATCAAAATCCGTTCAGCGGTTTGGCCCTGATAGAATAACTGACAGAGATACTTTCGCACTTATAATATTAGTATGGATATACTAAGGAGGGTTCATTTTACAACATATTTACTGCCTCCTTGGTTCAGTGGTTTAGGCTACCTTAGACCCGGGAGTTCGTGTCTCCGGCATCATTAACAGGGAGTCCATTAACAGCAAACATAACTTTGCGACGTCAAGGCAGCTCTTTTTGGGCGCACCCAAAGTTTCCTTTCTCAATGATTACTGCTGAAATCTCACTTTCAAATATATGTAAGCCGATTGTCATCTATATCAGGAATATGGAACACATTGCATAAATATGCAGTATGCGATAAACGGCAGCTGCGACCAACTAAAAAGACGCGTATTTTAGCTGGATTATGCGGAACTGTGCGCTCGTACCTGAAACTAAAGTATAATAAACAAACTGGAAACTTACGCTTATATTTTCTTATCTTAAATTACATTTATTTTGATTTTCGAGCGGGATGTAGAGTTTTAGTTTTGAAAAAACCAACACTGACGTTAAAGCTTTAAAAACACACAGGGTTTATAGCATGGATGTAATATATCTACGGTAAAAGAGACTACTTCCATACGGAAATTTTTACTGGAGCGAAGGTCTTCATAATTATAGGCAAAAGTTAAAAATGTATATGCGTCTGAATCAGCAAAATTTCGGCGACAACAGCTTTGACTAACATATAACGTGCCAAAACGGCGGCGACCAATCTAAGTCCTGACCACGCCCTATAAATAATAAAATGAAAAACTTTTTCGACTCTTTGATATGGAATTTACATGAATTAATTTTGTCAACGATTTGCCCTGAAATCGAATCTGAAAAGTAACAAAAATCCCCACCTATTGTAGTTCGGAGTTTTATTGAAGCAAAGCGAACGAACGTCTGAGCCGCCATACAGGCTTGCTTCAAGGAAAATATTTTGTATGGATTCAGAATCTGAGGCTTCTACGGCCTGCGGATGTCCGCGCTTTAACTCGTAACTTTTATTACTGTACGCCGGCAGTACTAAGATTTCTTTCATACCTGCCTTCTACCTACATTCAAACTTCTTGATGTAAAATTGAGAAAATATACAGTCATTGTACTCCAGTCATACGATAGATAGGTAAATGTAAAATGTAAATGCACATTATTAGAATTGTTCTGAGTTTGTATGTTAGATATATTTGAATCGTATACAAAGCGTTCTCGGAAGCGCGCCTCTCAATTTTTACGAATGCCGTAGGTGGAATAATTATTGAAATATATTCCACGAATCACGGTCGGTGTATATATATTTTTTTAATAATTTTGCACAGTAAAGGCGTCGACGAATAAGGAATCCACGTTTATTCATAGCCTTTAATCAAAGTACCATCATGCAGAGGAAATGTACTACATACCACCAAGCGCGCAATATGTGTGTTCGCTTGGCAAATAGTCTAAAGACCTCTGTAGTGTAGTTAGTGTGTACTAAGTCCAGAAACTATAGCAAGGTGCCAAATGAGTTAACGTTTTAGTTTTAAATATATTAACGATAACATATTTAGAAATAAAACATTAACTACACTTACCCGTTAAATAATATTCGTAACAGTTTAATATATTACTTGATTCCCGAAATTTTGCGTTCGCAATTTTAGTGGTATAATTAACTTATTGTTAGTATGCAGTGCAAATGTTTGCGGTGCAGAAATAATAAATATATGTTAGCCACTAACACAATTTCTAATTAAGGCTTCAATTTCATTGTTCGGGATGATTTATTATATTACCATATATTGTAATGTGTGATACTACATTCGCGTGGTAACGAATGCATGCCGATGAGATAGAGTCGGCATTGTTACAAAATAGCCAGAATATAGAAGAACAACTATAAGACATGAGCGTCGTGCTGTGTCCGACCTTCTTACTCCACTGCGACGAACAAAAAAGATTTAAGATCACTTTCCGATGTAAAACGAAATCAACTTGGTGGTCCGGACGGGACCGTTTGCAATCTTATTGTTTAAGATACTCTAGATGTCCTATGTCTCAAACAAATCAAATTTAAAATGTCCTTATACCTAGTCGTACACCTGTTGCCTACTGATCAAAACTGCAATATCCTTCACTTAATGGAGCATTGAGTTTCTCTTTACGACGAATTGTTCAAAAGGAATATTGCCATTAGGCGTTGCTGCAAATTACGTATGTTTATTGATTTACGACGAAGTATTAGCTCAATAACTAGAAAATTATTTAATTCAGTTCATCTACCTATTTTCAAACGAGTTGTAGCCTAGGATTTTTTATCACTGACTAAAAACAAAAATAAAAGAAGAGAAATATTGAAGTTTAGTTTTGTGCTTTCACTAGATTGTGAATCCTCGCGAAACAAAGAGATTTGTTGTATTACAAAAGTAATGTACCAGCAGCAAGATATAATTTCTTCTTTAGTTACTTTATTTGATGTCTTCGGCATCTGCAACATTAGCAATTTGATAGTTATCTGCGCGCGGCGGCAAAATATTCATTTATTCCGAATTTATTCGTATCGCGCAAAAATACGATTCTGTCTTGCGTAACGAACTACTTGTATTGCGTGACTTGTGCCAGTTGTATGTGTTTCAAGTTCAATGTTAGTTGATAGGTACATCTATAAGTAGTATCAAAGTCTACTTCTTCTTGCAGAGTCAAAATAGCTAAGTAACTTTACTATATTAAATTGACCCCATTAATAGAGGTGGCCATATGTTAAATCCTTCATAGTGCAAGAGGGGGGACTATTTGATTTAGACAGTTTATTTAGTACGCAGATTGGCTAATGTTCGCAACACAATACTATCCATGAAAAATAATGTACACCTTAGGATATTGAAGACAATGCAAAGAAGAGCACGATTGGTCGTCTACAAGCGATCAAACGTGGCCAACTCAGGTTGGCTGAAGCAAAGACAATATCTTTCCTTTTGCTCTCGGAAACTATTTAAATTTTAAATTTTAATTTTCTTGCCATACCTTCTTCAGCTATAATGTGCCTATGCACACAAGAACCACAAGGATACGAGGCTGCTTATAATCTATTCTTAAATTTTGTAGTACGTGCCAAAGTCCAAACGTGGTCCAAACACTAAAATAGGAGAATTAAAACTTTTCGGCATCTTTAGTAAAAATCGGTGCTAAAGTTTCGGAAAAAAGAGAGTATGGTTAAAATGGTTATAAATAAGTAAATAAATATATATATATCACTAAGACAAAAATTTTAAATGACAAAAATTTTAAACAAAAAATGAAAGTAAATGATGTAGTAATTCGAGCTCGCGCTTTCACTTTTTTTAATGTTTGTGGTTTTTTGGTGGCTGTAAACAATTTAACAGCTGTTATGGTATTTGGCAATGCTTTTAATCTTCTAATGACTTAATATTACGATTTACCACATTTACGCAAACGCACGTAAAAAGGTTCTCAGTGCGATTTGGGGCTCTATTTTCTATTTTAATGTAATTTTCATTGCCTTTAAACAAAATACAATTCTTGTTTGAACTAGAAGATTAAAGTAAAGTGATTCATATATGTTTAAACTATTTTGGTATTTAATTCCAAATTGAATGTCGTACTTAGCAGTAAGGTTTTTTTGCTAAAACAGTTTGTTTCAAAAGACATACAGAACGGCTTAGCACGAACAAACCTTTCAGAAAATAATAAGATTACCATTATTCCTAATTATTTATATAACATTTTCTGACCATTTATTAGAATGTAAATATGTATAAGTAAAAAGTACCAATTAATTAGTCTTGTTATTTACGTATCCTACAAACGGTCAACCAGTGTTGCTATTTGATTAAATTATATTAACAGAATCAGAATCATTTATTTTGCTAGAATACATGTGTAAAAAGGTTACAATTTTTTTTCCGTCCCGTGTATTCTGTCTGCTAGCAGCCGTGCAAAATTATTTATAACATTTTGCACGTCTGCTAGCATTTGTAACTATAGTTTTTTTTAATGTTTTTGGAAGGAGTTCTTTAATTATTTTAATGCAGAATATAATAATATATTGGTTTATTATCTATAGGTAACGTTCGTACTTTTATTATTTCACACAATATACATATTTTTACTATAATTAATGTTAACATAATTTATGATTAAAGACAGTTACAGACAATAATGTCATTTTCGGTAATGGCAAAATTTTACAACTTCATTCCGGCTGTCAGTCAGTGGCGTGCGTTTTTGACATTGACACTTGTCACTTATACTACAAAGCAGACAAGTTTATACTCGTATGGTGTTTATTTTATATGTTGCAAATGTAAATACTAGAGAATCAATAAAATAATATTATTTCACCTGCATTGTGTTTCGAAGGACAGTAGGTAGTAGCTGTGCTAACCTCACATAATGAGTGTAATATGGTACTTCATTTGGTCAAGGTACCAGGATAATGTTACTCGACCTGCCCAGTTCCTTGATAAACATATGAATCAGAATAAAAAAATGACTTATGAACTTATGAATTTATTAATAGTTTTTATTAAATAAAACCCTTTATTTTGGTAACCTAGAGACCGGAGCATCTAAAGTATAATAATATAATGAAGCTCAAGAGATTGTTTGTTTAAACACGCTGATCTCTGGAAGTACTGGTCCGATTTAAGAAATTATTTTGCATTCTCATAGACCAATTTTTGAGAAATAGTTTAGGCTATTTGACATCCCCTAGCGGTTGAAACCGCGCAGACAGCTAGTAGTTCTATATTACCTGTGCCAAAGTGCAGTTTAACTACATCAATGGTGAAGTTATATTAATTACCATTTGAACAGAAAAGTCTTATTAAACTCAAGCTAAATCAAGTAGTATGGTAAAAATATGCCAGTGAGATCATGCTTTAGTGACTTATACTGGTGTCACATTTTTGGGCTACCTAAGGTATCTGACATAGCCTAACGACTATCATTTGGCAATAAAAGCCGGGATAAACGGCTTGACATGCCTTCCGAAGCACCGATGAGCTTACCAACCAATCCAAGTCATGCCACACTAGCCTTTTATAACCGCGATGGGATGAGATTAGGCATATTAATATTGTTCTATACTTCTATAAATCTATTTTCACGTAATTTGCATACAATTTAAACAATAAATAAAGTGAACCTAACCTCAAAATCCACATTTTTCAGCGCGTATAACTATTTAACAGAATTAATTGATACAAAAAAATATGTCATATCGTATTATTCTAATAGTAATCTATCAGGTAAAATACTTTTGGAAGTACTCCAGCCTATTCGCGCTGAGCTAAGCCTCCATACAATTTGTACAATGTCCTTTGAAATTTGTTTAATTACGCAAGTATTTGTTACTATAAACTCCGAAACACCCAAAAATAGATCAAATCAACAGTACCATTTAGAAAACAGAGTTTATATAACTCGACCTTATAACCGAGAAACCGCACGCAACATATAGTGCGTGAACAGCGTGAATGATGACTTTGATCTCATCGCACTAGCTAATATATTTCATGAACTTGCACCTTATGATAAAAGTGATAGAAGCTAAATTAGCCTGATTAAGGTTGCAGTCAAAGTTGTGATTTGCTAACATAACGCAGCTACGGTTCATTCACTGTTTTACACTAGTTGCGTGTTTGTTGTGTTCACTAGAATACTGATGTTATTATGGGCATATCATACAAAATGAGGATCTCATTAGACTAGCTATAGTGTCATCAGTTTGTAACGATTGCGCGTGTCAAGCGACCGATAGTTTAGCTTGACTTGGATTTATCTATTTATTTTGTTAGTTCACCTACGGTTAAACAAATAAATAAATGATTGATTGATTGGTTCATACAATGGTTTAAATAAATATTTATGCTAACTATTTCACCATTTACGGAACTTGCTCATATTTGTCTGATTTCCCTTTCAGTCGCTTCATTGTAATAACAAGGTAAATGACGTATCTATGACCATGTTTAAAGGGTACCCTGAGCTCTTAAGTATAAGTTGAAGATGTAACTGAAAAAAGACAGAGCTAGCTATCCATTCGACTTATTATTTAACCGTGAAAACGCTTGAATAATATTTGTTTATTTATTTAAACTTTTTGGCACAAAATACAATGAGGTGGGCCATACGCCAGTTTGCCTATTTAATTGTATAAAAAAAAATGAGTATTGTACAAAAAAAAAAAATTCTAGGAGCATTATCTCACTGTTAACTTATTATTTTACTATTTGTTTACTTTGATGTGTATGAAGAAAAAGCAAATTTTCAGTCGTACAACAAACAATAAAACTTATAATTAAATATATTGATTGTTCTACGTTGCTTTTGTCAATAAACTAGGTATTCCTTGAATTTACCCAAAAGTTCGAACGGTGCATTGATTCTAGCACCAACTTGGGTATGTAAATAACCAAGTTACTTCTAATCAAATACTGGGAAGTTCTGGAGCACTTTCCAAGCAAACGTCAACAAATCATTTAATTATAACTAGCTTTGCCCGCGACTTGGTACGAACAGTGCGAGTCACTTACTACGTAATTTCCACAGTTATGTTATTCTTCATGATTTTAAATTTTAAACTTCAGATAAATTTTAATGGTTTATCGGCCTTTCATAATTTATGAAAATTTAGTAAAGCGAGTAGAGTAACTTTATATCGTGCCAAAAAGATATTTCATCAGAATCTAACCTGTTTCCTTCGAAGCCTAATTTTACAAAATGTATATGTTACCAATAAGTTAATATCTAGGTTATGGACGTGTAGAAATACCGCTGATACTGTAAAGAAAATAAGACAGAAGCCATTATAAAAATACCTGTTGAAAGTTCATCGAGCTAGAAACATTTAGATGGGTTAACTGGCGATCATTGGCACGGAAGAAGTTCGGAGTCAGAATGAGCAATTTAAGTAAAAATAAGTATTATTACGGTCATTTAGAGATATGTTCCAACGCAGTAATAGCTGCAAGTATCTTTTAACTTAAATACGAGAAGATATTTTGCAAGACTTCCTCATTCCACTTAGATACCCTTACGTTACGATTCAACAGGCTGACAACGAATTATTATTCAATGTACGTGGGACACTCAGAAAATTTTAAGAAACTACAAAATTAACTTCTATGGATCAAACATTTCAATTAAATCTTTTCGAAGAACTCTCCACCAGCCTCTATGCAAAAATTCATGCAGCTGAACCAATTTTCAAAACATTTTTCCAGTCCGAAGGAGACACCTCTTCCACGCTTTCTCGAACGCTGCTAGCGCGTCTTCCGGCGATGAAAACTGTATCCCTTTCAGCTGATTTTTTATTTTAGGGAATAAAAAGAAGTCACACGGTGCCAGATCAGGACTGTAAGGAGGATGCCCTAAGATTCTGACCGGTGTAGTGACCAGAAAGTCCCTCGTTTTGAGCGCTGAGTGCGCGGGCGCGTTGTCATGGTGAAGCAGTACCCCGCGGAGCCCGGTGTTCGGTCGCTTGTTGTTCATTGGAGACAAAACTTCTGGCAGACATTTTGTGGTATACCATTCGGCGTTGATGCTGCTTTGGCTTCGTAATGGAATTGAAACCAGATACCCCGTCAAAGTGAAGAACCTAGCGAGCAAAATTTCCCTGCGTTTCTCGATCGCTTCACTTTCGTAGGCGTTGGTTCGTTTTGAAACAGCTAAACTGTCGACTGACGCTTTGTTTCTAGATCGTATTGATAAATCCAGGATTCGTCACCTGTCACAATGTCGTAAACGCGCCGAGACGAGCCTGCTTCAAATTTTTGAATCAAATCACGGCACACGGGCCTGCTTCGGCGAGGTTGTGCGGCACCCAGCGCGAAACTATCCTCCTCACGCGAAGGTGCTCGTGTAGAATCTTGTAAACGCTTCCCGAACTAATCTGCAGTGTATGTTGAATCTCTTCGTATGTAATTCGCCTGTTGTCATGAATTAAATTTTTTACTGCCAGCACACTTTCTTCCGTGACAGCCGTCGTAAGACGACCACTCCTTTGTTCATCCCCCAAAGTAAGGCGACCGCGCTTGAACTCGCTATGCCAGCGGTAGATGGTTGCTTTTGAAGGTCCATCATCCATAAAAGCCATTTGAAGTCGAACAAATGACTCATCAGGTTTTAGGCCACATTTAAAATCTTAGAAAATAATCGCACGAAAATGTTCTCGATGCAAATCCATTTTTAAATGGGACACGATAATTTAATTTCGCTCTCGAAAAAATGTGGAGGGAAATTCAAACAATGATATTTTTACTTTTAAATAACCAAATTTTTCAAAATAATTACAATACACATAAAAACTTTTTTTCGCAAAACTTTCTGAGTGGCCTGGTATATTATGTGTACCTATATTACTAGATTGCACATGATTTATGTAATTTAACAATTTACCTTCTTTGTTTGAACTCACAGGTAAAACCAAGTTTTAAACCGTGGGGAAAAACAGTGTCCGTAGCACATCCAAGTAAACGGATTTGGAACGTAAGCCAAGTAAACATATAGCTTTATAAAGCCTACCTGATGGAAAACAGTTATCATAGCGGAGGAATGATTATAGTGGACAGTGACATAATCAAGAGTTCTCAAGACGGCCATTACCCGCGAAATAGTGAAAGCCCACGACCCGCGAAATTGCCGCCAAAAATAAATAATGCTTTTTATCTTTGTCCTTTTATTTCAGGCCTATTATAAACGTGTTGGCGTCATCAAACGTTTTGTTTTATTCTAAATTATTTGAGGTTAGCAGTTTTCCTTATTCTTATCTTGGCAATTGTTCCTTAGATTTTGATTTGTTTAATGAATTATTGCAAGAATTCATTGCCTACTGTTACTAGTTGTAAAACAAGAATTAAAAAATGCTTCTTGGCTGTATGTAATAGAGAAATAGGACAAAAAAAAAATTAATATTTATTCATTCATATGTATTATAATCAGGGTGTACAGACAAATCAATTGACCATATACAGCCTGGTGTCAGTTTTTCGGAATATTTTTATAGGATTTTAAAAAAATAATTTTATGTGGATGTGTGATTGAATGTTTCATTGTGACACCTTTTTTTCAGAGAGATTCAGAAAGGCTTGTACACTAAAAACAAAGAATCGAACAAATTTACAGAGCGACTTTAAAACTCTATGAAATCTTCATAATACTAACTGGCAGTATTGTACGATTTGAATATATCTAATTAGGTTGAGAAATTGTCGTTTTTCCTTATTTCTTAAAACTTTACTATTCAGTTCACGACATAATTGTGATGACTACTAGGTTCAAAAATTGAAAACGTAATGATATTTCATGATAGCATACATGTATGTAAATTCGTTATTAAAATTAACACATTGAATTTTTGCAAAGGAGACTTTTTATAACAATTTAAAAACGAATGGAAAAGTCCATTTAGAAAATATAAAATTAATAAAGAAACTTTCATTTAGGAACTATTTAATTAAACGCAATATTTAAGGTAGTTGTCGAACAAATTTAGTCTCACCCTTGTAAATTACCTAGGCGTGACGTCACCGCTAGGTATCCATTAGTATGGAGCGTTTGGTATCGTCCAAAATGCACGTGAGTTTAACTTGGTCATATCTCAGTTAGTTTAAGTTTTATCGACGTGTTTTTTACCAATATCAAAAGTGAGGTCTTTCATTTAAAAATGAAATCGAAAATTATTCGTCATGCCTATTGTCCATAAGTCAGTCAACTTAAAGTAAGTCACTGGTTGGTTTAATAAAATCCTTCGCTACCACCTGCTCGTTCGTTCACCTGTTTGACCTTTAATCACAAGTATAATGTTAAAGTTTACTTCAGTTTATGTAAATGTATAGTTCTTCATTCGATTCCAGTTATTATCCTCAGCTTTCTATTCAGGAACTATAAATCTATGCAAATTACAAATAATTTATGACTGAACGTCAGTTTATGTAAATAATAAAATACAGTACACGTCTCGGATCCCAAATATTTTCAGTGCCGTGATTATTGATGACTACAAATAAATCAATTACTGCTTGATTTTATACTTAAATTTTAAGATCATTTTCTTGTCGATGTAGTTCATTTCAAGCACTTGTATTTTGTAGAATTTCCGATACAAATAAAGTATCTTTGTCAAAGCGTTTTCCAGTTACATTCTAGTCAGCTGTTTTCCAAAAATTCTTTCGTATCAAAATTTTGTTTGTGTCAGCGTTTTAGACAAAATTCGAAGGATTTTCTAGTCATTCTTAGATACAAAACTCGATTTTAATAAATTATACAATAGCTTAAATTGGAAAACTTGGATTGTTCATCAGTTCTTGGAAAGAAGGATCCCATTTTATCTTTCATCTGACGATATAAACTTTGAGCTACATAATCATAATCATTTATTTTATCAAACACAGATAGCATAGGTGTTAGTATGGTATAAAGTTCACTGTGCGCACCGTTAGACATACAAAACGTTTGTGGTTGTTTAAAAATAACAAATAATAAAAAGTACTGTCATACAATTTTGTTCAAAAAAGACATTAATCATTGAATTCATAATATTTAACTCATTTATCAAATTATGTTAAGTATAATTAAAAGTGATTTGACTATTAAAGTGTTTATTAGATATTTGACAATTAAAGAAATATATTTACTATTAGGTATACATAGAAAAGATAATGATAAATTTCGTAAAGTCATGATAGATAATATTAATAAATTATTGTCAAGTTTTAATCAATAATTAATTAAAATGTCAAGTAAAATTATCATTAAAATATTCATCCACTCTATAGTATGCTTTGTCTGTTTACCACCTAAGACGTTAATGTTAAGGTCAGGTGGTCAACTTTACTATGTAACTGTTACATAATTTACATGGTTAGGTTAGGTATATTTGATTTCACGGCTGCGGAGTCTGTGTTTCTGTCTCCTAGAGGCGTTGGCGGTTAAATTCTGGCTACTTTGAAACTTTAGCAACTAGCAGACTAGGACAGTAAATAACACCTTAAACCATATTCCAACAAATTCAGTTCAAGAAGAAATGCCTAAATATATTTCGGTGTAGTGTCGCGACGAAGGCTTATTTCGGACAGAATAGGGTAACCAAAAGGAGCATTATATTTAATGTGACTTCACGGATTACAATAACAGCAGAACCTCAAAACTCCCAAGAAACCCTCGCAGCTTTATTAACGTTTGCAAAACCCATATATATATATTATTTTACTAATTTATGTAACAAACAAATTACCCATTCTAGCGGAATATATATTTTTTTAAACCATAATATTTTTCTTTTAAATACATTTTTGTGTGTGTGTATTCGGCCATAAAAATTAATCCACATTTTTTTCTTTACAGGTACTTGTTACAAACACTGGCGTTCAAATCATTAGAAGTAAAATCGGAAAGTATAATTTTATTCTGAGTCGACAACCCTGGTCTCGGACAAAAGAAAAGTGGCAAGAGGAAATTGTAGCGATACAAAGATATCCATCGCTCCGGCACGATGAATAAACAACAGCTGTTCATGTCACTTTCTTAGAAGGGCCGCCCGCTGTACACGGCCTGAATTTATAAATAATCAATGTACTATATCTTTTATAGCACAGTTACTATATTGTTTTATTTACATCAAAACTTGCTGGAAAAAGTTTGTTACGTGAAGTTTGTTACGTGATTGCACGTGCACGTTGTGTCTTGTAATAGGAAACTTCTTGTGACATTTTTTTTTATTTAGAACGCGTTTCCCAGTTAAATCCTCAGCTTCTACTAGGGTAACGAGACCTTAGGATAGGATACTATATTTTGCAGTTTTGTAATGTTTATTTGTGTAACTAACTGTACCTTTAGAAGTAGGCTAACAAATGCAAAAATAATATTATTAATCGGACTAATAGTTACAGAGCTAAAGTTTTAAGTGGTTTATTTAATAAAATTTTACGTATCTACAAGAAATACCAACTAGGAGCCACAGGAGCAACAAAAACTTCGTACGGCTCAAAAAATTTTCATTGGATGAGTTTCTCATATAATAATTAAATTACAATTTTAAATAGGTAGTAAGATTGTATTTTACCTTCTGAAATTCCAATACTAATCAATTCGGGCCTGTAACGTCAGATTCAGTTCCGTACCTAGAATCCGGTCGAATGCCAGGCATCTCCTGAATGGCTTTTGGTAATCTGTGCGCCCGCATTCCTGTTCGCTCGTGAGGCTACTGCAAATACCAGGCAGATACTTATTACCCAATTATTACAAACTTGAAGTATTAAGACAAATAAAAGATTTTTTATGTTAGTTACTAATATATATTAACGTTTGATGTAATCTTTTTTCAGTTACGTTGTTTTTTCGAAAATCTTCGTATTAAACGCCTCTGCGTCGATCAGTTTCACACTCTGGTCTCTTATCAAACTACGTACTTGCTTCGAGCATATTAATAAGGCACTTGTATCAAAATACAATTTACATTTGGTGGTATTACAATTAACTCCGCACGACAAACGCAGCGACTAGGTGGACAGATAATTCTAATCAGTGAAAACTTGTAATTGGCTAACGTAGCTATAAAATTATGTACAATGAAATATTACGTCACTATATGTAAGTTTTCCAAATAAAATAGAAAAAAAGAAAATGACCTGAAAACGTTTGGAGGCGTTGCAAGCGCTGGATGCAAGCCACTTTCAACTGGTCATTTTGGAAATATTTTGAGGAGGCCTATGTGCAACAGTGGACTGTCTGCGGCTGATAAAATGATGATAATGGATAAAGACATAATAAGGTAAAGCGGTTGAAACCGCAAAAGACCCTGTGAAATGAAATAGTTTTCAATTCAGCATATTGTTATCCCTAACGTTAACTGTTACTTAAATTTAATTGTAAAAGATTTGTAAATTATTTTCAACAACCAAGACCAATTCTTGTATTCGAAAAATTAAGCTTTTATTAACTCCTCTATCGTCCAGACTACGCCATGATGCAATTAAAACCAAGCTCGTTGTTCCCATTAATACTCTAGCAGTATTTCACACGGTCCTGGCGAGTCTGCTCTTAAATCTTGTAATATACAAAATTTAGTCTGGATTTTGTATTCTGTTTTTGCTATGTATTTTATTACGCTTCTGTCTAGAATCGGATATTTTTCAGACAATTTCAGGCTCCTACCCTTAGATTAATGATTGGTCTCGCGCGCTCTACTAGATACCGTCGGCATACTAGAAAAATGCGGCAAGTAAAACTACGCCGAATTCGGCGTACTTGCGGCATACCCGCGTCAGCCGCGCCGCAACGGATGAGTGAGTTGGATGCACAGATAAATTTAAAATTTAATGTAAAAGCGGAAGCAAAATGTGCAGTTTGCGTAGTCAAACTGTGTAAGAATAATACTAAAAGAGATAAGAAAGATACTGGTATTACATACCATCAGTAAGTATTGTATTATTTCGAAATATGGACATAAATTACTCACGAAAATAATATAACCCTAAAATATGGCGCGAAGTACCGCTTAGTGCTCAATGTTGCCGTGTATTAAAAATCCCAAATTCCCAGAGGTTTAGATTTTTATTATTTAGATATTTTGTTTTTTAACTCCCGACAACAAAACAGGGATGTTATAATTTTGACTTAAATTTTGTCTGTTTGTAGCATCTTATTTCTTCAATGCTGTTCTGGAAGAAAAGTAAATACGTGGAATGTACTAGCTGCTTCTCTTCCCGCGCAGACCATACAAGCCGGCCGAGGGAGTGGGCGCAAATCGAAGAAACCATACCTATCAGTAGATATGCGAGTAGCAACCTAATACTATTTTGATTCCATTTCCACCTTACGCCCACTAACATTCTAAATATGGCCTTTGGGTAGTTGTTACCCCGTAGGGTATTGTTACCGGATAATCGTTTAATCGATTTTGTTTTTTTTAGTAATAGATTTTTGACAACTAATCGAAAATAATCGATGATTAACTGCAATACTAAACAATTAGTCGATGGTTGAAATGAGTCGATATAAATTATATCGATTTAATCGACATAGGTAATCGTTAATAATGGTTATTAATCGATTATGTATGTATCTATTGTATCGATATAATCTAATCTGTAGTATTGATTTTTGACCATTTAACGAAAATAATCGATTAATGGATTAACAATTGAAATACCAAGCATTTCAGGTACCGGTACTATACAGATATACCGGAACTCTGCGGCGGGATGTACAGCGGGCATAACACAAATCATCGTCATTCAACTCATACAGAAAAGAATATTGTACTTACAGAAATATATTATCGATAGTATCAATATCGATACTATCGATGCATGATCACTATCGATACCTTAGATTATATTTTCAACTATCAAAGAATCGATTATTATTCGATGTGTAATCGATTTTCCGGCAACACTACCGTATGAAAAAAGGCCATAATAATATGTATATATGTGTTGTCTATTTATTTATTTGTATTTAAACCCGGGTTACAACTAAAGAGAGGTCAGTAATCAATCAGCTCCAAGCTAAATAGAAAATTAAATTAACGTTGATCATACTGTACTGTGTAATAATAAATCAAATGAAATTTTTTGTTGCAATTTTAGGATTCTATATTAGAATTATAAAATAAAGTGCACAAGAATTTACCATTTCCCCCTAGCTTATCTCCGAAACTATCGATTCCAGAATTTCGATGCATAAATTACAGGAAAACCTATGAGATAATTTTAAATTTGTTTAGGAGGTCCAAATGGAGAAAAATAAAAAATCGTACAGACCCCTCTCCACGCGAGCCGACTCACACTTGGCCAGTTTTATTTTCATTTTATTTTAAAGGATTTTCTGAGCTACATTTTATAATCCGTAACAAGACCACAGCAATTAATAATTTTTCCATTGGTCGGGCACCAGTCAAGTAGCTGGCAACACCATAATCGACGCTAAGCACACTAGCACACACTTTGCACATTGTTTTGCACACACTTTCCTATTAAGTTGCCGCATTCTGGAAACTGATTTTTCTTCACAGCGCGGTATTTAGCTAATCGTAGCGCCGCGGAGACTAATTATTAGTCTTTGCTTCTACCATATTCTTTGTTCGAATTGGGGATGGAGAGCAGGTCTTGAATTAAAAAATAAATGGTTGCTTTCTTACATGCATTAGTTAAGTAACATATAAACGTACGTGTAATATATAAATTAAGTTACGGCCTTCCCATGGGAATTTTGACAAATCCTTTCGTAGCGGATTATTATTATATAGGTATTTTAAATGTCTGTGTTGTGTGCTTTAGTACCTTCAGGAGCCCTATTTTTTAAAAGTGTGACAATTGTGTGTCGAATGTAAATCATGCGATATCGAATAAAAATCCTTCTTTATCGAACGAAAATCATTCGAAATCGAACAAAAATTAATCGATTCGCCGATTTTGCGTGAGTCACACTTTTCAAAAATAGCACTCCAGCCCCTCTGAACACTTGGCCCGATTGATCGGATGATGCTACATTGTTTTCATAATAGTCCGAAATAATCGGATTAGAAAGACCAACTGTTTAAGATAATACTTGTTTTGTTCCGACTGATGGTTTGGCCGCCCGTTTCGATCAGTATTTTTATGTTTGTTCCGAGTTTAGTAAATGAAAGTTTATTTCAAAACACATGTAAGACAATCCTTTATATTATCTTAAATCAACGTTTACAAGTTGTGCTCGTATATTTTTAGACTTACCTACCACTAGATCATATTAGTTTATCCTCGAGGGTGGTTCCAGTAAGCGGAGATTCCGGGAAACTTTTTCCAAATGATAATTGGCTTACGGTTGGCGCGAGACAGGGTCGGACTAAGTCGTGTGTAGGCCGAAGCTTGTTAACTCACGGTTCCAACAATGAGTGAACAGTGACTATCATTCTGTGAGAATGAATTTTTGCAAATTCGTAGCCTGTTAAGATATAAACTTCAATTAACAGTTAAAAGAATGATATACTTATATTTTTTTCAAATTAAATCCTAACTTACTTAACTTTTTGCGCAGAACTATCTTTCTGTTTCATTCAATGGTTGACTGGTAGAGAATGCTATTATCATTAAGTCCGAAGTATTTCTTAATAATAACTTACTAAGATGGTGCAGCGACCCAAAGTAAGTCTTGGCCTCTCACTGGCATGGCATGGCGCAGGATAGATCGAATTGGAGATCCTTATTACTAAATAATTAAAATTATTTTTTGCTTAGTAATTATAAGTTTTCTTTTTAGTTTTAGTACTGTAGAACTTGTATAGTTTTAATAAATAAACTTACGTTACACAAAAATAAACAATACTAGACAGAACGACAATATAATTAAAGTTTTAGACCCTGAAAAACAGTTAAAATATTATAAAATGTAATATATTTTCCAACTAGCTATTTCCCGCGGCTCTACCCGCGCCACAAAGGTGCCTTTGTTAAATAGAGCAACTATATTCATACCAAATATCATCAAAACTGGTCCAGAGATTGGGCTGTGAAAGCGTAACAGACAAGACTTTCGCATTTATAAAATTAATAGCCTGGATATGGCCAATCCTAAATTCGGCCCGGACACGAGCACTGCAAAAGGACCAATTTATTATTACTATATTAGATTCGCAGGTCGCGCCGCAAGCTACAAAACATATAGATGTAATAAAGAATAATCTAATAGACGGAATGTATTGTAGTCAATAAGGAGAAGGGGGAATCCAGACGGAATCCATTTGAATAAGGGTTGTTAGATAGTGCGGATATTTTTTTAAAATCTAAAACGTTAATGATATACTAGTTAATAAGTTTTCCATTGGTTGACTAGTAGATAATGCTCTTAGCATCAACTCTGCGAATTGTTATAAGTATTTTTACTCCTGGAACAATACAATTTTATTAAAGAATATTTTAGGTCTCCATAGATAATTAAAATAAAATTGTATCTATATGTTATTCAATTATGCCTTGAATACCTTTATCTTTTCTCTTGTGTATAATATAGAAATCTTTATTCTTACTACAATAAGACGATGGTTCACGCGAGGTTAACTAATTGAATCAATTGTGTGAACGAAAGGGGAATTCGTCAATAAATTGTATGGAATGAATGGTTTAATACTAACTTGGAAAGAATCTGGAGTACTATAGATTTTGCAATAAAAATTAAATGGCCTTAGAACTGATAGCCTCTTAACTTGATATGCACGGAGAAAGTAATAAAATTACGATAAATCAGCAGGTAATATCTCTTACAAAGTTATATTGAAACCAGGAGTTGGAACTTTATGAAAATTACAGGCGTTATATACCACAAATAATTGATAAGTGATAAATTTATTGATCTGCATTATCTGAGCGTAATTCTCCCTTAATCCTACTAGTTTAGAAGTTCTATGCACAGAACTAGTGGGATATTTCATTCCTGTGGGAGGGAGCAGCTGAATGTCAGCTTAAGCCGTTTGACTCAATACAGAGACGCGCTGTCAGAATTGCCAAAGATCCCGTGATTACAAGCGGTATTGAGCCTTTGAGTCTCAGGAGAGACTTCGCTTCCTTATGCGTGTTCTACCGCTTGTATATTGGGCTATGCTCGGAGGAATTGTTTAACATGATGCCAACAGCCACTTTTTACCATCGCACCTCTCTCCATCGTCAGGGATTTCATCCCCATACCTTGGATCCCATGTTATCGCGTACATTCCGATTGAAGGTACGCTTCATTCATCAAATTCCCCCCTCGTACACTGCGAGTATGGAATGAACTCCCTGCCATGGTTTTCCCTAGTGACTATAACATGGGAACCTTCAAAAAAAAAGTGAAAAAATTCCGACATCTTCCCAATGGCTTAACCCAGTGATTCCCAAAGTGGTCCAGGTGGACCCCCAGGGGTCCACGGGAGACTTGCTGGGGGTCTACGTAGGCGTGAACAAAAAATGGGGGTCCTTAAGATGTTAATGGGGGTCCACGAAAATTTATCTGCTTTTGATAGTAAAGAGCAAAAATGTAAGCATAGTTTTTATAAGGGCCTACCTACATTGTTTTAAGTACCTATCTAAGCAGATAATATTTTAATAAGGCAAGCGACTGTTACTTGTCTAAACTTGTGTATTCGATATTACGTACAATTTCGTGTACAGACTTGCAAAGCGCTATCCGCCCGACAATGCTTAATGCTTGTTCAGACACGAACTTGATCAACACTATAAATACTTCATTTGTTTCCGGAATTTCGAAAACAAGGCGGAATTTGGAAAAAAGTTGTGAGAAAATTTATATCTGTGTTTGCTAGTGCCGGAGAAAAGTAAGTAACCTACCTTTTTTTGTTATAGTACTTAAGTATTTTGTTTACGTGTACTAGTCGGTTGATCACAACGGCCTGTATAGATAGGTAACTTAGTAACTTACAGATATTTTAATTGTCCTCTTTCGATTTGAAGACAAACACAGCACGTTTTATTCAATTGTTTTTTCACGAGAGAAGCACTGCCTCTCTAAAAAGGCCGAATAAGCAATATTGCAGAGCAATTAATTTTGTAATTTTTCTTGCAAATAACTACTAATTTTATAAAACAGTAATTTCATAATCATGTTAAATTGATTTTGAAGTAACTATTTTATCAAAACTATTCCTTTTCGGAAAGAGCGAGCGGTGCGCGGGCGACGGGAAAAGGGCGGGGCTTGAACTTCGATGCCTGTTTGTCACGTTTTAACAATGAAGCCGCAGACAAAAAATACGCAAATACACGGAGCGCGTGAACTCATTGATTTAATAAAATGTTAGTTATCGTTTTTATGGACAATTTTGGGATTTCGACGTTTATTTTTTCCTACACAAATATGATCAGTATTCGATACTGAGTACACTAATTTTTATTTATACTATTAAAAATTAGTGGTAAATTATGTACTTTAAAATTGATACCGTTTTGTGAAAACGTTTGTATTTGTCTCAGCGGTTTATTAGTTGGTCCCTTTACAAGCCGTAATTCTATTTCCGCGTGCTGACAAAGGCTGCGGTGTGATACCTATATTCAGAAAAAAACTTGGTTACTAAAACATTTTTTTTACAGGTAAGGTAACTGACACGAAACATGGCTACAGCAAAGAAAAAATGTCGACAATATAGTGTCGATTATTTGAAATATGGTTTTGTTCCATCA
Source organism: Euzophera pinguis (assembly GCA_947363495.1). Classification (NCBI taxonomy): domain Eukaryota; kingdom Metazoa; phylum Arthropoda; class Insecta; order Lepidoptera; family Pyralidae; genus Euzophera; species Euzophera pinguis. Next base: position 4,411,163 of record OX376161.1, on the reverse strand, counting down.
GAGGCAGACAAACAATTGCCCATGTGCCTATTATGCAACAAAGTTTTGAGCAATGACTCTATGAAACCATCAAAGCTCGAAGATCATCTAAAAAGGTGTCATACTGATAAAATAGGTAAAGATTTAAAATATTTTCAAACATTGAAAGAAAAATATGGAAAGAGACCCACCATGCACAGTATGTTCGCTTCAACATCTCAAAGTAACGATGATGGCTTGCGGGCATCTTACAATATCTCATTACTTATAGCAAAATCTGGAAAACCGCACACTATCGGAGAACAATTAATTTTACCCGCTGTTGAAGAGGTTTTAAAAACTGTTTTGCACAAATCTCCATTTGACGTACTAAAAAGAATTCCATTAAGTAACAATACTGTACAAAGACGCATTGATGAAATGAGCTCTGATATCGAAAGCTTTTTGTGCAATCATCTGCAAAAAACTCATTTTTCTATACAACTGGACGAGTCAACGTTACCCAGTAATGAAGCATTACTATTGGCATATGTCCGATTTATTGTTGAGGAAGAAATTCACGAAGAATTGCTATTTGCCAGAACTTTGGAGACTGACACTAAAGGCGAATCAATATTTAATGTCCTGAGTAATTTTTTTACGGAAAAATCGATCCCATTTACAAACATTATTTCAGTGGCAACAGACGGAGCTCCTGCAATGGTCGGGCGATATCGTGGGTTTATAAGTCATCTCAAAAGAATTATACCAGGACTTACAGCTATTCATTGCGTAATCCACCGACAACATCTTGTGGCAAAACATTTAAGTGACAGGTTGAACCAATCTCTTCATTTTGTAATAAAAGCTGTCAACAAAATCAGAAGCAATGCATTGAATACACGTTTATTTGCTCAATTGTGCGACGAAAATGATGAAGACTTCCAACGACTGCTCTTACATACTGAAGTACGCTGGTTGTCGAAAGGTGCATGCTTAACGAGATTTTACTCTGTTTTCGATTCCATATTAGAGTTCTTAGAAAGTAGAGATCCAGATTTAAAAGAAAACTTGATCAAATTCAAAGCAGACATTGCGTATTTGACAGATTTGTTTAAAAAATTTAATGATATTAACTTGCAGTTACAAGGGGACAGCCTGAATTTAATAAAAACAAAGGGGATAATTTCGGCTTTTCTTGGGAAATTGAAATTTATGAAGCAAAACATTAGTCGGCGCGAATTCTCTCAATTTCCAAACTTGTCGCAGGTAGAATGTATTGATGAGGATATCCATACCTACAGTCAACATTTAAGTGCCCTGCATGATGACTTCAAAACCAGGTTTGAAGATATACTGACGATGGATATACCACCATGGATAATAAATCCATTTGATGAAACGGAAGTGGCCAATGTTGTATTACAAGAGGAGCTGCTCGAGCTAAGCACTAATGAGGAGCTGAAGGTGAAATTTAGAAAAGGCTACCCAACATTTTGGCTGCAAGCAGAAATACCCGAAAAATATCCTGGACTGTGGGAAATCGCAAGGAAATTTTTAATAGCTTTTCCCTCGTCATATCTTGTCGAAAGGAGTTTTAGTGCCGTTACAAACCTCTTAACAAAAAAAAGGAGCAAATTAAACATCACAGAGCGGGGGGATTTGCGGTTATTGCTCACAAAAATAAAGCCAAACATTGATCGTTTGCTGACACTCCATCAGATACATCCTTCCCATTAATTAAAATTATGACCTGAACCTATATTACCTTAATATTTTTTTCTTGTAATTCTATTCTTTTAATAAATAAAGTGATATAAAATGTACCATTTTTCGTTTTTATTTTACATATCGAAATATAGGGACAGAACTCAGAAGTGACACAATTTTTATTTTTTGGCGACTTTAAGAATGTGGTAGAAATGTAGCAGCAGGGGGTCCACCGAAACCAGTAAAATTTTGAAAGTGGTCCACGAGAAAAATAAGTTTGGGAACTACTGGCTTAACCGATATTAACCCAAAAATAAAGGTCTTAACCAGGTATTTAGTACCAAAAAATTAACCTCTGTTTTTTACAAGGAGATAAATAATTTTGGCACAACACAGCTTTTACCTGGAACTCCGCCCTCGTGCATTAATACGTGGGGCGCACTATAAGTTTCCGGAATGAATATGAAAAAATACTATTAAAGGTACAAAATTAATTTATTGTTTTTCAAAATAATCTCCCTTGGCGTCTATGCACTTTTTCATTCGATGAAACCAGTTTTGAAAACTTTTGTGCCACTCCTCTGTGGTGACCTCTGAAACGTGTTTTTCATACTCCTCGACAGCCTCTTCTGGTGATGAAAATCGTTGACCGCGTAATTGGTTCTTAATTTTTGGGAACAGAAAAAAGTCACAAGGTGCCAGGTCGGGACTGTATGCAGGATGACTCATGAATTCTACATTTTTCGCCTTCAAAAAGTCGTTTGTCTGTCTGGCCGTGTGAGAACTAGCATTGTCGTGGTGCAGGATGATACGGCGTTTACGGTTATTTTTACGGAGTTCGTCAATAACTTCCGGCAAACAAATGGTCGTGTACCAGTCACTATTCACTGTACGACGATTCTCTAAAGCAACAGTAGCCACGTGTCCAGTTTTATTAAAAAAAAGAAGCAATCATCCCTTAGATGCACTTTTCACGCGCGCCACTTTGGTTGGTTTCGGCTCATCTTGAAAGACCCATACGCTCGATTGCTGCTTTGTTTTGGGATCGTAGCAATAAATCCATGTTTCGTCACCTGTTACTATGTCCCACATCAAATTTGACGCACCTTCGTTGAATCTGGTAAGCATGGCACTGCACCAAGTGACGCGGTCCGTTTTTTGAGCCTGGGTCAAGTTGTGTGGGATCCACCGCGAGCACAGCTTTCTCACACCCAAATGTTTGTGTAGGATTAATTGTATTTGACTCATGCCTATTTCTAAGGATGCGCGAATTTCATGGTAGGTCACATGCCTGTCTGTTTCAATCATACGGCGCACAGCATTGATGTTTTTGTTGGTCACAGCGGTGGACGGCCGACCATCGCGAGATTCGTCACTGAGATTGATACGACCACGCTTGAATTCTGCAAACCAGCTATAAACAGTTGTCTTGCATGGTGCTTCATTGCCAAAAGCTGTTTCAAGCCAAGCGATGCTCTGTTGAGCTGTCAAATTACACTTAAAATCGTAGAAAATCATACTACGAAAATTTTCCCGAGTTAAATCCATGTTGATGCAGACACACAATTTTTTAAATGGCGCCACAAGGTAAAAACAAAAGACAGTCAGATGAAACAAACTGCATTCTACAGCCAAAGAGTTCTATTTTCAAATGTTGCAATAAATTTTTAAATATTGTTTATGTAAGTGGCCAGTTCCGGAAACTTACAGTGCGCCCTATGTAAGTACTAAATAATTAAATTATGTCATAACTGTATTACTATGCATCTTGCAAATTGTTGAATAGTAGTTGAATAGAGAAACCTCAGCACCGCATCAATGGAAATGCATCCTTAGTGTACTGTAGCTTGGGATCATTGGCTTTAGTTACTTAAAATGGACATCGAAATTTCAATTTATTAATTCTAGTTAAAAGCTCTGCCGGCCATAGCTGCGAATAAAAAACATAAAACAAGCCATAACAAACAATGGCCAGCATTAATGCTGTTCGGCTTACACACATCGATATTTGCAGTACACAAATATTTTTTAGTAAAAAGAATGGATAAACTCTTCCGTGATGTATTTTTAAAATATTGTGAATTTTATACAGTAAATACGAACCAGATACTCTGTACTCAATAAACTTACCGAATGTATTGGAAACCACGTATTCTTCAGGCTGAAATGCTGCATCTAATAGAAAATCCATTTATGCCGAACCGTAGCTACTAACAGCTACTTAAAATACAAATAGATACAGATGTGTCGCTTTATAATGTTACTAAAGAGGCAGGTAATCTCTTGATAAAAAATTAATATTAGCTGCACATTGCTTCTCAAGTGTATATAAATTTACCTATAGATCACACATAGTCCTAATATTATAAATGCGAAAGTCTGTCTGTCTGTCTGTGACGCTTTCACGGCCAAACCCCTTAACGGATTTTGATGAAATTTGGTATGAATATAGGTGAAGACCCGGGGTCAAACAAGGCTACTTTTTGACGCAGGAGGAGCTGCGAGAAACGGCTAGTTATAAATATTCTTCTTTTCGTGTCAATGGCAAAAAGTTTAGCCCGCAAGCAAGACATTTCAAAAACTCAAATTCAAATTTGTTATTTCCGATTCATTCATACATATAGAGTGGGTTATATGGTCAATCGACCATGTACACATTGGTTTCAGAGTTATTCGAAACTTAAAGTTCTAAGAATGTTCAGCATTTCGAAATTGTGAAACAACTTTTGTTTGAGCAATCCAAACAATTACTCATCCGGAATTCTCTGTTTGTTTCTGGAAAACGAGCCTCTGTGATTTAAAACATTACTTTAATCAACCCGTCGTGATCTACAAAGAACGCCACGACATCGGGGTTTCTTTGAAGAATTAATGCAAAAGCAATTCCCTTCTGTCTACGACGAATCAAAGGGACGAACGGACCGCATATTGTATTAATTCCAGCCACTAATCTGAAATATGGTTCCGTGTGCTGACGACGCCAAAATCCACTTGTTAAAACCTCTTTTTCTAGAAGCTAATAAGCATTGGAGCTGCCTTCATTAAAGCAAGCCACGAGGAGATATTGATTTTATTCAAATAAAGGTAATTTTGCCTTATACTGTTCCGGCTTCAAAAGAAGCCTCACTATACCTTTGTCCCGTCCGTCCGTTGCCCGGTGCAATTAATATACTCTGTGAATTTTCTGCCTATAAAGCATTAATCTTTGTATATTTTCGAGGAAAATGTAATTCATGACCACGTAGCTTGTTTTATTTAGGCAGCTCGAGACTCGCTTACATATTATTTGAAATAGATACCCCTTAATTAACTTTGAATTTTGTATAGACTTACTGTTAGTTTCCAAGAAATTCGAGATTTAATTACTTGTTTTAATTTTAGGTAAAGTAGCAATTAGTGCTTTTTAAAATACTGTTGTGTTGTTGTGACCTAAATCATAAATTGTCTACGTCATTAAAAAAGTTCATTGCTGATTTCCAACAGATGTTATTTTTGGTTTAATAACATACCAAATATTTTGGTAGGCAATACAGGCGGTGGTCAATTTCCATCGCAATTATTAATTCTATTAGTATTTCCATTGAATAGAGCAATTAATAATGTCCTAAACGGCATGTATCCACTAAGTAAACTTTTCAGCCTTGCTTCAGTAAATGCACGTCAAAGTTAAAAGCGGTGTTACGTTCAACGTCACAAGCCCTTGCAAGGCTCGGAGAAGAATGGTTTCAGAATTAAATTTAAAAAGTTATTTACCCACTCGGTCGTGGTTACGTGTGAAATGGCTGTTGTTAGTGGATTGAGCGTCTCTGAAAACTACAGCCTTCTTGAGACAAGCAATAAGCACTTAGTGAGAACTTTTTAAAATTATGTCTGCCAGCTGATTATTTTGTATCTTTTTGCTACAAAGAAAAGAGAAAGGTTGCGGTTTCATACTTCCTAATCTTTCTTCTTCTTCTTTTCATGTCGATAAGCTTAGACGCGTCTTTCCGTTCTATACAAGCCCAGAACGCAGCCATGGTAAACTGATCGAGTATATTTTGTAATGTGATTTTCAAATCTGTGTTTACAAAGTATACACGAATTTTGCGTACTGCTAGTGTATATAATTCGTAACGTGAATACGTGCGTCTCGGTTCCGGATAGGGTTGCCAACGTTTTTATTAATATGATGTATAGTATCTTACAAAATAATCTATCAAGAATATAGTACATTTCTAAAATTATTTTATGAAAAAAATAGCAAAGATATACCTAATTCTTCTTAACTATTTATTTTGTAGGTAAAACTAAACTTCTTTCAATTTTTAACAATGTTTTGTATAAAACTATCAGTGGGGATTTTACTTATTTCTCTAAGCATATCAATTTTATTCCATTTAGGACCTCAGTCTTTCATAAGAAACAACGACTACCTAATGTGAAATTATGACTACCTTACCAAAATCCCATAGCAAAAATTAAACGATATGTTTTTTTAATAGAAACTAGTGTTGTCTTGTTGTCAATTTAATATTAAGAAGTTCGGAAGCAATCATAGTTTTAGCATTTTTTTAAATCTCACTTAAAAGTTAGTATAATGGCGCGTTCCAAAAATTGTAAAACAAGGGTATGTTTGTTTGTAAATAAATAAACATAGTATTTTTGCGTAATATAGTTTTGTTCAACAGTATAAAGTACGCAGACCCGAAATATAGTAAAATACTATATAATATAGTACGGTTGGCAACCTTAGTTCCGGACTATACTACTTCACTTACGTTACGCTTTACAAGAAGAAGTGTTTTGTGACAAATAAAAGTATTTATTTATCTTTTGATTTTATTATTAGTGAAATATATAATTCATGCATGAAATGGTCTATGAAATTTAAATCTTGAACTTTATTAATAAGATTAAATAAATAAAGATTATTAAAAGATATTTAAGGTTATTTCTATTTAATAAAATGTAATTAAACATGTTAGAAGTTATTTTCATCATAAGTAGGTGAGTTTCGTGGACCCAAAAATTTTAAAGGCCGGGTCACACCAAATGCGTTGCGTGCACGTCACGCACACGGATTTGCATTATATGAAACTGTAAGATACCTGACAGACCGGTTGTGTGGCGTCGCGTACATGAAATGCACGCGCGTAACCTGCGCTGCTGCACACGCAGAGCTGCATCTAACTGACAAACCAAGTGCGTGCGCGTGTTTGCCACGCCACGCAAGCAATGCACGCCACGCATCTGGTGTGACCCGGCCTTAAGATTTAGTAGGTTTTTTTTTTACAAAAGAAATTAAACACGACGTAGGTCATATGCCTGTTTATAATTATGTAGTTATCTATCAATATGTTAAATTACATTATTTTCGTGAGGCAATGTCAAGGTTGTGGGGGAGTCACTCCCGTAACAGACTCGCTAGAAAGACAGACATACCTTTTCCAAAGGTTATATGGTACTTTTCTTTTAAATTGGTGTAGCTAACGAAGATAACAGGTGATCGTAGTGCTTTCTAGGAAGATGCAGAATAGTATCATAGAACTGAAATGTTCAGTACCTATTTAACGGTACTTTTAGAAAAACTAACTTTGAAACTCAGTAGAATTTGAGTTGACATGCATCTGCTCGCGTATAATTCAGAATCCAAAATTTAACGTGCTTACTCCGATCTATACACGATTAGTCCGTATGCGTACTGGCACTGTGTATTATGTAGAAGTATATACGAGTATTTGCGTACTAGCCTTGTATAGATTGGAAGGCATTAGTAAAAAAGTGGTTTCCGATGTATACTCGATTAGTTTCAACCGCCTGCGTTCTGGCTTTGTATAGAACGGAAAGACGCAGCTCAGACTCAGACATTGTTTTTCTAAAAACATGCTACCTCTGTGCCGCCTTCCGTGGCTGGTGTCTTGTTTTATGCAAACCCATTCTTACAAAAATTTTGGGATATGAAAATAACGATGGTGATAGTTACTACTACTTACTGCGATTGAAAGTCTTGGCCTCCGACATTAGCTCCTCTTCACTGTTCCATGTTCAACGCAACCCGCTGTGAGTCGGTTTTTTGGAAATGTAATCCAATGAAATATATTGTATTGTATATTAATTCATTAAACTTTACAGTAATTATTTATACAAAACTACAATATCCTTCAAAACTGACTACGCAGTTTGACTCCAGGTACTCTAGACTAATCTATTCTGACCTGCTGGCAAGTCTCTTTAGGCAAAGATGTTACAATTTGTTTTTACTATTTATGTACTACGTGGGGCGCACTATAAGTTTCCGGAATGAATATGAAAAATACTCTCCTTTGGCGTCTATGCACTTTTTCATTCGATGAAACCAGTTTTGAAAACTTTTGTGCCACTCCTCTGTGGTGACCTCTGAAACGTGTTTTTCATACTCCTCGACAGCCTCTTCTGGTGATGAAAATCGTTGAACGCGTAATTGGTTCTTAATTTTTGGGAACAGAAAAAAGTCACAAGGTGCCAGGTCGGGACTGTATGCAGGATGACTCATGAGTTCTACATTTTTCGCCTTCAAAAAGTCGTTTGTCTGTCTGGCCGTGTGAGAACTAGCATTGACGTGGTGCAGGATGATACGGCGTTTACGGTTATTTTTACGGAGTTCGTCAATAACTTCCGGCAAACAAATGGTCGTGTACCAGTCACTATTCACTGTACGACGATTCTCTAAAGCAACAGTAGCCACGTGTCCAGTTTTATTAAAAAAGAAGCAATCATCCGCTTAGATGCACTTTTCACGCGCGCCACTTTGGTTGGTTTCGGCTCATCTTGAAAGACCCATACGCTCGATTGCTGCTTTGTTTAGGGATCGTAGCAATAAATCCATGTTTCGTCACCTGTCACTATGTCCCACACCAAATTTGACGCACCTTCGTTGAATCTGGTAAGCATGGCACTGCACCAAGTGACGCGGTCCGTTTTTTGAGCCTCGGTCAAGTTGTGTGGGATCCACCGCGAGCACAGCTTTCTCACACCCAAATGTTTGTGTAGGATTAATTGTATTTGACTCATGCCTATTTCTAAGGATGCGCGAATTTCATGGTAGGTCACATGCCTGTCTGTTTCAATCATACGGCGCACAGCATTGATGTTTTTGTTGGTCACAGCGGTGGACGGCCGACCATCGCGAGATTCGTCACTGAGATTGATACGACCACGCTTGAATTCTGCAAACCAGCTATAAACAGTTGTCTTGCATGGTGCTTCATTGCCAAAAGCTGTTTCAAGCCAGCGATGCTCTGTTGAGCTGTCAAATTACACTTAAAATCGTAGAAAATCATACTACGAAAATTTTCCCGAGTTAAATCCATGTTGATGCAGACACACAATTTTTTAAATGGCGCCACAAGGTAAAAACAAAAGACAGTCAGATGAAACAAACTGCATTCTACAGCCAAAGAGTTCTATTTTCAAATGTTGCAATAAATTTTTAAATATTGTTTATGTAAGTGGCCAGTTCCGGAAACTTACAGTGCGCCCTATGTAATAAATGCTAATAAAAGCAAACACACAAGAAGGGTATGACAATTTGATTTGAATATTTCAATCAGCAACTATTTTTTTATAGATGATAGCTCGATAGCTAAGATTAAGAAAGGAACGTGTGCTGTTTCGATTCTCATTGCCAAGCTACCACTAAGTAGTTTTTTCTTTAGGTCCTTCTAGTAAGTCGGACCATAGAGCGAAGAAGACTTCCGATTCCGACAAAGGACTTACCCCACCTTTTTCTTCACTACATAGGGCGCACTGTAAGTTTCCGGAACTGGCCACTTACATAAACAATATTTAAAAATTTATTGCAACATTTGAAAACGTGGACGTGAAAAGTGCATCTAAGCGGATGATTGCTTCTTTTTTTAATAAAACTGGACACGTGGCTACTGTTGCTTTAGAGAATCGTCGTACAGTGAATAGTGACTGGTACAAGACCATTTGTTTGCCGGAAGTTATTGACGAACTCCGTAAAAATAACCGTAAACGCCGTATCATCCTGCACCACGACAATGCTAGTTCTCACACGGCCAGACAGACAAACGACTTTTTAAAGGCGAAAAATGTAGAACTCATGAGTCATCCTGCATACAGTCCCGACTTGGCACCTTGTGACTTTTTTCTGTTCCCAAAAATTAAGAACCAATTACGCGGTCAACGATTTTCATCACCAGAAGAGGCTGTCGAGGAGTATGAAAAACACGTTTCAGAGGTCACCACAGAGGAGTGGCACAAAAGTTTTCAAAACTGGTTTCATCGAATGAAAAAGTGCATAGACGCCAAGGGAGATTATTTTGAAAAACAATAAATTAATTTTGTACCTTTAATAGTATTTTTTTCATATTCATTCCGGAAACTTATAGTGCGCCCCACGTATTTCCTGTTTCCACAGTGAAGAGTTACGGGGTGAGCGTGCGCGCGCGGTATATAATTTTTCGCGCCATTTGGCAATGGACGTGGGATCACGTGTGCCCCGTCAGCAGGCGAGGACGTGACCCGTTGTCAAACTATGCAGTCTATCTTACTTTACTCCAATGACCAGAATTTGATGGGCTGAACTAAAATTACTAGGTTTAAAAGAACATAGTGTTTTGCGAGGAAGTACTTGGACTGTATTTGGTAAAATTCTACTATATAGGGTGGTTTGATTTCTAAAAAGGTCTCTTCTATCTTGATAAAAATATATTTAAAAATTATAATTTTTTAAAAGTTTTTCCAAAGACATTGTTCTATGAGAGATTCGTTTATTTCCAATCAATAATTTCTTCTCTAATCTTAATTTTAGAATTAAAACGAACAAAGATTAATTTGAGCGTAAATAATAAATACAACGTAAAGTAAAGTATAGCCTGTCTTATCTTTTATAGAAAATACTCTTATTGTTTATAAAAGGAATACAAACTAACACAAAAACAAACAGAACTGAATCGTATCGAAATATTTACTTATGAAATGAAGTAGTTAAAAGATGTTGGATGCCGTAATTGTACTTTGTATTTAAAGAGAATTGAATAAAGTAAAAAATAAACTCTGAAAGTAGTTTTCACTAACGAGTATTTGCACAGACAAACACAAACTGGAAATGTAAAAATAAAGAATAGAAAATACAGTACAATACGTTATTTGTACTGCTTCGAATTCAAAAGCTCGACTTTCAACGAGCATTTTATTGAATTGAAATAAATAGAATGCAGTGTTGTTATCCTTTCAATAGAATAGTATATTTAGTAGTAAATTCTACTATATCACTAGATATGAAAACCTAGTCAGGTGCGGATCATTTTCGCGCGCTAGTCTTGGACTAGTCTACTAAAAATGTCAGGGTGCTTGTAGACTTGAGCTTTTATATGTATGGTTGTTGAAATAAAAAATGTAATGATAAAGAAAAAAATACTTTCAAAAATATGTTTGATCTTAACAACTTTACTGAGATTGAAAAAAACAACGAAATAAAACCATTTTTTAATTAACAACTTGTTTATCTAACTAAAGTTTATAGTCAAAATTAATATATATTTAAATTGTTTATAGTCAAAATAATAATAAAACATAAAAATTAAAACAATTGCACAATCTTTTCTTGAAAACAATAAGATTACACCAAAGTGAAAATAAAAAAATGGCATATATTAGAATAGTTCTAGAAATTTAAATAGGTTTGGTTATTAGGTTTTCTCTGCCTACGGAACTCTAAAAGCCCTGGCACTGAGTGTGACGAGGCGTTTTGTGAATTTTCAATCACACTTTTTGTGATGCGTTATTGATATTCCTTTTTCTGGTGATCGTTTATTATTAAAATGAAAATTTCCAATTTATTTTCTATCTATTTGAGCCAATAGTTTTTCAGATAAATCGACAAATATTATCTCCACTCTTTTCAATTTCAATCAATATATTTCGTATACTACTAAAAACCTTTTATACCCCTTTCCGATTGGTTTTCAGACAATCTTATACATGTTTCTATTGTTTTGGACAAAACTCCTTCTTTGTTAGCAGATTTTTTTTGTTTCGTTCTTAACTTGTAAATGTTAAATAGGAGAAAAAGGGACGAAACATATTTTAACATGTGCTCTACAAACGATTCTATATAGGGGGTTACGAAAAGGACACACGACTTTATTTTGAACAATTATGTTTTGTATAAACGTTAAATTAACCACGTCAGAGGCAAAGGCGGTTTCAAAAAACTCTACACCGGAATCTACAGGGTGTAGATTGACTGTATGGCCGTCTTATAAAAGAGTATTTCACTTAAGTTCTTGTTTATCATCTCTAATCGCACGCTAAAACATCTCTTTTAAAAACATGTTTTTCATACACCAAAATGTCCTTAACTTTCTTTATACATTACATTCTTAGTTCAGGAATGAACTTTTTATTCTGTTCTCTGTGCATCTCTAGAGCTGGACTAGCGTAGCGATGTCCTAACGCGCCACTAAGCCGAGATGGCAGCACTGGCAACCTAATCCAGCCACTTTAAAATCTAAAACCACAGTGAATTCTCTACGGTAGACTTCGGGAAATATATAGCCCCAGATTTTCCAATTAGGTGCAACTTGAAGCTCATATTTCTGTTCCGGCTGCTAAATTACCACTTGAGGGACTTGATATTGGCGTTTGTAAGGTAATCCTCAGAGTTCGCCTTAGTTATTAATACAAGATGCTGGAGTGAATTATGTTGATCGGCGTTACAGGGATGTTGCATTTAAATAATGACGCCATTTGATGTTTTGTACAGAAATGCTCTAATCATAGCTTAAGACTAAATAATGCAATTGATACATCACTGATTTGTATTTTGTCAATGATTTATAAAGATCTTAGCTCGGTCTAGCCAATAGCATTATATTTTCAAATTACAATTAGGCTTTTTATTATAATAGGCACTTGGCCAAGATTCCTCCAGAATTTATCGTCAAATATCATACTTTTGAGCTGTGACAGAGATTTTAATTTCCTATACTTCAATTCGCAATCCCAAATTAACAAATAACAAAGCCCACCCCATAAAAATGAAGATGTCAATGTGAATATGTAGTTTCATTTACCTTGTCGCATATATTTCTAGCACTGCGTGACAACCGCTAATGACACGATTCGTATCAACTGCACCGAACACGCGAGCTACGTTTGATTGGTTCATAAATAAAAAGCTAATCCCATTTACTTGCACCTCACTAAAGATTGTAGTTGAAATACGAGTACTGGGGGGTAATATCGACGGTACACTGTTTTAGATAGATAAACTATTTGTTGCTACAAACGGTTGCAAACATAATAAACAATGTTAAGTATATAAGGCAGTAAGTATTTTTGGTAGTTATTCTGTGCCCCACAGCTGGACCAAAGCCTCCCCTCTTTTCTACCACACATCTCTGTACAAATGCTTTTTCTTTCCAATTCTTATCGAACTCTCTTATGTCATCGGACGATCTCGTTTTTGACTGACCTCTTTTTATATACCCATTAAGACCTAATAAAAATATGTGCATGTAGTTTAATTCAAGTTCAAATATTTATTTGCCAAAATGTGGTACATAAATGATATTATAAAATGTGTAATATTAGTCCGGCACATTAGCCCCACGAAGGCATGCAAAGTGATCATGATATTAACAATATTATATTAATAGTATAAATTGATAAGATCGTTGATAAGTATTATAAAATTAAATACAATAGTTAAATGTCAATCTTGGTAATTGTCAAAATTAATAACTTATATGTCATTTATTCTGGGATCCTGTTCTTATAAAACATTCTTCCAGTGTGTAAAAACATTCTTTACATAACCAGGATTTTAGTTTCTTTTTAAATCTGTTTGGAGTTCGCAATCCATACTTAATATTATAAATGCGAAAGTTGTTTGTCTTTCTGTCTGTCTGTCTGTTACGCTTTCACGGCCAAACCGCTAAAAGGATTTTGATGAAATTTGGTATGAATATAGTTGAAGACCCGGGGTCAAACATAGGCAACTTTTTGACGCAGGCGGAGCTGCGGGAAACAGCTAGTTTCATATAATGCAAAAAGTTCATGGCTCAGCTGTAGTATTGTTTGTATAGGTATTGGTCTTATTTTCGTATATCCATACTAATACTAACCCATATACTTCCATACTAATATTATAAATGCGAAAGTCTGTCTTTCTGTCTGTCTGTCTGCTACGCTTTCACGGCCAAACCGCTGAACGGATTTTGATGAAATTTGGTATGAATATAGTTGAAGACCCGGGGTCAAACATAGGCTACTTTTTGACGCAGGCGGAGCTGCGGGAAACAGCTAGTATTACATAAACTAAGGGCAATGTATATTTTAATTAGTAGAAAATTTGATTCGATCCTGAAAAAAAACAGATAATTTTATCAGCTTTGAAGTGTTAACTAAATCGATCGGTTCATTAAAATTTTAAGGAAATTTTAAGTTTGCTAAAAATATTAAAAGATCATCAATCAGTTAAATTTATTGGAAGTTTAGCGTTCCGGAAATTTTAATTAAATACCCAGTACCTACTGAATATACAAATAACGAGTGTATAAAAGCATATCTCCAGAAACTTAAAACATTTTTTTTTTGAGGAAGGAGAAAAGGCAGGCTACTAAAGAGTACATCCTCAAAAATAAATGTTTGACGCCGAAACTTATTTCTTACACTATTACTATTTTAAGCACACAGACACACACACAGACAAGCCTTACTGCAACCATGAACGTTGCAAGGTGTTAGAAACGTTAGGTATCAATAAATAAGTAATAAAAGCGAAAAAACCCGTACTAAAATAGTTTCACTAAATCTGTAACCATCGCAAAAACATAAGAAATCATTATTAATGACATGTAAATAGGTAAAACATACACAGCATAATATATTGCCACGTAAAATATTTTTAGTGTCTCTTCTGGAATCTTTTTCTGTACCCGGCTGTGACGATGTTTTAATGTAAATGGCGGGTCTCACCTGCCATTCGTTTACATCTAGGTAATTCATGCAAAAAGATTAATTCACACTATAATGTATTTTTAATAGTTTAATTGTGATTTTATACTTAATCTTCTTACTTCATCATAATTTATTTTCTGAACGGCATTACTGTTTACACAATTACGAACAATACTTTGCAAAGCGTTTTATTTATGGGGACATTATTATTAAAATTAATAACAAACTGTCAGCACATTTTACATTTGTAAAGATTTTTATATCATAGTCTATATTCCTCAGTGAGGCGACGTAAGTTAATTTCCTATTTAAATATTAAACTGGACGGTTGGACTGGGATAATTTAAAAATCTGTTAAAAATGTAGCAGCCATATTTAAATGCATTTCGCTCCAAACGAAAATAAATTGGGACGCCGATGCAGTCGCCAACGCATTGCAACCCTATTTTATGATAATATTTATTTTAACCGCGTTTAAGGGTGTTCATCCATCGCCCTTAATCTTTTCTTTAAGCTAAATTTACAAAGGAGTAAGTAACCTCTTTGTACACACGTGGTCCTAAGAATTATTATAATCCATGTTACTTCCTGCAAAAGAACGTATATCAAGTCATAAATGAAAATTGTATTTAGTTTTTTAAACAAGAATTATTTTCCATCAAAACTATTTTATCCTTTCTTCGATTTAGGATCTAAGTATATTTCGAAAAGGATTCATCAGATCATAGAAGAATTATTAATAGTACTAATGTACAGAACGGATACTCACACCCTCCCACCGAAACAAATACTGCACCTCACCGCGCAGATTAAGAGTAAAAAACAATACAAGGTTGGCAATTCGGCGCGCGACGGCGACGGACAACTATGACGAAGACACGGTAAATAACCAACCCTACGATTTAAGTGACACACATTGACGTGACGCGCGTGCGTACACGACCGAACCGTAGTAGTAGTAATCTCGGCGCTGTTGTATGGAGTGTCCGGGGTGTGACAGAAGTCTTCTCGTCGTTTGTTTTTATGATGCTTTGAAATTTAAAAGTCAAACATTCGTTATGCTTCAACACATATTCTAACACAAAATATTTTATTAAAATTTACTAAGGTATTTTTATGCGACGAATAAATAAGAGAATAATTCATAATTTCGTCAATTTTTTGCAATATCAAGAATGCAGTGAAGCAAGTAGCGATAGATTCTATATCCATGGTCATGCTAGTAAGTCTATAGAAAGCATATCCTATCCCAGAGTGGAAAAACAGCTTTATCTTAATATTACTGTCCCTCGTTCCCAAAAGTTTTTACAGTCGATGGAAAACATTATCGCTTGATAATTAATATAAAATGTTTGATTTGGTCTCGTCCATTAACGTCGCGTTCGCTGTGCAATCCGAAAATAAATATGAGAAATATTGTGTAAATTCGCTTGAAATCTGAATATACCAACAGTATTTATGTCCCGCGGGGTTTGTACTCTTAACGCGTAACTTGAGGCCCGATTCGTACGCCTTTGAGCAAACTCGATTTTAAACGGATCCTTTTCTATCCTTTCATATTCTATTCCGTAGTATGTTTATCTACTAATGTCAAGATGAGTTTAGTCGTTTGCTTTAAAGCAATTTGTTTATGAACTTAGAAATATTTATTGCGTTTTATTTTTGTGGCAAACATGGGCCCATCTGATGGAAATGTGTTACCGTATCCTAGGTTAGTCTATATTATAAGGTTTTATTGGCGGTGTTTGCGTTATTGCATTTTAGGTAACAAATGTGTCATTAAGATTTTTTTGTTTGTTTTAGTGTCCGAAATTAAAAAAAAATAACTTCATTTATTGTTTCAGGGCTGTCGCTGTCTCCATTCGTGCGGTACTGGCAGCCGGCGCCGTACGCGCCGCTCGCCGACCGCCGCACGCGCCGCTCCACGCCCCCGCAACCGACAGCGCCCCCGCTCAAACTAACCTTCAGAGCGCATAACAGGTTAGAAAGATAATTTACTTAAGCTAAACAAAATCATTACCAAGACACAGTTACATGAGGAAGAGGCCTAGTTATCTGTAGCACAGGTTCGGCTTTACAGGAACCTAGTTCAGGGACGAGAATCTTCACAAAGTCTAGTAAATAGGTATAATACGTGGGGCGCACTATAAGTTTCCGGAATGAATATGAAAAAATACTATTAAAGGTACAAAATTAATTTATTGTTTTTCAAAATAATCTCCCTTGGCGTCTATGCACTTTTTCATTCGATGAAACCAGTTTTGAAAACTTTTGTGCCACTCCTCTGTGGTGACCTCTGAAACGTGTTTTTCATACTCCTCGACAGCCTCTTCTGGTGATGAAAATCGTTGAACGCGTAATTGGTTCTTAATTTTTGGGAACAGAAAAAAGTCACAAGGTGCCAGGTCGGGACTGTATGCAGGATGACTCATGAGTTCTACATTTTTCGCCTTCAAAAAGTCGTTTGTCTGTCTGGCCGTGTGAGAACTAGCATTGTCGTGGTGCAGGATGATACGGCGTTTACGGTTATTTTTACGGAGTTCGTCAATAACTTCCGGCAAACAAATGGTCGTGTACCAGTCACTATTCACTGTACGACGATTCTCTAAAGCAACAGTAGCCACGTGTCCAGTTTTATTAAAACAAGAAGCAATCATCCGCTTAGATGCACTTTTCACGCGCGCCACTTTGGTTGGTTTCGGCTCATCTTGAAAGACCCATACGCTCGATTGCTGTTTTGTTTTGGGATTGTAGCAATAAATCCATGTTTCGTCACCTGTCACTATGTCTTACACCAAATTTGACGCACCTTCGTTGAATCTGGTAAGCATGGCACTGCACCAAGTGACGCGGTCCGTTTTTTGAGCCTCGGTCAAGTTGTGTGGGATCCACCGCCAGCACAGCTTTCTCACACCCAAATGTTTGTGTAGGATTAATTGTATTTGACTCATGCCTATTTCTAAGGATGCGCGAATTTCATGGTAGGTCACATGCCTGTCTGTTTCAATCATACGGCGCACAGCATTGATGTTTTTGTTGGTCACAGCGGTGGACGGCCGACCATCGCGAGATTCGTCACTGAGATTGATACGACCACGCTTGAATTCTGCAAACCAGCTATAAACAGTTGTCTTGCATGGTGCTTCATTGCCAAAAGCTGTTTCAAGCCGAGCGATGCTCTGTTGAGCTGTCAAATTACACTTAAAATCGTAGAAAATCATACTACGAAAATTTTCCCGAGTTAAATCCATGTTGATGCAGACACACAATTTTTTAAATGGCGCCACAAGGTAAAAACAAAAGACAGTCAGATGAAACAAACTGCATTCTACAGCCAAAGAGTTCTATTTTCAAATGTTGCAATAAATTTTTAAATATTGTTTATGTAAGTGGCCAGTTCCGGAAACTTACAGTGCGCCCTATGTATGTATAACACATACCTATCTATAACACATACCTAGTGTTCGGAAGTTAGGAAGTGCGAAGAGGAAATAAAGAACATATTTATTTACATGAAGCAAATAAATAAGAAAGTAAGCGTTGTGTCATTTAAAAAATTAAAAAAATTTCAAATTACAGGGAAGAATGGAGGAAACACCACCAATAAGTGCCCCTTAAATTCATGAAAATAATGATGAAAAACAACACTGAAAGGATAGATATTAAACCTTAGGTACAGGGTTTCCCAAAAAGTCTTAACTATTTTTTATAGATAATAGAAACAGTATGAAACCTGAAGTTGCGGTTTGTACATCGGCTTGAATTGGATCCATTTAACGATCCACCTACTATTGCGGGTACGGGACAGGATAAAAAGAGGATTGGTCGCAATTTAGACCGAGTACATTGTTCGTCCGGCACACTAAACTATCCAGAAGCTATAAACTTGACAAATGGGCAGCCACCAGTAAATGTTTAAGGTTAGATTAAATTCCTCTCAAGCTGTGTTATCCTGATCAATTTGCTCAATTAATTTAATGCGGAAATGGTGAATCGTTAATGTTTGTCCGATTCTGTTCCAATGATGAAGTTAGAATTAATGAATTATGCGTCGAAAGTAAATAATTCATTTCAATTACAAACGCAATACTTCCTATTCGTTATTCTACACAAACTGAAATGGTTTTGTAATATTTTTTTCCGTTACTTTATTGCGCCGAACTATCATTCTTTTTCTGCCAATGGTTGACTGGTAGAGAATAATACTCTTAGCATTAAGTCCACTAATTGTTATAAGTATTTTTACTAATGAAATAAACTAAGTTCCACGCAACTCCAGTTTACTACATTCGTAATTCTACACAATAATAGATGTATTTTATTGCGATCAAAGTTAGGTTCTTTCTAATACCAACTCCTCGAATTTCAAAATACTCGAATAAGCAGAATGCAAATAATCCAATTATATTGAACTCAAATTTTCAAGGAGTATGTATTGTATTCGATTATATTTAGAATAGTGACGGCATACATCTTTAAGTTATTTGTCTACAGAACTTTATATACGGATCCTGCTTCGAAGCAACCAAATAATGACTCAATCGGTAAGGCGCTAAGATGAGAGTGAGAAACGCTTTATATCAGGCCCATGAGTTTTGGAGTAACCTTAACCGACACAAATAAGAATACAGTGTACATACAAAGTTTATAATAATATTAGAAAAAAAATATAACTTGCACTAAACAAATTACTTGTCTAGAAAGAACGATTTTCTGATGAAAATAAACTGAACAGGTTGTAACACACCCCGCCAGGTAGGTAACCAGTGGCAAAAGATGCAGTCCATCACCGGGGGTTCACTGAATATTCCAGACTAATCTACTTGATAGCTCTGACTGGTCGAAGTATAAGCGTGGGTTTCGTTGCGTCGCATAATATATAGAGTGCAGAATGGTAACTTGTTAAAATTAGCTGAGAATTTTGTAATTTTAGATACTCGCGTTACTTCTAGTTTTATTTATAAATGTCGGGCAAATAGCACACATTCATTCATTCGATATCCATTGGGCAATTGGATAATGGGTCAATTGACCCACTGTGGTAGATTAAGATCATGTTTTTTTGGCGTATGCTGTTTTAGATTCTTCTTTCTGTTAAAGTTTTAGATCGATATCAGAAGTAATTCTACAAATTGTTAGTAGCGGATTAAGTTAGATTTCTTCAAAGTCGTTTTCCTCACAGCTGAGGGCCGTGACGTGACCACCACAATCCAATTTGGCAATTGGCTACCTCCAGAGCGATCTATTGTCAAATACTTATATATTTGTCTCTCTTGGATATTTCATTTACTACCTAAATTTACTTCTGTGTTATTTTTGTTTAGGAGTTGCTTTCTGTAACCAATACCCTTAATTAAAATAGCCACGGTAGGGTTCAATAGGACTATTTATGGGTTTGACTTGCATTGATTGGATATAGCACAACAGTAATGCGCGACGGTGTACCAAATCGCGAATCAATATTATGTCTTCTGATTTCCGCCTTTTATTTTACGATCGTTGAATATTTAAGTCGATTCGACCTGAATTCGTCGTACCTGCCTTAGATTCTGAGAGCAATACGAATATTGCTCTCAGAATCGAAGGCAGGAACATCGAAATGTTGAAATTGATTTTCAATTTGTGCATTTCTGAAAACTCTGTCGCTATTTTTAGAGTACTGAAGCCATATTTTTAAATGTATGAGTCAAATGTCGAATGAAGATTTCATTCAGTCATTCTTTAAAAAATAGGGCTCTTGGATAGATAGATAGATAGGTATACACTTTATTGTACCAATCACAAAATCAAAATTGAAAGTAAATACATTTAGAAAATTGAGTACAAAGGCGGACTTATCGCTATTGCAATTTCTTCCAGCCAACAACAGTCAATAAACAAACCTACAATCAATTAATACATACTATACCTTTAATTAATATATACATATCATATACCTACATACAACATACAATAATAAAAATAAAAGAAGAGAAAAAAGTGAGCTAACGATGAGCAAGATCAGCTTCAATCGAAGAGAGATAATGTTTTCTCACTTGATACTACTTTTGTGATCTGAAATTCTGAACAAAAGGTGACCAAATCTCGGATTGCACGTTTCATACGTACCCTCGTACATACAACGCTTTTTTAGTTTTAATTTATTCCAAAGCGTAAATGACATAAAAGCAAAATATTTTAATTTTATTTGTAACATACATCAATTAGTAGTCAATTCAAACATTTAAAATAAATTGCCGCATATTTATTACGGAAATTAAAAACTGTATTAAGTGACCTGATTGCCAAATTTTTATTAAACTAATTAAAGTAGAGAAATAGTCATTGATTTAGAGCGGATTTTTTTGTCTGCAATTCGCCATCTTTTTGAAAGATTTGTAGGCTAAAATGCTAGCTTTTGCGACATTGTTGTCACTTCATTCATCCTCAATCAACGTCAATTTTATGCAACGAGGAAGTTAGCAATCGTCTATGATAGTTCTGGCCGATTGTACCTCTAGGCGGTTAAAACCAGTTTTAACCCACCGTGTTAAGGTTGGTAAACTGGTTTTAACCGCCTCCGATTTGCTTTCGTTTCTTTATTACTCAATTTGCAGATTCTGGAGGCTTAACGAACTGTTATTTATTCTAAGGAAAATAAACAATTGTTCATAATGGTTCAATCAATGCAAATTGGATTTTTTTATATTTTGACCAATTGTTACAAAAATTAGAGTGTTCAAACAAACCCTTTTAATTTAGAGAAACCCCGTGATATATAATATAACTCTGAATTTAAATAGTATTGTGCTCATTTTTCAATATTACAGAAAGAAAACAATATAAAAGTTTTAAAAAAAATCTGAACCGACTTCAAACTCATCTGAAAAGGAAGACATAATTAATTAGTTGTTGGTTATTAAATGTGGTTCCTTATCAAATATTTTGAATAATTTGAAGTCGGTGCCAGTCAAGTATACGAGTGAAAGTGAAAAATTCCCTCGATTTCCCCTAGATTTCATCATCATCAAGACCTGATATGATGACTTAAAGACCATCGGGGAAGTTCCTTTTAAAATGAATAAGAATCTCAGTAATCAGGTGAAAATACAAAGAATTATTCTCCTACTCCTTACCGTTAAAGAGTTTATACCTTCCATCATCAAATCAAGCTCATCACCATAATATGGTGACTACTGGATGTAAAGACTTGACTAGCATCAGAAAATATATGAAATATGTGACGCGTGCCTAAAAAGTTTTAGGTTTGCCCTCGGTTCATCTCGTATCTCATCATCAGATCCTTACTTGGTGACAATGGGACCACCTCGGGAGTATGCCCTTTTGAATAAAAAAAGAATTATCAAAATCGGTCCACAATTGGCAGATAATCGGTGAGCATAGAATACATAGAAAAAAAAATACATACACACGAACATAGAACCTCCACCTTTATTGAAGTCGGTTAAAAATAGTCGAACCAACCTCTACAGCTTTTATTAAATAATCCAACTATGTATTTGAAGCAAAACCATGCGTACAGATAAATTTCGGTTTAAACTGTATTTAAGAAGAAAAAAAAAATCTAAGTACTACTCTCTCAACAGAATTTATAGAGAATATAGATTTATGTATGTAATATGTATGCCCATTGAAATCTCTTTAATATTCTATGACGAATCTTTTTATTATTCTATGGAGAACAGACTGTATTTACAAACAACTTAAAATTGTTACTAATACTACACTTTGAAATAAATATTAAAACCCTACTATTAAGTAATTGCAAATTCATTTTAAATTGAGGTGAACGACGTTGGCGGCGATTCTAACCTAAAATTGCAGTGGAGTGGCTATATAATTTTATGAGTGTAGGTCACATCAGGCAATGATCGCAATGCTACATTGGTGGTGCATTTACGAGTAATAGTTAACTGACTGCTGAATGAGGTTTAGTGTACTTAAACCCAGACTTAAGTTAACTAAGGGCCAATTTCACCAAAGTCGGATGAGTTTTATTATATTAGGATTTATTCTCTAGAGAAAAATTCAGTGCATATTTGTATTCTGCAAACAAATGATTCTCATTTTTACCCGACTGCGCCAGAAGGATGGTTATGTTTTGAGATAATGTATGTTTGTATGTATAATTGTTAACGGCTCGATGGTTTTTAACTTGAGAGGTGTAACGACACCTCTCAAGTTAAAAACCATCGAGCAACAAGTTATAAACAATCTAACGAGATTCGTATTTACCGTGAGAGGTGACACTGGGTACATAAAATTTAAAAAAAAAAAACAAAATGGCGGATTTTTTGGCTCATTCGTCGGGTGTTTTAGTTTTTTAAATTACCGTTAATTGGTTTATGCTTAGTTAATCTTGGATAGGAACGATGTTGGTGAAATCGGCCCATAATGATACTAGATTCGGTGGTATCTAACTGTAACTAATTGCCTTGTCCTTTTTGTAGGACTTGAGATATCTTTGTGAACATATGGCTGGACATTGATTTAAGGATACTGCTATGTGTAGTATGCCTAGGATCTTTAATCTATTTCCAACAATTCTAGTACTGCTTTTTTAATAAACAAAAAAAAAATACAATGAAGTACCACCCAAAGAACGTTTATTACGCGTTTTATACGCCCCGCACATAACATTTTTTTTTATACTTAGATCGGACACATAGTAATTAGACAAATTCAGACAGTTCGAAGGATCAAAAACCCTATTAATAGTACGACCATCTGTCATAACGTGCCCAAAATGTCAGCCGAATTTCTGAGTATCTCGATTCTTTGTCAGAAATATAGGCCGGCACTCTGCCCACTACACAACCCACACAGAAAAGTCCTGTATAATCTGAATATAAGTAAACAAAACCGAAAAGACCACTTTATCCTCTTGTATAAAACCAAAATCGCAAAAACTTCTATACCTATGCAGCTAAAAATATTACACTAATCGTCTACCTTTTTGCAGTTGTAACTTACTAACGTAACTACGAATTTGCGTGAGTCACACTTTTCGTAAATAGCACTCCAGTACAATGTTTATAGCGTTTACAAAAACATTTTTAATCACTTGAAGTCTTGTAACTCGACATCAAATCCGAAACAACGTCCTAAGCGGGTTTAAAGCGCCGTTTCTTTGTGTACATTTCGTTTTATTGAGCTGAGAACATGTCGCGTACACACCAGGCAATTAATTCGAGGGAATTAAAACTGGGATATGGGATTATACTTGGAAACTTATTCGGAGTTAGTCGACAGAATTGTGTAATGTAGCAATGTCTTGTTTTGTGTCTTATAAGACACATGTTATGCATCGCCGTATTTTTCGAGTATTAATCTGTGTAGTTGGAACCGAATCAGGATGTCCTCCACCCTATAGGCTCACTGCCCTGTCACATGTGTGAAATGCAGATCATTAAACTTGCTGAAAATTGCCCAATCCACCATGCCCGCTAACATCCTATTATCATCATCATATTATCTTATTAATCGACACTGTACACACTCCCTGGTTTCACTGGGTTTACACTACCTCACTCATAGTTTTTCGTAACCGCCATTCGGTCTCTGACGTGGCTCCTTTTAAAACCAAATCGCACTCGGGACCAACGGCTTAATGTGCCTTCCGTAGTACGGAATCATCATTGTTATCAGACAGTCAGGTGATTCAATCCTGCAGTCTCCTAACCAAACTTGAAACAACTAATAAAATATGCTTCCCGTGGGAATCGAACCCACGCCCTCCTGATCTGAGGCAAATACCTTACCCACTGGACCACGGAGGCAGTTATCTTATAATAGCGGATAAATTAATAGGACTGAAATAACTAATAATGACTTCCCATGATTTTTCCCAGCTATCTCCGCTCCGCTGATCCATTAGGATTATTGCAGTCTCCGGCTTCTGATTAGTTTATGAGATAACATTGTTACGTACAGTTAATTATGTAAGGGCAGAATGATTGATTGCACGGATCCATTATGCGGAACCCTAATTGTGGTATGCATCGTCGCTTTCAAATTAAAGCTTTTAACAGTCCGCCCGGTAAGCTGTGATTAACAAAAAAATTTGTGGGGAACTTAATCCCGAAAATTAATAATCATTTTTAATATTTTTAACCTTAGATATAGTGGTTCATTAAACATTTAAAAAAATTTGAAACCACCTTAATACCTAAAAGATTTTTAAATATCTTGTTCCCGGCATGTCGATGGCTTTTCAACGAATAGTTAAATTTAAATATAAATTTCTGTCAGTATCTTTGCCTAAAACGATTTTAATGATAGTTTGAATCACGCTTTAGAAAAAAAATATAATGAAAAGAATAAATACGTTTTATCTATACCACAAAGTAGATAATGCTATAGTCGTATCTATGCTATAATTATAATAATGGAATAAAGCGGAAGAGTTTGTTTAAATAACCATAAAATGCTCTCTCTGCCCAAATTACGTTTGAATGGAATTTGTTTGTGATAGACAAAATGAGTTTTACAACTTTTGTCAGTATTTCCAGCAAAATAGAAGTAAAACAAAAAAGGAAAACCACTACAGGATGTCTTACTTAAAATAGCGTGTAGAATATTATGAAACCAACATAAATCTGTTTTATATTATACTACTATACTACTATTTAGCCCTGACAGTATTTGTATTTAATTTAAATCCACCTATCTATCAATAGATGATAAAATTGCCTAGTATATATATCAATTAAGTACTAAACCCTTGAAAATGATGTGATCATCGTTTTCAAGGGTTTAGTACTTCCAGGCTTTCATTAAAAATCGCTTACAAATCGTCGCGCCGACTTTCGCTGAATGACCGAGATAACTTTACGGTTTTAATTTCTACTTAATAGCGTAATTTGCAGATAAATTAACTGGTCTCGGCTCCTTGAAATTGAACAAAATTTAGTTTTCAAGATGGAAGTCGTCTGTAATTTTCTCAAATCTAATTTTATTGCTTAGACTATCTTTATGCTAACGAATTCTTAATTTTATTATTTTTAAATAAAATTTCAAGTTTTTACGTTAACAATAAATGTTCTTGTAATAAAGAATTCAGTAAGATCTTATAATTTCTATAAGTGGACGTAAAGTTCTATAAGGAAGAACAAACGAAGAAAATTGTAGAAAATGCTTGTTGAAATCCGTATAACCTTTAACATTTGACCCGATTCCCATTCTAAAGATGCCGCATATGTAACTTTGCCAGCATATACGACTTGCTGAAATTCAATTAAATTTCCCGATAAACTGTAATAAATAGTGCAATTTCTCACTGCTGTAGCGGTGCTACGAGTTCCGAGACGCTTTTCGTAGCAAAGTCGTAGCAGTTGCCTACGACGTAGCACTGTTAGTTATTTACGGTTATTTCTTTACTTGTTTCAGACGCGAAAATAAATTAAGATATCGACCGTTTCTTGTTCATTTTAGTAAATTAATTATAGTGTTTTGTTAGGTTAACCTTAAATTCATTGATAAAAGAAGAGTGATGTCAAAAAAAGTTTATAATTCTAGGTTTAAATTACTTATGGTGTTTATGTTTTTTGTTTTTGTAAGTATGTACCTGGAAATCGAATATTTTCGTATCAAATATAGTTTTCGTATTACCAAATTTTATTTAGGTATTCAAAGTTTTACATGGGTTAGGTGGATAATCTTAAGAACTTGTCTTGTCCGAAAATTCAAATATTTCCGTAATTTTTTCTTAATTAATACAATGCACGTCGATTACCCGGTAAAACCATTGAGAAAGGAACGTACGTTTGTTTGTTGCTCTTTGGGTAGAACAAAAGAAAACCCATTCTTTTGTCGGGTCATCGGCGTTAAAAGACTTAACCAAAAGTTAGTATCCATGCGTCTTAGTTAATATATTTTTATTATTTAAAAAGGCGTACATTATAAATATTGTTACGAGCTCGGGGTTCGCAATTTAGAGAAAAACACCTGATGACTCTTAAAAACGTTTATTCCCACAAGGATGGTCGCCGACGTCACTTCACTTCACTTATCATTAACAATGTCCCAAACACTTGCTAATCACAGTCACTATAACTTGCCGAGGTCGCTTGTATCACTTGTTATTCGCTCCGGATATCGCTTCTTGATCGCACTTGTAGCTCAGTTAAATTAGAACTGCCCTCCTGAGGCACCTTCCGATATTTATATGGCCCGGGAAACCCGCTCCATACGTTTCTAGAAAGATCACAACTACTCCGGAATAGAGAGAGAGGGATACTCTCTGTCTCGTTCCCTTAGTACATACTAGAAGTGCGAGAGCGAGACAAAGCAATATGTCAGAGCGAGATAATCGATGTACTAGATCGTTCGCGATATTATTCCCGTATGAAAACACGCGACGATTGTACGAGAATTTTCCGCGGACAGCGCTACTCAAACTTCCGCGGACCGCATTTTATTTTTATTTATTTTTGATTTCGTAACACTGCCCCCTTCTTAGAGATGCTCGTCCCGAGCATCATCATTACTTCCGTGATATTTCGCCAAGCGGTCGATGTGAACAATCTTCATTGCTCCCCTTGGTTGACGCTGTATCCGATACGTCACATCATTTAGTCGCGTTACCACTTTGTACGGACCCTCCCACTTGGTTTGTAACTTTGGCGATTTCCCTTTGCGGCGAGTCGGGTTGTGAAGCCAGACTAGAGCGCCTTCCTCGAAGCCATTTGTATTCGACATTCTGTCGTATCTGGTCTTCATGTTCTCACTCGACTGCAACCCGTTTTCTCGAACTGCGGCGTGTATTTCTCGCATTCGGTCACGCAGATCAGAAACGTAGTTTTGAACACTTTGAGGTTCATCTGGTGAGCCTCCTGTTAGGAGGTCCACTGGCACCCGCAGCTCACGACCGTAGTTGACATATGCCGGAGTTGCCTTTATGCTTTCATGTTCTGCTGTTCTGTACGCTAGCAGGAACAGTGAAATGTACTTGTCCCAGTCCCTTTGATGGCTTTCCACTATTTTTGCCAGATGTCTCTCGATCGTCTGATTAAACCGTTAGACCATCCCGTCTGACTGAGGATGGTAAGCCGTGGTTCGGGTTTTGTTCATTCCCATAATCCTGCTAACTTCTTGAAAAACCTGTGACTCAAAATTCCTGCCTTGGTCGGAATGGATTTCCAAGGGCACGCCAAAGCGACAAATCACTTCTTCCACTATCTTGGTTGCAACTGTCGTAGCTTCTTGATTTGGTATGGCGAACACTTCCGGCCACTTAGTGAAGTAGTCCATGACAACCATGAAATACTTGTTCCCTGAGTCAGTGACAGGAAATGGTCCAGCTACGTCGACTGCAATGCGTTCCCAAGGTGCACCGACGTTGTACAGTCGTAGATTCCCTCGGCTCCTGGTATGTGGCCCTTTTACGGCAGCACAAGTTGTACACTTGCGGCACCAGTCCTCCACATCCTCCCAAACCAGTAGAACCTTTCGCGGATTTTCGTTAGCGTCCTCTTGACTCCCAAATGTCCACCGGACACGCCGTCGTGTACTTCCCGAAGAACATCACGTATTTTTGTTCTTGGAACCACAATTTGCAGTTGAAACTATCTGCCGTTAGGTTTATCCCATTTCCGGTAGAGTATTCCGTTTTGTACAACGAGGCTATCCCATTGCGCCCAGTATGCCTTGGAAACAATGCCTGTCGGTGCAACTTCACTCCACTTTGGCTTATCATTACTTTGTGCCTTCCACCTGATGATGTGACGTAGGTCATCATCATTCTCTTGCTCCTTTCTCATCGCATCGTTCTCCCAGGTCTCTAATGGTTCCGTCCGAGTTAGCTTTACTGTCATTTCTTTTAACTCCTGCCTGATACAGTGCTTACAATCTTCTGGGCAGGGTCTGCGTGACAGCGCATCCGCGTTTCCATGGGCCTGTCCTCGACGGTGTTCGATAACGAAGTCATATTCCTGAAGTTGTTCAATCCATCGAGCAACTTGACCTTCTGGGTTCTTGAATTGCA
Source organism: Euzophera pinguis (assembly GCA_947363495.1). Classification (NCBI taxonomy): domain Eukaryota; kingdom Metazoa; phylum Arthropoda; class Insecta; order Lepidoptera; family Pyralidae; genus Euzophera; species Euzophera pinguis. The sequence goes on along the minus strand of OX376161.1, from coordinate 4,382,563 downwards.
ACAGCCATTTTAACGCTGCATGATCCGTGCGAAGTAAAAACTGCCTACCGATGAGGTATTTGCTGAAGTGTTGTAGCGTCTTCACTACTGCCAGTAGCTCCCTTCTTGTCACACAATAGTTCCTTTCCGGTTTAGACAGCGACTTACTGAAGTACGCTATAACAACTTCCCTGTCTTCCTGCTTTTGAGACAGTACCCCACCGATTGCGGTATTACTTGCATCCGTATCCACTATAAATTGACCTTCTGGTTGAGGGTATCCCAAGACTGGTGTTTCGCACAGATGTTTCTTCAGTTTTTCGAAGGCAATTTCGCAAGCTTCATCCCAACTAAATTGACGTTTATCTGCAGTTAGTCTGTGTAATGGCTTTGCAATCTCCGAGAATCCTTTCACGAAACGTCTATAGTACGAGCAAAGGCCAAGGAATGCCCGTACTTCTGTCTTGTCCTTGGGGGTAGGCCACTTCTGAACGGCTTCCACTTTCTCCGGGTCAGTCAGGATTCCTTCACTGGTAATGACATGGCCTAGATAGCTCACTTCGTTCCTGAATAAGCGGCACTTTTTCGGATTCAATTTTAGGTTGGCTCCATGAATTTTCTCGAAGACTTGCTCCAAGTTCCGCAAGTGGTCCTCAAAGTCTCGGCAAACGATGATAACGTCATCCAAATATACTAGACAGGCTTCTCCTACCAATCCTGCTAGTACACATTCCATCAGTCGCTCGAAGGTAGCTGGCGCGTTACATAATCCGAATGACATGACGTCGAACTGCCATAATCCCTTGCCCGTCGAGAATGCAGTCTTCTCCTTATCCTTCGGATGGATTTCCACTTGCCAGTACCCAGATTTTAAGTCTAATGTTGAAAACCATTTCATGCCACTAAGGGTATCCAAGGTGTCATCAATCCGAGGCAGCGGGTAACTGTCCTTCTTGGTGATGTCATTAAGTCGTCTGTAGTCAACACAGAACCGCGTGCTTCCGTCCTTCTTCTTTACTAGCACGACTGGTGAACACCATGGACTTGCTGATGGTTCAATAATTTTATTCCTTTCCATATCCGCCAGCAGCGCTTTGACTTCTATTTCTTTGGCTATAGGGATTCTTTATTTATTTATTTATTTCATGTACACGCTGTAAATATACATTGGAAACTTAAAATTAGGAAAACTGTGTACAAGGGTTCTACTTCTTTTTCTTCCAGCAGACCCGCGACAGGAACTACGAAAGAAAGAGGCAAAGTGGCGTACAATAAAAATAAAAAATAAAAACAAAATACAAAAATAATAAGCACAATTAAAACCTATTTTATAATACTATATGTATAATAAACTAAATAATAAATACAATAAATATACCTACTAATATAGATAAATAATATATATATATATAATACGATTTATGAGTTTAAGGAGAAATAATGATCTCTTACTCGCTTCTTAAATGTGAACAGAGTTTGGGACTCTTGAACGCTAGGTGGTAAAGTATTCCATAACCTGACTGCTTGAACAGAAAAAGAATGAGAATATGAGGCAGTGCTATGAGGAGGGATTCTTCTCGCTCGCTGTCGGATGGGTCTCTCATTTCCGGTGTCAATCCTGTGTTGTACTAGCGACGTTCTTCCTAAGTCTCCTTCTCGGCTGGTGAAGATGTCGGCGTAGCGCAGTAGAAACTTCTTAGCTTTAATGCTCTGCGAGTACGTTAGATTGCTTTTGCAGTTACTTAGAAGCTCCTTGACTGTAGAATCACTGGTACTCGTTGTATCTGAGCTTTGTGTTGTACTGCACTTTTTCAGCCAGACAACTTCTTCACATTTTCCAATAATGTCGCCTTTGTTTTAGGTCCTCTCTTGGTCGCCTAGATTAAGTACTCTTACTACTGCGGTGTTTCTTCCTTTCACGAGAGTCCTCGCGGTCATGAGTTCTCGAGCCGCAGGTTTGTTAGCTATCTCCTCAATCAACACGCATCCGGTAGATTTCTTGTTCCTTGTTATTGGTAACTTTACTAGTACTTGGGCTTCTGCTTTCCCAGGTATGACCGTTTGCTTTAAACATGTCACTCTCCCGTTAATGCCTCCTAAGATGATGATCTCTTCTTCAACACACTTGAATACACCACTAGCAACGTCTATTCTACAGTTGTACTTTTTCATGAAATCTAATCCCAATACACAATCGTCCATAATTTCAGCCACGATGACGTTGTGGGTATATGTGGTTTCTCTCATACACATTTTTACAGACACTTCTCCCCGGACGGGTATTGGCTGGCCGGAGGCAGAAAGAAGCCGACAGCCCAGTTTCCTCATGCTTCTCATTATGGTCCTTACTAAGTGAGGTCGGACTATTGTTCTTGATGCTCCGGTATCCAGCGTCATCCTGCAGTTGATCCCATTTACAGTTCCAGATATTGCGAGACTGTTTCCGTTGCATGCCTGAGAGATAATAGTTGTCGGGGCTTCCTCTCTGTTCTCTTACTCGCCCCCTAGTCCTGGCTCTTACTCGTTTCCCTGGTTCCTCTCCGATGATGAAGCCTCCTGCTTCATCTTCAGTTCCTTCACGTCGTCTTCAAGCTTCTTGATCTTTGGGCAGTTCATTTGTAGGTGTCCTCGGTCGCCGCACCTATAGCACATGGATCCAGGTCTCTTCCTAAGCGGAGCTTTTATTTCCCTAACTTCCTCCACTACTTCGCGCACTTTGTGAGTCGCGGAATGACGAATGTCATGTCTGACGGCTTCCACCTCCAAAGCGTGGGCCAGTGCATCTTTCAATGAGGCATGATGGTTTAGCCTTACTGCAGCTCTGACTTCCGAATCCTTGATGCCGTCGACGAACGCCTGCACGGTCTTGGACTCAAGCATCTTCAAATCGGCCCCTGGATACGCCTTGCGGACGAGTTTTTCTATTTCCAGCGCCCATTGCTGCAGACCCTCTCCTGAGCGCTGGACTCTGTCGCGGAGTTGAGCGCGAAAGACGTGCTCCAAATGCCGTTCCCCGTATCGCGACTCCAGTGCCTCCAGCAGGTCCTTGAATCCACTGCCCGACGGAAGAACCTCCAAGACCGTCAGAGCCTGTCCTCGGAGTGCGACGGTGAGAGCGGTCAGGCACTGTTCATCTGTCCATCCGTTAGCAGCTGCGATGGTCTGGAACTGTTGACGGTATGCGGTCCAGGACGAGGTTCCGTCATATGGCGGCAATTACACGCTGGGTCCGTGGTGGGCAATGACTGTTCCGCCACATGCAACTGCTACTCCCGTTGTTTCAAGGCGCACGAACTTCTTCTGTAATGTGGAAAGGTCCGTCTTCATATTTTCCATGTCGTTCCCCAGAGTCGTGACGCGTTCCTCCACCAAATCAACATCCTTGCGTAATTTGGTAACCACGCCACTAACTTCACCAATAGCTGACAGGAGTTGTTGTTGAGCCTTTTGTTGAAGCTTCTCCTGCATTGTAAATTTGTTGTCCAGCATTGTAAATTTGTTGTCCAGCATTGTAAATTTGTTGTCCAGCATTCGCACCAATTCCCCAAAATCAAAGATAGGCGCAGCCTGGTGGGCATTGGAAGTGGCCTGGTTGGTGTTGGACGTGGCCTGGTGAGTGTTGGGCATGGCCTGGTGGGCGTTGGGCGTGTCCTGGCAGGCGTTGGACGTGTCCTGGTAGGCGTTGGACGTGGCCTGGTGGGTGTTGGGCATGGCCTGGTGGGCGTTGGACGTGTCCTGGTAGGCGTTGGACGTAGCCTGGTTGGCGTTGGACGTGACCTGGTGGCCGGTGGCCGCGGTGGGAGCGGCCTGGTCAGCAGATCCAGTAGAACTGGCTTCCGCAGCACGCTTCGCCCTCGTCTTCACACCCTCACTGGTGACGTCTTCTCTCGGAGTCAATGGCATCTCCAAATCCACTTCTGACATCAATTGTTACGAGCTCGGGGTTCGCAATTTGGAGAAAAACACCTGATGACTCTTAAAAACGTTTATTCCCACAAGGATGGTCGCCGACGTCACTTCACTTCACTTATCACTAACAATGTCCCAAACACTTGCTAATCACAGTCACTATAACTTGCCGAGGTCGCTTGTATCACTTGTTATTCGCTCCGGATATCGCTACTTGATCGCACTTGTAGCTCAGTTAAATTAGAACTGCCCTCCTGAGGCACCTTCCGATATTTATATGGCCCGGGAAACCCGCTCCATACGTCTCTAGAAAGATCACAACTACTCCGGAATAGAGAGAGAGGGATACTCTCTGTCTCGTTCCCTTAGTACATACTAGAAGTGCGAGAGCGAGACAAAGCAATATGTCAGATCGAGATAATCGATGTACTAGCTAGATCGTTCGCGATATTATTCCCGTATGAAAACACGCGACGATTGTACGAGAATTTTCCGCGGACAGCGCTACTCAAACTTCCGCGGGCCGCATTTTATTTTTATTTATTTTTGATTTCGTAACAATATGTAATGTTAAGTTAGATAGCGTCTTTGTGGCGACATATCCCTCAGGCGAACTCGAGGCAGAGGTGTTTAAATTAAAATTAGGAGACACATCAAAGGGATACGCGGCGCCGCGCTCGACGCAGCTCTATGGCACAACAAGATCTTTTTAGCAAAATATCTTACCACAGAGTACGACATTTAGTTTAGGATTTCTTATACCAAAATAAATTATATAATTAAATTTGTAATCACCTTTGAAAATCCTTTATTTTGGAGTGCTATTTTTGAGAAGTGAGTTTTGGTCGATATCGAATGATTTTTAATCGATATAATCGGTGAGTTTTCGATATGTACGATTAGTGGCGAGTACAATTTTCATTCGACATAGTAGTTAAAAATAGTGCTCTTGGACTGGATTCAACATGTTATTTCTGGCAATTTAATTTTTTTACAATTTTGACTTACCCAGTGACACCCGCGGATCTAACGACGTATCAGTTATTAAAATCGGTTCAACCATCTTTTAGAGAGACAGATAAACGTTCATACTCACGTGCATATAAGTCAAACACATAACCATCCTTTATTTGCTTCGCCGCAGTTTGGTGAAGTGTCGGTAGTGTCTTTACTAACAAACGTCACTACTAGTGATGCGGCCGGTAGTGTCATATTATATTTACATACTTTAACGCTTTCGTGACTTAATCGCAAAAGACTCCGGGCCAAACATCGGCAATTTTTTGAAAGTCAACACATAATGCTGCTGGAGGAAAATACATAAAATATTATTTTTGCTGCGGACAATACTGTAAGTAGCTTTCTTGGTTGTACCCCCATCAGGTTATGGCTTCAGAGTCTGGGAGTTTCAATTGTCTTATACTTTATCAACAATTTCTTCATCTCCTAGTCGCCTATTACGACATTCACAGAAAAATGCTCTGCTCCTACACCAGAAACCATACTTTCTATAATATCTGTCAGCTTCGGACTTAAAATTCTTAATTTGGCTTTTGCTGTGCTTCCAAGTGAGATACAAAAGGTCGTGATTTTCATCTTTTAAGCTCTGAAAAGGAAGTGATTCTTAAGACACGGACTTAAATAAAGGCCTACATTAACGTACTTAATGTGATCATTAAAAATATAAAAAGCTAAAGCAAAACCTTAGTACTGTCGTGTTTAATTTTAAATTAAGGCTGCCAGTGATTAAAGCTCCGCAGTCTCACACTGAGTGGGAAAAAGCTCAACAACAAATGCAAGGGTAAAATATAAATAGAGCCTTTAATTAGGGATTAACGTCGTGCTGTATGTTCTTACAAATAGTATATATATATATACAACTATATATCAACTTGCCCAAAAATTTAATTGATCTTTATGTATTCACATTATTATTTAGAAGTATTCAAACATATTTCATTATTTGATTTTGATTTGGTGTTACAACAACAATAAAATTAAAACGTTTTGTGTTTTCGAGTAAAGAATGCAGAAAAGCAATAATCCAATTCCGTATTGCCTCCGGTTACTTTGTAAATGGACAGTAATTTCTTTGGCTAATGCTCTTATACAATTAATTATTTGAAAAAAGCATTCGTTCATGTTAAAAGAATATTATAGTACTCAACATTAAAATAATGCGGGCACTTTTTGCTACTTCAAAGTAATCTTACCTAAGTATTTCTTTGCCGTTGGGGCATTCTCACATATAGATTAGTCCACTTCCCAACACATGTTAATTAAAGTTTCAGGTAATTACTTTGCAGTAATTGTGTGTGTTACCTCCATCATCCGCGGGTAAAGGAGTACAGTACTGGCACCTAATCTCCAAAGCCCAGGATCCCGGTAAGATTAAAATTTTAATGTAGAAATGAGAATCCACGGTTAACCGCGCCCACTTTTATAACGAAGGTTGACGCACCATTATATCTGTGGATTATTTAAATTTGGAATCCAACATTTCGAATTCAATATGCTACTTGAAATTGATGCATTAGCGTTAACGCTAGGTTAACCCTGAATCTACATACTACGTTCAATTATTATTGATTCTCGACAAATAAGCCTCTCTTGTTTTAATATTTATGATAAATAATGTGCAGGAATATCCATTGCATAATTTTGTAATGATTCAAATATAATTGTACTCAACGCTACAAAAGCAAATTGGCTCGTGATAAATTAATTCGGTGGTTAACGTATATTACAAATTGTTTTCGATTTAATTAATAATGAAGTTCATTCAAGTCGGGCAAATATAGGGTCAATAGAGTTCTTTATTTCTGGTACTACTTTTCGAGTGTCCTCATCTTCGGTCACAGGTGACTCCAACCTACTCTTAAATTCTATCAAAATTAGTTTTTGTAGTTGTGACGTGAAATCAAACAAAAATTAGTTTAATAGATGGCTAATGTAACTTAATGGTGTTTTATTGTCACGATAAAATATATTATTGTACATAAATATAAAAATTAAATAACATATAATATAGAGTTTCATTTAAACTTTACAAGATATCCTGAGAGAACCTGCGACCTTGCGATTCCGAAACATAAATATTCTTACTACAGCACAGAGGCCGTCAAATTAATTAACGTACCCATTTCCGGTAATTTTGACAGGTAAATTAAGTATTTGACGAACATAACCGCAGTTAGCAAACCGTAAATTACCGATAAATTACTGTTAATCATTTGAAGTGAGTAGACAGATATCAATCGGTAAATACCGGTTCATAATTTATATTGTTGCGGTAGATCTCACTGTAGGGCTCTAATTGAGAGTCTGTCAAAGCAGGAAGTGGGACGATGTTAGTGTCCACTTTAGGGAACGGGTGGGGGAAAGGGGGGAGATTAGGTGACTTCCAAACTGACCACAAGTTTAATTGTATTTCGCGGTTACGACTGAAGACATCCCGACAATCCCAAACTCTTAACAATGTCGCCGAAGTTCTCTCAAACGGAGGATTAACGCAGACCGCCCAATCGGATTTTTGTTTTCGATTGTTATTGTCAAATGTTTTTGCAACAGGCGTTTATCTTTTTTTTTTTTAATTCCCAATTTAATCATTAACCTCCAATTGCATGATCTGTTTTTTTATTGCTAAGATTCGTGAATGCCATAATTTTATCCGTTAAAAACTAAAAAGTGTAAAAATATAAATATTTTTACTACAGTATCACAATTTCAACTTTTATCTTAACTAAGAAATATTACCGAAGATGTTTTTATATCATTTACGAAAAATTCAAATTTAAATATGCAAATGTAGAAGGATCAAAGTTTATGTCAACCATTTTCATTATTATTAGCCAGACTTAGAAATTCACGGTTGAATAACCTTACTAAAAGTTCAGCTTACTGCTTTGATAAAAGGAATAAATCAATGAATTAATTTTTGTTCTGAAAAGGTTGAGTTCATTTTAGAGTAGTACCTACATCTAGAATTTCGACGTAAAAATTATCTATTGTCGTTCTTTGATGGGTATATATTGGACATAAAGGGATTGTGATTTAAAAAAGAGATTTTTCTGTTTATCTAGCCTAGAATTTAAAATTATATATTTAAAAAAGAACTGAACTGTAAAGAAGTAAATGGTAATGTCATTATACATTTATCAAAAAAATTATGATAAAATTAAAAAAAAAAATTGTTAAAAATTACATTTTTTGGCTTACTACCGTACCAAATCCTACATCAATTATCCTTTGGAGTAGACCTCTGGCACAAGTGTACGAGGAGACCCGACCCCAGATAAACTGGGATAAGGGTTAAAGAAAGAAGACTACCGTACGAAATCCAAAATTTTGTGTATTTAATTCACTTACACTGTTTACGTCTATTTTATGAGATAGCCAGTGTGTCAAGAGCCTAATGTTCCTAAACAACACATAACAGACAGCGGACCCCCGGGAGCAGATGACTAATGGCTTTCGAAAATTACGTTTACTAATAACTTCAGACTTTTCAGCCCGTGCCAAATAAGGACAAAGTTGAGTTTCCAATGTTTTGTGTCCTGAAACCTGTTAATATTATTTAAATTTGTAAATGCGCAAACGTCTATGTGCGAGTTGAAAAGTAAAGTTAAATAATACCTCAACAATACTTTTTTACATCGCTTTTCTCTCTCAATTTTTTGTTTGTTACCCGGCCTATATTTTTCGGGTGGCACGAATTCATTTTTTGTTTTTTTTTTGAACGGACCAACCGGACCGGACGGGACAGTTTGAGGCGAGGGCTATTAACCACTCAGCCTTTTCGGCAAATGCACAAGGGGCTCCCAGTTGGGACGAACCTCGGCCATGGGCTTTGCCTTTGATCAAGCGAGCGATGCAAACTCGCGAGCGGTAGCAAACGCTCAATGCCATAAGGGCCGACACTATTGTGTCTGAAGGGCCTACTGAGAACCTATCGGTGGTGTGAAGCGCCCTGGTACATTCCGGTACCTAGTAAACTGTCTACTGTTCCTACTACGTCGCACTCGCCGGCGGGTGCGGTTATATGTTCCTATGGAAAACCCAGGACTCCGTTGAGTCGAGGGGTTTTCGAAGGGACGAATTCAAGTATCTCATGTATCGTTCATATACCCAGTACTCTGGAACCAGTGGGTATATTTCGGGACGATGGCAAGTGTCCCGATGACCTGACATTAGTCCCCTGGGAGCGGGGAAGGGCTCTAGAATGGGACGCTACTTGTGTCGATACTGTAGCCTCTTCCCGTCTTAGGGGGACAGTTTCAAGGGCTGGAGCCGCGGCAAATTCTCCAGAAGACGCCCAGCGGCGCAAAAGTCACTGGCCTGTGACTATATATTTGTTCCGCTTGGTGTTTAAACTTTTGGGCCGTGGGGTCCTGCAATGAAAACCATTTTTAAAATACTGGCCCCCAAACTTGTCGATGCCGCTGGTGACTCATTTATCGCATAGAGGATAGATATCGCCATCAAGCGCGGGAATGCTGCCGGAGTTCTTGGCACCATGCCGCAAGGACTAACATTAGATATTAATTATTTCGGTTTATTTTCATATGAGGTTTTAGTTTTATTTAGTTTGAATTAAATTATGTATTAATCATGTTTGTAAACGGTACAAATATAAAATAAATTTGAGTATCTGATATATCATTAGATAAGTCAGTGAGAGAGACAAACACAAGATGGACTGAATTATAAGATATGATGTCACAATAATTTACATAAAATAATAATGGACGTTCCGTTGTAATTTACTTGAATAACGGCGATAAAAATAGAAACATCATTCGCGGAAACATACTTACGAAGAAATTACCTTTTTTTCATAATTCTACATTCAGTCGTATACGCCCTACATCCAGTTAATAACCATCACCTGTCTCGTGATTTACATCTGTAATTCCAGACTTTATTTCTGGTTGAAAAGAAACATAAATAGTTTAATTTGCTTTATGAATCTAGGGTTGGCATTAGCTATTTAGTATATTATAGAGTGGGTTACAAGTCCCACTCTCTTTCCTCACTGCAGCTTTGTTCCTTTTCAGTACATCTTGTTTCAGTTTTCACTTCTCGTGTATTTTTATATAATAAATAGGTATATATATATATATATATATATATATATATATATATATATATATATATATATACATATATATAGTATATATATATATATATATATATATATATATATATATACTTATTTATTTTTAATTTATGTATTTAGGTATTTATTTTAAGTAGTTCTATTATTTATGCACCATATCTATATCTCTCCTTTCTTTTATATTATTTCTAACTACCTTAAGGTTGCCTGGAAGAGATTGCTTATGCGATAAGGCTGCCTTTTGTATACAAACTGTGTTTATGTTTTATTGTATTTTTATGTTTACAAGTACAGCAGAGCTTGTGGAGGAAAAATTCTACAATTTGTATAACCGAATTTAACTTTATTTAATAGAACAATAAATAATACAATCTTACAGACAGTTAATATTTTTCAAGACAGCTGAATCTTTTTATAAAACAAACACCATGACAACCTGTTATAGGTACCTACTGAAACTTATGTTTTATTGCTCTGTGTGCAAAGAAGTGTTAAATAAATAAATATATAAACTCTGGTGTAAGAGGTTTCCGATAAAACTTTTCGGCTACCAGATGGCATTTATTATTTCTTTAGTAGGAACGTGTAAGTAGTTATTACGCAAAAGATTATGGACAAAAGTATGAAGAATGGCATTAATTTTATAGAGCTGGTGTTCTGTGTAGAGATCCATTATAGTGTATTTAAAAAAATTATATATAAAGATAAAATAATTTTAAACCTAAAGCACCGAGCTAATATTAAGAAGGTCAAATTTTTATCAGTGGTTCCCAAAGATGTAAAACATTCTTCTAAGGATATATGTAGCATAATCATATATGAATAGATATATAACTAGATGACATATAAATGTGCTAAGGGCCTTTTGAGGTTTATTCTATCATGTTCATGGCAGACGTGTACACCCTATACACTTGAATAATATCTACAAAAAGTAGCCTAGTTGACCCCGGGTCTTCAGTTGAAGACCCGGGGTCATACCAAATTTCATCAAAATCCGTTCAGTGGTTTGGCCGTAAAAGCGTAACAGACAGACAGACAGACTTTCGCATTTATAATATTAGTATGGATATGGAAGTATGGATTAAACCTTATTGCGCAGCGACTAACATAATTTTCAACTAATGAAAATCTTATTTTATGAAATAATGTAATGAAAATGGAAGCCAACCCTATTTAATACCAGTATAGAAACAACGTTGGTGTAATCCAGTTACTTTCCCATATAATTAAATTGCTTTTCTGTCATAATGTAGTATCTAAATATTAGTTTCACTACTCCAGCTGTAGTTAATGTTTGTGTCTAGTTCGAATAAATGTGATCAAAAGACGCAAAAGGCGCCATTTTGAAATAAATTTAGCTAGATTTGTTTTATACAATTAAGTTGGTAAGTAAGAATAATTTTGTCAAAAACATAAAATAAACACACAAATTTAAATACTTTATAAACATTTTTTAAAATACATTAGAATTTCTAGTGATTCTTCTGTTAGCTCTATACTCGAAGGTTAATAACTGTATGTTTTTACTTAACGTAACTTTAACTACAAATACACGGCCAAGAGCTCTCAATATCATCCTCGCGTTTAACGTTTACGTTTCGGAGTTCGGACTTCAGCTAAATAGGTCCAAAAACATCAGACTAATAAACTCTGTAGCTTTTTCATTTATATTATATTATACTATTACCGCTTTTAAAGAATTTGAGAGGGTGGAACAGCGAAGCCTCTTAGTTAATTTCGGCGAACCCACCGCTGAGGTAATTAATTCGTTAATCAACTTATGAATCGCTGGCAAACAATAACAATAGACTATGAAATCCCACGTCCTCAAACTATTTCCATACATTTATTTTGACTTGCAAATATTTCTCGCATGCATACGTAGGTACACGCACATTCATAAGTCTAAAAGAAGACTTCATGGACTTTTTTGGCATATTCATCAACCAAACGATTCCCCAGTTGCATTCTCCTCACTTTGTTATGGATATGGCGACGCTGATTATTACAATGGAGCGACAGCCGTCTGTCCTCCGTGACCTTTTAAACAGGGTAGCTTGACCAACAAAAAAATATTCAAAGATCGGGGTATGTGCCAGTTTACAGATTTTTACTTTAATTGAAAAAAATTAAAAATGTACATATAATGAAGACTAAAGTCCCACAGGAGAATCTTCATTCAGAAGAGCGAAAAACGAACGGCTCTAATATTTTTATTATCAAAGGTATCTTCTAATTGATCGAATAAGTTTAATTTACTAGGTCTGTTTCATTAAAAGGAGGTAAAGAATCTTATATTTTCTCCAAATTTGTCATTAGAGTTTGTATTAGTTAAAGGATACTAACGGATATTTTCCTTTTTAGGTACCCTTTATCCTTTTGATATTTCTAACTACGTGTATGCAAAATTTCAGTAAGTTCAATAGATAAGGATTGATTATTTTTTTTCGCTTTTAATAGATAAGAATAGGTAGTACCATGGAGTAATTACAAAGAGGAGATTGCGTTTGAAATGGCGCAGTGATATGATCATTGGCGCCTCGCCGACACAAAAGTGGGCGGAGCTTGTCATTGCTCGTGCTCCATGATTGGAGCGACGGCCGAAACCAAGCACCCCGCACGTCTGCCTTCCGCCCCGTGTAGCCTTACAAACTCTTTCTTACAAATCGCTTATTACGGCATCTCCTCTTTGTAATTACTCCATGGGTAATACTAACTACTTTTCAAACTCGACAGGAGCACTGGTACGAGTTGTCCATCCTGCATCAATAGGACCTTAGACTATGGATCCAATAGACGGGAAATGCGAAAGAGAAATATATAGAATATGCGTATGTTAGAATGAGATAGAGAGCGTGACCATTTCTTAACACACTATTGGTCCATAGCAGCCTTACGGATTTATTGTCAAAAACAAATATTTAAATTATAAACAAAGTATCTATCTGTAAGTGTTAAATAACTGTTTAGTAGAAGCGCATAATAATGGTTTCATGTGCAGTGCCTAAATGTAACTCAAATAAGAAAGAAAACCCACATAATTTCACATTTCACACGTAAGTACCACCGATGTTTATCACTGTATAAATCCATGATTTCCTAATTGATTCGATAGTTTTTCCTCACTAAAATATGAGAAATATCTTAAAGTTTTATCACATAAATGTTTAGTATACATAGGTATTCAATTTTTGATAAAAATAAATACGTGAATTTTCACAATTTTCTACCTAATTCTTGAAGTTTAGGGATTGACATCGATGCTGTCAAACATCATATCGATAGTATTGCACCCAAACGCTAGGAAGGAATAAGTGCATATAGGTACTTATTTAAATTTTAGTAATATAATTTTTCATACAATTGGATTGGACTCGAAAAAACATGGCGGCTAACCACAGGAGGGCAATTCTCTTTAGAGATAAAGTCGAATTTGAGATATCACGAAAAACATAGCAGATGTCTACTGAAAACCTCGTGTTCGTATTCTCATTCATTTCTTATGTTTCAGATTTCCATCAAATGTAGATTTGCCAAAAATGGCCAAAAATGGTTAGCAGAGGAGAATGGATTTCCAAAACATTTTCAACCATTTGTAGTAAACACTTCAGAATGTTTTTCGAACAGGGGCAGGGCATAAAAAGAGTAACACTAAAATCAGGTTCTATCCCAACATTGTTCATGTTTGTAAGTTTTAAATTAATCAAAATATTGTGTACTAGCTGTTTCCCGCAGCTCCGCCTGCGTCAAAACGTAGCCTATGTTTGACCCCGGGTCTTCAACTATATTCATACCAAATTTCATTAAAATCCGTTCAGCGGTTTGGCCGTGAAAGCGTAACAGACCGACAGACAGACTTTCGCATTTATAATATTATGTACTGTCTTGTAAAAACTTTTTCGCCGAACTAAACATTCATATGTTTGATTCTTCAGGTCTGTTCAATCATAAACAATTGGTAACAAAGCTTTTTTGAAACTTATTTCATTATTAAGCTAAAATATGAAGCAAAATTAGAAAATACTTCCCAGGACAGTTTAAGACATTTTTATAATAAATTAATTATCTTTGGTGGTAAATAAAAGACTTGTACTACTTAAAAAAATGAATAAAGCCAGTATTTTTTTGGTCCGTAAATTATATTAAGGTCCATTTATTTATTTATATCGTGTGAGTTATATAGTCATTTTTTTTTTATGTGATTGTAAATGCAGTCCAATCCCGCTAATTGCCAATCACTTTAACGTTATTACCAAAACCAAACCACGACCCGAGAGATATTATCCGTAAGTAAGTATGATCACATATCGCCTTATCGCTCCGAGCTTAGATGGCTACAAATTCGTCAACGCAGAGAGCTTAGGCTTCTCTGTACACTCTCTTCGATCCTAATGAATCTTCAATCTCCTGATTATTTAAAATGTAATTTTAAATATCTATCCGACTCTCATGATCGTCAACTTCGCTCTTCTAATTCTCTCTTACTAAGTACTCCTCTTTTTCGCACCAGTTTTATGGCTAATTCATTCACTTTACAATCTACTCGACTTTGGAATGCTTTGCCTGCTGATATTAAGGAAAGTCCTAACAATTTTTTATTTAAAAAGCGGGCACGTGTGCACATTTGGACTCGCTCAGTTAATGAAAACTTCTCAATGTGACTTGACTTCATCATTGATATTTGTGTAGGTAATATATACCTATATATATATATATATATATATATATATATACATATATAGGTATATATTTAAAATGAAATAGTATTTGTGTATGTTTTATGTATGTTTACGTAGTGTATAAACTTAAGCTTTTGATAAAATTTGCTCTATAAGTAATACATTTTTCCCCCTTAACTTTTTTGCCCCAAACTATCTTTCCGTTTCTCCCAATGGTTGACTGGTAGAGAATGCTCTTAGCATTAAGTCCGCCAATTGTTATAAGTATATGTGTACTTTGTGGAACAATAAAGTTTTAATAAATAAATAAATTATTGAATATGCAAAACCAGTGAGTCTATTGAAAATCATACGACTCGCCGGTATTACATATTTAAAAATATCCTCATGGTTGTGCTTTGATTTTGGTATGTGTGTATGTTTTTGTCTAGAAAAAGTAAATTTTATGTTATTAAAATGTCCACTTATTCGAAGTAGGGTCGGGGTGCTCGTTAAAAATAAAAATACTTAAGATGTTTATAATGTAATTTTATTACTTACTTATCCTAAATAATAACTGCATACTTAATTTGGCAATGGTCTCACGTTAAGATAATCGATCATAGTGATGTCGATATTGCTCGGCTCAGCACTATTTGACAGTGCACACATGTATGACATACACACATCAACAGTTTTGAATTTGGCCTCGTTTCTTTTACTGACCAGCCAATCTATTGACGTAGTCAAAAAAATTCTAAATCTATGAATAGGACCATCTCGGATTTAGTGGTTGTCAAAGAGGCCGAAGAAATCTAACACCAGTGTGTACAAGGTCCGTTGACCACGTAACCCACTCAATATGAATGAATGAAGACTAATTAGATCCAAAAATAGATTCTGCAACGGCGTTTTCTCTATTGAGCACTATTTTTCGTCAGCAAAAGTTATGTCATTATGAGTTCTCGAACTATGTTGAAACTAGGAGTCCTATCGTATGTGCGAGAATAAGGTAACTCGCACAACACCTTTAGCCAAGAACTTTGTCGACTGCAGACCGACAGTCACAATACAGACAGTAAAAATCCTTTGACTATTCTAAAGTTTGATATTTTTTTTGCACATCATGTTTTATGTGAATAAAAAAATATATTTTATATTTATATTTTTCTTTCAGTTTTGACGACTCAAAACTGTTAAAATATGAAAATTTGATCAAAATGCAATTGAAAATAAGTTGTTGAAACCATTTTCAAACATATTTTTGTTCTAAGACGGAGATCTTTTAAAATCCGTTCAAAAGTTGTGTTACCTTTGGGTCTAAGTAGCAAGTGGCTTACTCTTTGCTATCAGAGGCACCAGATTATTGGCAGATAAGGCACGCTAAGATATCCTTAAAATGAGAACACTCAAAATGAACAATGTTCAGGAAATGACAAGATATCATCATTTCCTTCTGATAAGCTGCAAAGAAATCTTGATAAGTTATAATAAGACTCGAGTTCTGGCGTTTCTTTTGACAAGTATATTTTCTCTCCGTAAATATTACTTGCGATAGCTTAGACCAGATAATTTATAATTTACATCAGTTTACAGTTTATACACCAGTATATTCTCAGGGTCCAAACACGTTGAAATGTCCTAAAGCTGTCACTGTCAATATCGTATTACAATGTCACACTTAGTACTTTTTTTCTTTTCAATTTGGCTCTTACTTTCGTATTTAGCCAGTAACAAGTAACAGTTTTTTAATAAAGTTGTTTAATTATACAAATATAAAGTCAAGTCAGTAGTTAAGTGAAGTCAAGTCATAATCAGGTCGAGTCAGAAGAGTCGGGCTAAGTGAAGTGGTAGAAAAACTGCACTTAGCGATTTCTAGGAGCTTTTGGCAACAAGCAAGGAAATCACATAAATCGAACACTGTATCACTTCCCAACACTCACGCTTGTTCTTGAACACTTTGCGAATAATAATCCACCATTATTATGCACAAACACTCAAAAAAACACAAATTTTGGAAAATAAAATACAGCGCCGATACTGCTTTTCACAGCTTCCCGCCAAAAAGACCACTTAGTACTTGTTTTGAGCACCACACGTGGCCACACTTTGTTCCATACTCCATACAGGCACAGATTACATATCACAGGGTGGCATGGAGGAGCATCATGTTGATAAATTCTGGAATCATTAGCCACTATCTCCAGATCAGCAAAAACAGACTTGTTTATGGTCCTAAATTATAAAAAATAAATTTGTCTTATCTACACTGTGCAAGCTTATTTTTTTTTTGTAACTAAAATGGTTTCTTTACTTTGTATATGCTTCTAAGTTGGTATAATTTAGCATCGCAAGGAGAGCTCCAACTCCGTATATATTAAAAATGTGAAGCGCAGGGCGCAGGGTAATGGCCAATAAATCACACGGTAACTTTAATATATGGCGACCACGTGACTCTTAATGTTTTACTAAAATAAGTGCCTTGAAGACCACAGAAAACTATATTTCAAAAATTTTACCTGAGCCTCTAGTTCATGGCTGTAGATTGTTTTGCTCACTCAGAAAGAATGGATGTTGTTAAACTACAAATATAAATACACATAATAGTATTGGAAAAAGCTGCATGAAAATATTTTTTTTAATTTTAGGTATAAAGATAATGATCAGAATATAATAAAAATCAAAATAGAATAGTAAAACAAAATTAACGAGTTAGATTTCCTGCGTTCATTCTGAAGAATCAAGTAAAAAATAATAATTGCAAGCTAGTTGCCAGTTTTAGTATAATTTATGAGATATCTACTTTTTCAACGACGACAAAACCTTTTGCCACAGCTAGATTAACCGATTTTTTCCATTGTTTCAGGGAATTCAAGTTGGTGCTACAGCCGGATCCCAGCTCGGTGTTTGCGGATGGTGTCCAGTTTCACTCATCCAGCGGGCCAGTCGATTTTAATACTGGTCAAGTCTACTCTGGAAAGCTGGAAGGTAACTTCTTGAATCTACGCCTGTTTGCCTAATCGCTGGACTATCGCTAGTAAGCTAAAATTGGTTTACATGGTATATGATAGATACTACGTACTCGACGCTAGTAACTAAGTAACTCGAGTGACCAAATAAATGCTTGATGCAAATAAAATAGGGCTCCTGATATGAACCCCTTACGAAACCCACGGTAGTCTATTCAATGCTGATGGACCACAATGCTACGGCCTTACAATATTCTAACCAAAATATACAGCTATTAAAGGATTAGATTTAACAATTAATAAAGCTAATGGAAAGTTCGGAAATAAGTAATCACTGTAAAGCCAACATGGTCGTTAATATCAATCCCTTTCAAACTTAATTTCAGTTGAGTGATTCAACATAACTGGCTCGAGTCCGTGACCTCTAGCCTCTAGGCTTGTTAGGCCATTTCAAACTAGTCGATTGTATGGCCGAGTCAAGTGGTGACTAGGTAAAAAGTATTTAATAAACTCTGGCATGTGGTTATACCACATACAGAGTATACTCTGACACTTCACTTATGTAAACATGCAAGCATAGTATAATATGTACCTATGTATGTGCATAAAATAACACGAGTAAGGGTATAATACTGTATGTTTCTGTAATGTTTTCTTTTTTGGTGCAATAGAGTATTTGTATTGAATTACTTATTTCATTTGAAAATTCTTTGTTCTATTACATACTTTCAAGATTAAAAATAGAAATAATTTTTGTTCGGTACATGCCATTTAATCTACAAGAGGGCTTCACGAAAAAAAAAAATGTAGTTTATATTCCAATCGACGTTGCAAAGACATTTTTTGTGATCTTTTTTGGTTTTCACATCAATTGGTTTTAGTGGTGTAATTAGAAGTGCTAAACCCGTACAACCTTTATATCAGCTACGGCTGACTATGCTATGGATTCTACTATTCGCCTAACCAACTCGACCATTGTGAAGCTTGTTATAATGTCCTAACAATTCGCAACTTGCTACATCGGGAATACAGAACCTGTGTAACTCAAAGACAAATCCCAAAGTAACTTCTAAATCGATTCCGTTTTGTTTAAATATGTAGGTTTTGCAAACTAACTACGTCCTGGAACCAAAAGCATTTTCTATTATTGTAGTAGCCTCATAGTCTGTACGCCGACCGAAACTATAATTTTTCTAAATTTTACTGATTAAAAGGTTGGTAGCTAATAAAATGTAACATTTTTCTAATTTCTATTTTAGTTTAAATTAAGTGAACGTACAGACTTCCCTTCAAGTGGGCGAAGCCACGAACTACTAAATACCTTTTGATACTTTTAGAAATTCACAAAACCCAAAAGATCTAGGACGCTCTGCACTCTAACGACGTCTTACCTTCCTGCCTACGTGTTATGAAAGCGGAATATTAAGTGGCCAAAAATACGTCAAAAATGGATTGGCAGGAACGTCGCAGTGGCTTTAGTATGAATATCGGCGGTGTAACACGTCTACACAGTCGCTGAATAATTAATTTCTATGGGACAGACACACAAGACCATGCCCTCCTCTTTCATACTTCTCGTAGTTTCATAGTATAAGGAAAAGATAAGGGCAAGATGCCGATCATCATCGCGTGTTGGAGTGTCCCATGACCCTTCCTAACTGTAGCAGAGGCGATCTTATGAGAGCGACAACGGGTGTAACTCAGGTGGCAACTGGGCCTAAAAATCTGAGACCCATCGACACTGTATCCATACTAACATTATAAATGCGAAGGTCTGTCTGTCTGTCTATCTGTTACGCTTTCACGGCCAAACCGCTGAACGGATTTTGATGTAATTTGGTATGAATATAGTTGAAGACCCGGGCTCCGGTAAATTTAATTTTTAATTTGACATAACTAGAATGATGTTATTAATCTTTTAAATTACTGAATATTTCTACGCCATACTTTAATGGCAAAACATAGCGTTCCCTATTATTCTGTAACAAACTGCATGTTCATGTATACGTATGTTTTCACAAATAAATTATTTGATTTGATTCAAACATACTTTTTAAACCGCTAGTATATAATATAAGAAGATTACCGCAAACTAACCTACAGGTTTCCAACAAAATTCGGAATGACCATCCAAACATCCTTTTCCCTTTGTATATCTGACTTATACATATAGATTCGTCCACTTATATGGAGTACCTGTGTAATATAGTCAAACGACCATGTATGTACATTCTAGTGGTTCTTTTGACGGCCGCTAAATGACAGAGAGAAATACCCAAGACCCAGACACAATTAATTCTTGTTTAACTTGCCCTGTCTAGGAATGAAAACTAGAAAATCTACATTACACTGATCATTACGTATTATATTTTGCGTATGACGCTTAAGACGCGGACCCACCGCAGAGCACGGAGAGGATACGCACGTGCGTCAAGCTTCGTTTTGAAAATGTATGTGATTGTGTCCAATGCAACCCACCGGACACGCTACGCATGAATTAACACACGTGGCTTGCTCGAATATGGCGCACGTAGTCAAACAAATGAATCCGTGCACCGCGTGGCCGTGCACAGCGTGCGCTGCGGTGGATCCGCGCCTTTATTCACCAGTGTACCCTCGTCATAACGAGTAGTCGCCAGGCGCGTCACGTCGGCCCGTCGTTGGCTCCAATTCACCTCCTGGCATCCTGTAATGACGTGAAGCCGAATGTTGCCATCTCTTTTACATAATCGACCTCTTCGTATGCACTCCTCTAACAATCATTATCCATTATTCCAGGTCACTTCCTTGCAAGTTTGTATGAACTTCCTTGGCATATGAAGAAGGATGAAGTTTTAAAACGAGTAGTGTGTATTTTTAGGGTTACTTTATGGTGAAAAAAGCCCTAGTAATAAGGTTTCTGTTTCTCAGAGCTTAAAGGGTAGGTAGTTCTTCATCTGGTGAAGCCCTCAGAGCCATACCAGTTATGCAATAAGCTATTAGTTACTTTACAAGGCTTTTTAAAACCGATGAAAACAATTAAATTGCACCATTGATTTTATTATACTGCGCGAAACTGCTAAATAAATGGAATTTACCACCGGAAAAATAATCGTTTTAAATTTTGTATTAAAATTTGAACTTTTTCGTTTTTTTACTTTTTTTTTTTACAACTAAGTAGGCAAACAGGCGTACGACCCACCTGATGGTAAGTGGTGGTTACCGTAGCCTATGAACGCCTGCAACACCGGAGATGTCACGAGCGCGTTGCCGACCTGTCCGACCCCTCTGGCGACCCTACTCACCAGCAGGATCACAACACTGTATCACAGTATTATTTGGCTGCCGTCTTCTGTAGGGTGGAGGTACTTCCCCAGACGGACTACTCCTTACAAAATGTCCTCCCTCTTTTGAATTCGTGTCATTAAGTTGTGCCTATTGACGCAATATCGTAAACTTCAAATTTGAAAATTGTGCTCGACAAAAAAAACCCATATTATGAATTTAGTATTTATAAGTTACGAGTAATCGCCGCAAATGTATTCACGGCTATTTTCCACGTCGTTGAAACAAGCAATTAAACATGAGCCCAAGAAAGTTGTACATCCGAGGAAGTTAATAAAACGGATTTGCGCCAAGACTCGCAGATTTGGATCCAGACCCATCTGGAAACGGATGACAAAGTGAAATTTGATGGAATTACTTGTAAAGTTTAATGGGGTACGCTTGTTCAAGGCTTGCTAATTGTATCTAAATTTTTGTAGTTGTTTTATAGAATGAGAATCAGATAGCTAAGATTTTCATGCAAATGGTTTTAGTACCCCACGGATGAAGAAGCCAAGGTTCAACTTGCTTCCTGTTTATAGGACCCCATACCTACATTTTACCAAGGATGCTGAATACCAGGAGTAGAGGAGAAAAAGCAAGAAAGCGGACCATGAACCTAGACAAGGATGTAACGAGGAAAAAACTAATATGAGAGACAGACAAAGCAGCGATTTTATTATTACCTTTCAAATGTGTTGATGATAAAACCAACAATTTTTTGTCCGAAGCTCTACCAAAATTTAATTTAATTATACCTGAATACTCACCCGTATTATTCACTGTTTTGATTCCTCCTAGAGACTGAAAATTAATGAAATGGAAGGTGCAGGGTAAGATAGGGTAATTACAGTTATTTATGGGCGGCTCTCCCCCCACTGCGACTGCAAGTTGTGATTTTAATTCATTCACGAGCCCGCGAGCTCTTTGCACCTCGAATTAGTTTGCATAAAATATCGTTCGTCATTTATAAATGCGTTCTTAAGTGGTTTGTGTTTAAAAGGGTTGTTTTAGGTCGGTGTTGCCTTCATTTGCGGAAGGGCCGTTTTATTTTAGACACCGAAACACAATTTTTCTTTTTCGTTCTTTACATTTTGAAGTCATTACTAAGACAGCGGTCTCGGTCCGGCCGCGTTGAGTCACTATCAGTCTCAGTCAGTGTTTATCTATTAAAATATAGCAAAACATCCAAACCATCCACTATTCATATTTATATTATACATATTAGTGTGGATATTTTATGGATTTTACTCCTCTAAACTAAAATAGCGCCACATAATGTACTAAGTAGTTTTAGGCCCGCGGCGCAATAACAAATTAAGATAACTATTAAGTACTTCTCTCTCTCTCTCTTTAATGCGTTCCCTCATAAATGAGGATCATGCCCCGACGAACAACTTTTTGAACAAGTTCTCGCCACTTGTTCCGATCTTTAGCATATCGGACTGCTGTCACCACAGATGTATCCAGTTGGCTCTTTATCTGGGCCGACCACCGTAATGGGCTTTTCCCTCTCAGTCTTTTGCCTTCCACTTTTCCTGTTACGATATGTTTCTCGATGTTGCCTTGTGTAATATGGCCAAAATATTGCAGTATTCTGCTCCGACAGATCGATGAAAGTCTGGGTTTGTCTTCCAAGTTTAGCTGTTTCAGTATGGACGCATTTGTACGCCGTGCCGTCCATGGGATCCGCAACATCCTGCAGCAGCACCACATTTCGAAAGCGTCCACACTCTCTCTATCCGCCGATTTTAACGTCCACGACTTAACGCTATAGAGGAATATGGGTAATACTAGTGTCTGTACAACTTCGATTTTAGTGTTGTTGCTTATATTTCTTACCCTCCATATCTTCATCAGCTGTGTCATGGCCGTTTTGGACATACCTATTCGTCGACGAATTTCGTACTCACAATTTCCCTTGTTGTTGATCGTGACTCCCAGATAGTTAAAGTCCTCTACCAAGTCGTAAGCGTTCAGTTCTCCAGTACTATGAAGAGTATTAAATCTGTCTATTCGCATAATTTTGGTTTTTGACTGGTTGATTGTGTCGAGTCCGTATTCGTAGCTTACTTTTTCTAGTCGTTCGAGCAGCGACTTTCCTATTCGCCATTTCGCATACGGAGGATGCCAATAGGGTGGTATTATCCGCGTAGCTTAGGTTAGATATTTTAACACCCTTAGATACACCACCATGCCAGTCTTCCAGGGTTTTCTCATGATGTATTCACCGTAAATGTTAAAAAGTACGGGCGAGATGATACAACCCTGTCTAGCCCCTTTTGAGTGTTCTAAAGCATTCAGATGATATTCCTCCAACCCTCACTGTAGCATAACCGATCTGATACAAATTTCTTATGAGATTCACCATGTGTTTGGGTACGCCTGCTTCTTCAATAACCTGCCAGAGTTTTGTCCACCTCACGGACTTTCTGATAGTCAACAAAGCAAATGACCATTGGGGTCTGGAATTCGTATGATTTCTCAATGATCTGCCTAATATTGAGAATCTCTTCTCTAATTCCTTTCCCTTTGACAAATTCAGCTTGCTCTTGTGGAATCTACCAACTCAAAAACGAATTAAGCCTACTGTATTATATAGGCTTTTTTGTTTTTAAGTTTACCAATAGCATCCTTTACTTCTGAAATAATAATATCTGGTTCATTGTCAAACGTTTGCAGTTCGGCATTTGGTATATAGTCTTTGTAAAGGATTTCACAGTATTCTCTCCATCGATTAACCACTTGAGCAATGTCATGAATAGAGTTGCCATCTTTATCATCTATGATCCAAGATCGGAGAGTAAACTTTTGTGTAATTTGACGAATTTTCTTAAACAGGTTTGCGGTTTGATATCTTTGTGCATGCTGTTCTATATCCGCACATATATTACTTAGACATGCATTTTTATCGCGTCTACACATGTTTTGCACTAATCTGCATAAGTGTCTGTACTTAGATTTATTATTGGGCTCGCATCTGCCTTTCTGCCAGAGGAAGGAGACCTCTCAGCTATAACATAGAGTACTAAGGTTATTTTTAATTTCTACGCTTCTTTAACAGATGACGAGTCATCCCACGTATACGGCGTCATTACATCGGACGGCCTCTTCGACGGCACGATATGGACGCCGACCGAGGAGTACTACATCGAGCCGCTGTCACGGTACAACGTCGACCATCCCACAATGCACAGCGTCATCTATCGAAGGTCCGATGTAGAGGAACCTCAACAAGAAGGGACGCCCTGCGCTTCACATCTCCTCCACATCAAAAACACCAGGGGCCATCCCGGCGAACTCTTCAATTTCACGAACCATCAAAACCTAGAAGACCTTACTGTAAATAATCACACAGACGACTTGCGCGGCGAAATAAATAGGCGCAAAAAACGATGGCTCCCCGACGACGAAATGCAAGACGACCAGCCAAAGAAAAATCCCGAATTACCTTTAGATTTAAATTTCACTTATACGCGGAGCACAGATGAAGAGAAGGAAAGGAAAGAGTCAAATACGAAGAAACCAAAACCTAAGTACGATATAAGTAACCTCGTCACTAAAGTACGATACGATTCCGAAGAGTCGAGACGGGTGCTCGACGAGCGTAAGAAAACTATTTATATTAGTAAAGATACTAGAGATTTAGTTAAAAAAGAGCCGATGAGTACATTGGCGAATGGGACTGAGAAGCCGCCGGTGGTAGTGGATCCGAGGAAGACAACTTGCCTGGTGTATCTGCAAGCTGATCATATGTTCTTCCAAAGATATGGGACAGAAGAAGCGTGTATTGAGGTCATGACACGTCATATACAGAAAGTCAACGCTATATACAAAGTAACAGGTAAGACTTATCAAATTCCTGTTTTTTTTTACTAAACAAAATAGGTATCACTATTGTGTGTTACAATGATGAACACAATATATCGCATCTAATTTAACACTGAATAATATAAAGGTTCCAAAATAAGTAGGCAGATAAAGAAGAATAATAAATCTCATTACACGTAATGCAAAATAATGGATTAACTCAGATTTCCCGTTCTCGTTAGGTGGCACAAAATTGGATGAGACACTCGTGACGCGACGTTCATACTTGTATTGTACCAGAGTATTTTTAATAAGCAAGTACATTTCTTTTTTGGTAATACGAATAAACATGTAAACAATGTTACCAAAAATACATACTTATTTTAATTAATGTTTACAAATGTTGTTACAAATAAGCGTCATATTTCTTCACAGTCACTTCTTCGGTCTGTTGAAATTAAATTACAATTAATGAATAAGATCCAATTTTATTTAAAAAAAAATACACTAAAATCTAATTGTACAGTTAACTAAAACTATATCATCATAATAAATATCTTTAACTAAAAACTAAAATTGAGAAAAAATCTAATTAATTATAAAGTTTATAAGGTCACAGAAAATATAATAGGTAATACTGACGTACGTAGGTAGGTAGGTACGAATTTAAAGATAAAAATATTCATTAAAAAAAATACAACTATTTGTATCTTTATATTCTTTAATTTTCAACAGTAATTCCGTTTCAATCACTCTTTAAAAAAATAAAGGAAACAACTAACCAGGTGACTTCAAATCGATAGAAAAGTGAGACGCCTGAGAAAATAATTCGGTTTTCTTTAACAAAATAAATTTGTTTTCAGATTTCAATCAAGACGGGAAGCCAGACAACATCACGTTTATGATAAAAAGAATAAAGGTCCATACATTAGACGCTCTGAAGGACCCAGCTTACAGGTTTCCCAACAATTATGGCGTTGAGAAATACTTGGAGCTTTTTTCAGGTATGTGATTTAAACATGAAAGAGGTAAAGGTATTAAAAAATCAATAATGGTTATTAATTAAACGAAGTGGATATAAGTAAGAGGAAAAGGTACAGAAGAAGACATTGGGCGGATTTTGATGCAAAATATTTAAAATTCGGAGTAGTCCGCAAAACAAGATGTTTCTTACTTTTTTTTGTCTTGCCCTTTTGTGTTCGCAGTTTTACCGATTTTTTCCATTTCGACATGAATTCCTCGAAACGAAGATAAATTATGATGAATACTTAAGCAGTCTTCTTTACATAAAAGGGCATAAAAGAAAGGATAGGTACCTATAACAAAAGTATTTGAAAAAATCTCATTCTTAATCAACAACACGGACGACACCCCCGGGACTCCTCCACCAGAATAATAAATTAAATGTTTAAATTACCAACATAAGTCACTTTGTTAATATAGTTTACCAAATTATTTCGGGGCTAGAGAGCGTTCAAATGGCCCCTAGACAGTCATATCGCCGTCAGTAAGACCAGTAAGACGTAAACCTTCGTGATGAGATACAGGTGTATGAATAACTAGCTTTTTCCGCGCAGCTCCGCCTGCGTCAAAAAGTAGCCTATGTTTGACCCCGGGTCTTCAACTATATTCATACCAAATTTGATCAAAATCCGTTCAGCAGTTTGGCCGTGAAAGCGTAACAGACAGACAGACAGACAGAAAGACAGACTTTCGCATTTATAATATTAGTATGGATATACAGTAGCATATCAATTGTCTTACAATCGCACGCAGATAAGTGATTGATATTTAAGCAATTTCTTCAAAAGCGAAAAAAAAGCTTCCATCAAAGTGATTTTTTTAATCCATACCACAGTCCATACTAAGGAGTTGCATACGTAAATAAGGCGGCTTAAATAAATCAATATAAAAATTCGTAGTTTTCTTTTGAATTCTAAAAATTGTCTCTGAGCGGTAGTGTAGTAGTACTTTTTGTGTAGGAATGATGAACTTTCCGTAATATTAATGAAGCGATTAATGTAATTTATTTCATTTCAGAGGAGGACTACGACGCGTTTTGTTTGGCGTACATGTTTACATACAGGGACTTTGAGATGGGAACCCTAGGTTTGGCTTGGACTGGAGACCTCAAGAACGCTGGTGGGGTCTGCGAAAAGAATGGGGTAAGTGTTTGTTATAATTATCCGATTGACGCCAGAGTGTTTTATTCTGCTCGGTGGCTCACTGGTTGACTACTTCCATCTCATTTATAGTACTGTATTATCAGCGATATCTGACAGGATTATCTAGAAGATTTCTAAATGAATCAATCGATGAATTAAATATTACAAAACATTTCACATTAAAAATTAAACATTTTAACAATATTGAACACTTCTTGGAAAGAATTTAATTGCTATCGTTGGAAGGAAATCGACACGCAAAGAAGAAGATGAATGGGATAGGTTGCCTTCACTGGCAAAGATGGGTGCGTGGTCACAGTAGCCTATTGTAGTAACACCTAGAGGACGACACTCGCTCTGCCAACTCGTAGCCTATATTTACCCAACAGTCAGTGTTTCTCACCATTCAAACCAGAACACAAACACTATTTGTGTCATAAAATGATCATTTGTTTTTATTGTTCCAGCACTACCGCGGTAGTATGAAATCTTTGAACACGGGCATCGTCACGTTACTGAATTATGGCAAGCACGTGCCGCCCGCAGTCTCGCACGTCACGCTCGCGCACGAGATAGGACATAATTTTGGATCTCCGGTAAGTGTGACTTTTTTTGACATCTAGAAGCCTAGCCGAGGAACTTCGACGTCACAACGAAATGTCCAGTTGTACAGTTTTTTAACCCTAAGCTAACTATTTTAATTTGATGACGGGATATTTAGTTATAATGTAACTGTATTTAGCGTTTTTTTTGGCAACAAGCATAAAAACCGGCCAAGTGCGAGTCGGACTCGCCCACCGAGGGTTACGTACAAACCTGTAGGTATATAAGTAAAAGTTCACCCATCACGACAATCATGAATTTCAATTTAATACCTCTACGCGTTCACGAGGCTTTCCTCGTAAACGCGTAGAGCCCCTTTGGGTAGTAAGTATAAAATTATGAAAAATATTTGTATTATATGATGAAACTAAATTTTTTTCCTTTATCTGTGCTATGAGACGTTGCTTCGTACCTAATTTCAAGATTCTGAGTTCACGGGAAGTACCCTGTAGGATTCGATTCCCTTACGAGTATCGAAAATGTTGCGGAAATTTGCGGCATAATCGGCTGTATCTTTTGATTGCGTTGGCTTAGAAATTTGATTTTGTCATAGCTTCAAGGGACAGTAGACCAAAGTATTTGATATAAATTCCAGCTTGATACCTCCACGCGTTCCTGAAAAAAAGTGAAGCGAAGACGGGCGGACGGACGGACAACAAAGTGATCCTATTAGATTTTCGTTTTTTCCTTTACGAGGAACGGAACTCTAAAAATCACATCAAACTTTGTATAACTTCCCAACATTCAAGCTTGTTCTCGAACACTTTACGAATGGTAATCTACTATTATTATGCACATACCCTCAAAATCTTGAAATGTAAAATACAGCGCCGAAATTGCTATTCTCATCTTCACGCCAAAAGTCCCTGAAATGCCCTGAATTCTAATAGTGGTATTAGAATGTCATTGATATTTCTTTATTAAAAATTCAGTCGGGACATTTATTTTTTCTTCCAGCACGATCCAGAGCGCTGTACGCCGTTCGGCGAGGACGGCAACTACATAATGTTCGCTCGGGCCACCAGTGGGGACAGAAAGAACAACAATAAGTTCTCGCCATGTTCCTTGCAGGCCATCGACCCCGTGCTCAACAACAAGGCGCGGTCGCTGAAAGGGTGCTTCACAGGTAAGCAGTAAGCAAGTTTTGTCTTTAATTCCTAAAAAAAACGTAAACCGACTTCCATTCTTTGTCCAACTTAGAGATATTCAGAACCTGGGCAGCGGAGTAAATTGGCCTTGTAGTCTAACGAACTAAATATTAACGATTATAGAAGTTATGAGACGGTTTTGAGATAATAATATCATACGCAAACGCCTGGGCGTGAAGGATCGTTTGACCAGCTAGCTTGGTCAATGCCATACTACATTTTACCCAAGTAAGACGGACCCTAAATATCATTACTTTCGTTACATTATTATTATTTTGACTCGCTCACACTGAAGTCAACTTAGGGCTGGTTTAGACGGAACCAGTGTTGGCAATCCAGTAGCGTTCATGGACACGAAATTTACCCACACACACAAACAATTTCGTTTCAATGAGCGCGTCCACAGACAAATTAGCTACTGTAAATGAGGGCTCATTTACGTGCTGAGTACTCTGTGCTCCCAATTGAGTAATCATTGAGTATTTAACATTACCATTGTATTTCAGAGCCACAACCAGCTATCTGCGGGAACGGCGTGGTGGAAGAAGGCGAGGAGTGCGACTGCGGCTGGGCTTCGGAGTGCACCGACGTGTGCTGTCGCCCGCAGGCTGCCAGACCTAACTATAAGCCTTGCACATTGACTGAGCATAGCGTCTGCAGTCCTAGTCAGGTAGACTACCCTCTCTCTTTTGTCTTATGCTTTCCCGATTGTATGCCTACTGGTTGTTTTGGAGCTCAGTGTCCGCACCACGCATACCCTCCACTGCGAAGTCGAACCAACGGTTTATTCTACTTGGGACACCTGGGTGATATCACTTTTGTTATCAAATTCCACATTTTTGTGCCGTGTGATCCGTTGGCAAATCACCTGGGATCTCAAATTCCACAGCAATTAAATTATGTATTTTTGTTTCCTCAACTTTTTGGGTTTTCCCACAGTCACGCCGCTATTTCAAGGACAAATTCTAGATTCGTATTCTGTGTCTTATGCGCAACATGAGGATGTACTGCATAAATATTTTTACTTTACTTACTACGATGGCGCAGAAACACAAATTGGATAGTGACCTCCGCCTTTTCTTGCGGTCTTGTACTATTTGCCGCCAATCGCTCACTCCCAGGCTCCGTAGGTCCTTCAGCACCTCTTCGCTCCAATACCTCATCGACTCATCGATTTTTTTTTATTATTCCTTATTATATTTTATTTTATTCATTCCTATAATGTCAATGTAACATTTCCCACAGGGTCCATGCTGCACCGCGTCTTGTACGCTCAAGTTCGGCGACAAATGTCGGTCCGACAACGGCTGTCGCGATGCGGCGCACTGCGACGGCAAACGTGCCGCCTGTCCCGCTAGCCGACACAAGCCCAACCGGACCAGATGTGATAAAGAACTGGTGTGCTATAAAGGGGTAAGTTATGATTACGACCGATAACCTTAAAGAAATAACAAAATATCAAGGAACTTAGGCAGAGACAACCAGCAGACACAAGTCAATTCGGACAAAATGTGACAAAGAACTGGAGGCTGATTCTCGTGACTTTATGGAAAACTTGAGTTCGAGATGCGATGCGCCCTTGCCCTAGTGCTGCGGTGAGGTATTGTTTTTAGCGAAACTTCGCTAAATTAATAATGAAAGTTTTTGTGCTCTTTACACAAACGATTAAAAATAGTAATATAAACAATACTCGTCATATAAGATTAAAATGTAGAGCAACTTACACCAACAGCAAGAGGTCATCGTCATCAACATTTTATCCGCAAAACGTCCTACGCTGCTGGATGTACCTTCTTCATACATTTGCAACCTGATCAATTTAAAGCCATCATAAAGGAACCAAGGATTTGAATTCACTTTATCACTCTAGGAACGTAATGTTTAACTCTATGTAAATTCCTAGGAATGCACTGGCTCGATCTGCCTGGCGTACGGCCTGGAGTCCTGCCAGTGCACGCCGCGCAAGGACGACCCGCGAGCCGCGTGCGAGCTGTGCTGCCGCAAGCCCGGCGAGCGGTGCCTGTCCTCGTTCCAGTGGAACACGCCGCCTTACGACGTGCCCGACATGTACGCGAAGCCGGGCACGCCTTGCAATGAATATAACGGGTGAGTTGCTCCACTTTTCAGCTGGCTTAAAACTTCTACTGACGTTCCTGCTCCAGAACAATCTATGTTGGAGCAGTACGAGGGGCATGCTAAAAGTAATTAGATACTCTTTACTCTATAATTTAATACTAGCGTATTATACACCATCTTAAACCTTGGTTATTTAGTTATCACTCAAAATATATTTGAATAATTTTTTTTTCTTCACAAAACCCGCTTATGTTGGTAAGAATTTGGCAGAAATTTGTTTGGTACAATGAAAGTTGGTTGACGTGAATTGCGCGGCATCAGATGGCTCGTTTTTTAAAAGATCTGTTATATTGCTACAATATCAATGACTAGTTAATTCTGAGTAGTATGTGTCAATTTAGGTCAATATTATCATCTTAGTACGTGCGACCGGAGTAAGAAATCCGGCACCTTCTTTAGCACCTCGACAACGCCCCCCAACAAACGTTTACAAAACACTTGATTTTTTTTTATTAAAAAAAATGTTCATTGTTTTACCCGACCAGTAAAATAGCAGGCTTTGCCATATTGCGGAAATATATTGGAACTAATTTATTTTACTAGCAACTAAGCATTCATGTAACATTCCGTCATCTCAACGTCATCTACCAAAAAGAGACAGGAGTGGACGTTGTGTATTTTGTGATAAATAGTGATATGAGATATACGAATAAAAATGAAGGATTGATTTCGATTTATAGAAATGACATTGTCAATTTTGTTCTTGACATGACACATAAGTACATGACATACAACATGTTGCCACATAAAGACGATCAGTAGCGACGCCAATGCAGGTCAGGTATTTTCCTGGTCGGACAACACCACTACGCAAAAAAATGTTAAATATAAAATTAAAGACCTCCAGAATTTCTCCCTTGCATCTAGATAGAAGTGTATGTGCGACTTTCTCTAACATAAAGACTCCACCCAAACATGCAAGTACAACGGAACACAAATTATATAATAATGAAACAACATTTCAATCTATTGACTACAGCAAATCTAACAGTTCGGACAAGGTAATAACATCTTATTCTTGCAAGGAACGTATAAAAAGAAATCACGAAAATAAACCGAAGAGACAAATTATTATATTGGCGGATCAACAGGGAAAAGGACTAAGGCAACATTTACAAGACTTGCTTGGTACCGAATTTAAAACTATTATATGATCTTTGTTTTCCTACACTAATGAAGAGAACATTTGCTAAAAGTCAACCTAAATGGATCTCTAAAGGAATTAAAAAATGTAGCAAACGTAAGAGAGTACTGTTGTGGAAATACAGACATATTCCTAATAATGCTAATAAACTAAGGTTCAAGGATTATTCGAAACGTTTTAAAAACATAATCAAATTAGCACAGAAATCTCAAAATAATTATTATCTTGAAAACTCTACTAATAAAAGTAAAGCAACATGGAAGATAATAAATCAAACCAAAGCCAATGAGCCTAGAGAAAATGTATCTACAATAAAACATGACGGTAACATTATCACAGATCCGAAAGATATAGCGGAGGCCTTCAATAACTTTTTTTTAAATAAAAGTAAGAAAAATGACGCTAAATCATACAATTACCCTAACAATTCTCTGAACACAATTTTTATGACACCGACAACTATATTTGACATTGCAAACATTATTAAATCCTTAAAAAATACTAATAGTTCTGGACATGATGGTATTATTACAAAAATTATTAAAGATGTAACAGATGAAATATCACCTGTTCTAAGTTACATCATAAACTTGTGCATGGAACAAGGCATATTTCCTGAAAAATTAAAAATATCAATTATCAAACCTATATTTAAAAAAGGTGATAAACTTAGCGTAAACTGTTTTAGGCCTATTGCACTTGTTTCCATTTTGACAAAATATTTGGAAAAGTTATACATAAATTAATGTATTCTTTTCTCGAAGGTAACAATGCATTCACTCCAAACCAATACGGTTTTAGACAAAAAAAAAACAATAAATACGGCTATATACGAATTCTTGGGTAACGTGATGGGGTGCATGGATAAAAGAATTCCAAACGCCGCACTTTTCATGGATATGACGCAAGCATTCGATAATGTTGATCATGATAAACTTCTGGACAAACTGTACAGCTACGGAATACGTGGTAATGCCTACTCATTGATAAACTCCTACCTAAAAGGCCGAACACAGGTAACTCAAATTGTAAAACACTGCGCTAAAACAAATACGGAACAAAAATATAACTCTGAAACAAAAATAGTCGAATGTGGTGTTCCACAAGGCACAGTCTTGGCACCCCTTCTGTTCATTATTTATATAAACGATATTATTAATGTTACAGAATATAAAATGACCCTCTTTGCAGACGATTGTACAATATTCTTCGAAAATAATTCAAAATCTGACCTAGAATCTAGCGTTAACAGCACATTAACAAAGGTAATAAACTGGCTTAATCAAAATAACCTGACATTAAATATAAATAAAACTAAAACCATGACATTCATACAAAGAGGCAATGACCTTAATACAATACATGTCAACTATCTTAATAACGAAATCGGAGAAACCAGAGTTACAAAATTTTTAGGATTATATATTGACAGGAACATGAATTGGGAATCGCACGTTGAACATGTATGCAAAAAACTAAATCAATTTTCTTACGCCCTATATAGACTGCAAATGATAGTTAATAGAGATACTGTACTGACTGCATATCATGCATATGTGGCTTCTACTCTAAGATATGGTGTCATATTTTGGGGTAATTCCACTAACAAGGAAATGGCTTTCAAAGCTCAGAAACGATGCATTCGTGCAATATGCAAACTCAAACAAACTGATTCATGTGTTCCACACTTTAAAAGTTTATGTATACTTACCTTACCTTGCATGTATATTTTTGAATGTGCTTTGTTTGCTAAGAATAACATAAATCAATTCAAACATCGTGAGCGTGCTCGCAGCTCTGACAAACTATGTGTAACTACATATAAGACAAAGTTAATGAGAGAATCTGTCTTTGCAAAAGCACCACAGATTTACAATAAACTTCCAAAATACCTGCGTACACTGGATGATATAAAGCTATTCAAGACAGCTCTTTATAATTTGCTTATTGATAAATGCTATTATAGCTTAAAAGACTACTTTAGTGATGATTTGGAAAGTCTGATTTATTATCAAGCTCAATCGTAGCTTAAGTTTGTGATGCGTCTATTTGAAACAATTCCTGAATTTGACTATAATATTTTGTAATGAATGCATGTAATGAAATGTAACTTTTGACCTTTAATTATTTTATATTGTAAACCCTAGCGGTAGGACATATCGATCCTATATATTTACTATTTCCACCTTGTACAACATATGATCCACAATGAAATAAATGATTGATTGATTGATATATATCTCATCCACCTTATCCCCTAGCTTAGGGGCTTGCGTTTATTACTTGTGCGCAAAAATTAGCTCCCTATAAATTCGAAATTTCTTAGATATCTTAAAAAGAGTGGTCAGAGGAAACGTATATTACATGCTCAAGGTAAGTACTTTGAAAAATTGATAGTAAAAAGTGTAATAATTTTTGAGTAGGTATCTAGTTTGTTTGGCATGCCCCTCGTATTGGGCCAATTTTAGTCGTCTCTACATACTTGCCAGCTTACTCTTCTGCTCCCGCGCAACAAGATTGCGGCGGGAGCAGCAGTTCGTCTCATTTCTACACACTTGTTAGCTCATTTTTGTCTCACGGCGAATTGGTCCAACCATGCTACAGTCGCTGGGCACGCCTTGCAATGAATATAATGTTTGAGTTACGCCACTTTATATCAAGTGGATTCCAATGGTCTTTAAAATCCACCCAAATGCGAGCACGCGATAGGGCGCAATACATACTCGCAAATAAAATACATTTCGCATTTAGATAGATGTATTTTAGTGTAGACTGAAGTGTAAGCTGAAGTTTGAACTGGGAAACAAGCTTGGACGATGATGATGACTTCTTTCTCCTTCCAGATACTGCGACGTGTTCCAGAAATGTCGCGAGGTGGATCCGTCAGGACCGCTGGCCACGTTGCGCAAACTGTTGTTGTCTGACGAGAGCATTGCCGGATTCAGACGCTGGATGTTGAGGCACTGGTACGCTGTGCTGCTGATCCTACTGGCTGTGATTGCTTTGTTGGTAAGTTGATAATGATGTATTTTAGTTTTGATTAAAATGACCCGGGATGAATGGCCATATTGATTTTTTAAAAATTTTTTTGTCGATTTTTATTTTAGATCTACGTCTGTCTCAGTACTCATTTGTGCGAAGTTTCAGTGCCTCTACATGACATTTATTTACGCAGACGCTAGCAAATGCGTCAAGATTTCTATGGAATTTCTTAGATGCCTTACTTTTCGTCAGGGGCGCTGTACAGATTTTCCATACAAAATTGTTAATCTTATGGTCAATAAGTAAATCTTATGGTAGAGACAGACAGAAAGATTGATTAAGTAAATAAAAGTTACTTTTGTTTTAAAATCTTCAGGATTAGGATACATATGTATACATAGATGAAGACGCTTATCCTTCACCTATTTTTTATCCAATATGATGATACGTCTATCGTAGAGACGTTTAAATCGAGCCATGTCTTAGTATAATAAATTAATAATATTCCTTGTTTACCTCAGCGCTGCTGTCGCGTCCTAGACGCGGTGATAGAAATAGAAGATAAACAGTCACATTTTTAATCCCCTTATATGGTAACTGTGTGAAGTGCAGTAGAAAATACAAAGGAAATTATTGGAAAAATGCTAGGTGCAACGTAAAACGTAAAATCGTTGCTAAAGAAAGTCTGTGGTAGTAGAAAAATGGGTGGCCTTGTACCAGCAGTGGGACACGTGTGGCTATTAAAAAAAATATTTGGTGTGTAGCTAGTATTTAATGAGAGTGTCCAGCCAGCTGCATATTTTTACACTTATAAGATAAGCACCTTGTATAACTGTATTGTATTGTAGATTTGAAACCTGTAGTCTGAGCTAAAATATTAATAAATAATTTCCGATAAATTTACAAATGTAGGTGAAATGAAACGTCTTTAAATTTAAAGACGCCGAAAAACAATGGCTAAATCAGGTAGGCATAGCATAGCACAGGGTATGTTTTGTGGCCTACTCGATTTATTTAAGTAGGGGCATGGAAGTAAAGTATACATTATTAGGTACCTTATTCAAAAGGAATAATTGTGCCAACGTCCTTTTTGTACACGGCCTATCTTGCCCTTAACAATTTTTTTTTAATAGTGTGTCTTTTTATCGTAACTCCTCGATCTATAAAGTAATTTTAAAAATAATAATTTATAATAAACATTTTACTTTCAAATATCGAACTTATTAACATTTTTCTTGTAAAAAACCGTTTTTTTTTGCCATTTAAGTCTATAATGTCTATTTTTTAAAGAAAATTATACCTACATATTTATTTTTATTTAGTGAAAATTTTACTTATTTATTTGAATAATATTTTGAACCTATTATCTTCGTAAAGACCATATTCTAAAGAACAAAACACCTTTATTCCATTCTATTCTTCCCAGATCGCGAGCACCCGTTTCCTCGGGCGCTCCGGCAAGAAGTTGAAGTCTGTGACCATCATCCACTCGTCCACCACCGAGACCGTCCGCCTGCCTGACGCCCCCGATCAGGGGCTCATTGTGCACACGGCTGTCAGGTGAGATCTACGTCTCCGAAATATAAGATTAACAGGATTAAATGCGTATAATACCATTATGCTTCCGACGTTCCAACCGTGTTACAACAGCCGTGGTCACGGAACGACTGGTATAATTGACAGACTGTAATTTTGTTTTGAATATTAAAAAAGTTAATCTTCGTCTTGTTCTCCTAGTTGCGTTTACAGCTACTCGTCGGAGCCTAGGGTACGCTATAAGTCATGGTCATTGATTTGGCGGCACTGATCGACTGCCGTTTGACCTCCGTGACCCTTTTTACTGAGAAACCAGACCAACAGGAACATGACCCGAGGTGTGTTGGTGGCCGACACTGTCAGACTTTTTTCAGACTGCCTCTTATACAGCCTAACGACCGCCATCTATCGATAACAACCGGTACCAACGGCTTAACGTGTCATCCGGAGGAGGTAGGAAATGCCACTAAATGGCGACCAAGTAAATACAAGTCGCGGCCGCGCTTCGCCGTCGCTTGTCACGTGAAATCGTTGTTAGTTCTTGTAGGCTGTCAGGTGTGATCATTCATTCCTATCGAGTGGATTACATTGTCAATCGACCATGTGCAGTAAACC
Organism: Euzophera pinguis; assembly: GCA_947363495.1. Lineage (NCBI taxonomy): Eukaryota > Metazoa > Arthropoda > Insecta > Lepidoptera > Pyralidae > Euzophera > Euzophera pinguis. Next base: position 4,345,485 of record OX376161.1, on the reverse strand, counting down.
CTGGTGTCTGAGATTCGGAACCGCTTTTCGGCCTCGGCGTGGTTCCTTTAACGACCACCATGTGCCAGCTGGGACGAAATCATCTTTTTTATCAGACTGTATATAAATCCTAGCCAAACTGGAAACAACTAAACAAAGTATTTATCAGTTACCGACGATAGTTACATAAATTTTATTTTTATAATCTTTTGCTAATTTCAAAATCGCTTGTAGGTAAAAGTATACATGCTTTGCATGGATTTGGAGCGGGCGGCGTGTAGTGTCAGTATTTTCATATCAATCAATCAATCAAATCATTTATTTGTGAAAACATAGGTAGAACATAAAGGTGTTAGTGTTAGAGTAGCAATTCAGAATCACTATGATTTTGCTGATAGACACAGCTTACAAATATACCTATAATAAAATGTCAAATTATTAGAAATATCATGCAAGAAGTCATTTACAGAATAGTAACTTTTGTCAACTAAAAATGAAAATAATATCTCTTTGAATTTCATAAGACATTGCATTTTTATCGTATTTGGTAGCTTATTATACATCTTGGATGCCATTCCCATAACACTCTTTTTTATTTGAGCCATAGTGCATCTCTGTGTGCAGACATTATAAATATATTGTGTTCGTAATCGTTATCGTGCATTCGACAGCCTGGCAAACAAATGTGGATTACTTTTTTCAAATACAGCAACTTCATAAATGTATAGACATGGCATTGTCAGTATTTTCAATTTGCCAAAATTTAAGTCATTGGACTTAATTTTTGGCAAACAGCTATCTCTAGGACTTAGTCCACACATTGCCCTAACACATCTTTTTGTGCTTTGAAAATGGTCTCTCTATCAGTATTGTTACCCCAAAAAATTATCCCATATTTTAGTATTGGTGTTACAAGACCGTGATAAGCTGTTAATAATATTTCTAAAAGGATGTTGTGCCTACTATGTTCAGATAATTAAAATAATACTCGGTTTTTACTTATAATAAGCTTATAATAATAATATTTCCAGCTAGGGCTCTCAAATCGCTTTGCATGCCTCGAGGATTGCGTTTCCGTGGACGAGATTAATAACGGATTTGTAGAAGTTGTCCAGGCGGTGGGAAAGAAGATCTTCAAATCCCGCCCCAAAAATAAACCACAAAAACTCTCACCTCAGACCCTGGATCTGATGGCTAAGCGACGGTCCATGATGCTGCAGACCTCCGAAGACGCCGACGTCTACCGGCAGCTCAATAGACAAATCCGGAAATCTTTGCGGAACGATACTCGCTCCTTCAATACAGAACGTATTAAGGAGACGATAGAGCAAAACAAAGGCTCCAAAGTGTTCGCAAAGGTGGAGTCTATTGGGCAGAGCCGACTGACCAAGCTGAAGACGGAGGACGGCAACGTGGTATCGACGAGAGCCGAGGTGCTGAGGGAGATCGAGAGGTTTTACGGACAACTCTACACTTCAGTAGCCAAACCCGTTGAAAGCTTGGCCAAAGACCCAAGAGCCAAGCTTACCCGACACTATACGGAAGATATCCCGGACATCAGCCTGTACGAGATTAGGATTGCCCTTAAACAGCTCAAGAACAACAAGGCGCCGGGCGAAGACGGAATCACAGCAGAGCTTCTGAAAGCGGGCGGAACGCCGGTACTGAAAATCCTTCAGAAGCTCTTTAATTCCGTTTTGCTCGAGGGAGTGACGCCAGAGGCGTGGAACAGGGGCGTGGTGGTTTTGTTCTTCAAAAAAGGTGACAATACCCTATTGAAGAACTATAGACCCATCACGCTCCTGAGCCACATCTATAAGCTGTTTTCGAGGGTAATCACGAATCGGCTCGCGAACAGGCTCGATGCCTTCCAGCCTCCCGAACAAGCCGGTTTCCGTAAAGGGTTTAGTACCATAGACCACATCCATACGCTTCGGCAGGTTATACAGAAGGCCAAAGAGTATAACCGGCCACTATGCCTAGCGTTTGTGGACTATGAGAAGGCCTTCGATTCGATCGAAATGTGGGCGGTGCTTCAGTCTCTCCAGCGGTGCCGCATAGACTATCGGTACATCGAAGTGTTGAAGTGTTTATACAGCAACGCCACCATGTCAGTCCGAGTACAGGAGCAGAGCACGAGGGCTATTCCATTGCAGAGAGGTGTAAGACAGGGAGACGTCATTTCTCCGAAACTGTTTACCGCTGCTCTGGAAGATGCCTTCAAACTCCTGGAATGGGAAGGACTTGGCATCAACATCAATGGCGAGTATATCACTCACCTTCGTTTTGCCGACGATATCGTGGTCATGGCGGAATCGCTGGAGGACTTAAGTACCATGCTCAGCGACCTCAACGTGGTCTCCCAACAGGTGGGCCTTAAAATGAACATGGGCAAAACCAAGGCAATGTGTAATGTCCATGTTACGCCATCACCGGTTTCAGTCGGGAACCACACCCTTGAAGTTGTAGACCATTATGTCTACCTGGGTCAGATGATCCAGGCTGGCAACTCCAGCTTCGAGGACGAGGTCTTTCGTCGAATCCGACTCGGATGGGCGGCGTTCGGGAAGCTACGTAGCGTCTTCTCGTCTAAAATACCTCAGTCCCTTAAAACTAAGGTATTCGACCAGTGTGTGTTACCAGTGATGACATACGGGTCCGAAACGTGGTCTTTGACTATGGGCCTCATAAGAAAGCTCAAGGTCGCCCAGAGAGCTATGGAGAGGGCGATGCTCGGTGTTTCCCTACGAGATCGAATCAGAAATGAAGAGATCCGTAGGAGAACAAAAGTCACCGACATAGCCCAGCGGATTAGTTCTTTGAAGTGGCAGTGGGCGGGGCACATAGCGCGGAGAACCGATGGCCGATGGGGCAGAAAGGTTCTCGAATGGCGACCACGTACCGGTAAGCGCAGCGTTGGACATCCACCGACCAGATGGTCAGATGACCTGAAAAGGGTCGCAGGCAGACGCTGGATGCAGACTGCTGCCAACCGATCATTTTGGAAATCATTGGGAGAGGCCTATGTCCAGCAGTGGACTGACTGCGGCTGAAATGATGATGATGATGATGATGACTTATAATAATGTAATGCCGCAATAAAATTTATTTTTTATACCGATAATAATAATAAATTGTTTTTTCAGGTCTAAACTTCCTCTGAAGAAAAAGGTAGCTTTGCGCACCAGAGCCTACCGTAACAAGAAGGACCTCAAGAAACAAGGTGACAAAGCCTCGCCGTCGCACAATGCCAACAAAAAAAGAGTAAGTACCTAGTAAGAAGTAGAAAACCACACAGTTGTTTGGAGAAACTAAAGATGAAAAATCTGACGCATAGTATTTATAGAAATTACGTATAGTACTGTAATATAGTTTATTATAAAACCACTGTGATAATTATTATGCGCTGGACTAAGACAGTAAAATGCACTATCTACACTAAAAATTAATGTCATAATATCATCCGTGATATTCGTGATATTCAATAAGTTTATCCAAGAGTAAATTTACAAATGATTTTTTACAGAAACCAACGCCACCCAAGCCAGAGGAAGCTCACAAAGTCACAAAAGAAAGCACAGCAATAGTGACCAATGCGGAAGGAAAGTCGCCCAAGCACATAATACTGTCCAAACACAAGAGTAAAATGAAGAAACGAAAGACTAAAGTGAAGAAGGAAACCATAGACTACAGTTCTATGCAGAAGCATCCTTCCTCCCCAACTAAAGATACTGAAGCGTTAACGAAAGTGCAGAAATGGCTTCTCAGCACACCGCAGCCCACAGTCATACCAAAATCTAAATCTATACCGCTAGGTCTTACAGAAAGAACGCATAGACAAATACAAAAGGGTACAAGAAAAGCCAGACCGTCCAAGAGTGCAACCAACCTCCTATCTGGCGAAAAGGCTAGACTCCAAGTTGTGTTCAAACCGCCCTTCCGATTCAGTGTTAAAATTTGCAAAAGTGATAAAACAAAAGTGGTTTTAGATAAATCGTCCAAACCCGACGTGGATCGCAAACGACATGACGTCGTACCTCAGACTGCCCTAGCCGACCTCGCCAAAGCCATTCCCTCCAAAGCTCCAAAACATTCCAACTCTAATAGAGTAGTAGATAATACTCCGATAGCTCCTAAAGTGGAGAAATCGCAGAATCAGGATTGCGGGAATCACGGCTACGCAAACTTGCCACGCAGTGCCAGCGATTGTAAGATAACTAAGAATATTCCCGACGTTAAGATTAGAAACGGGCATAAAAAGAGCAATTCGGTAGGTCAGAAGAAGGAAACTACAGACAGTCGTCAGAATCTCATTGCACACGAAGACCTAGACAATGCTCACGTGTACGAAAATATACTCATGTCTCAAGAGGCTTTCGTGCCGAAGAGTTGTAGCATGCCGCGGCGGCAGAACGGCGTCGGCATCGCGCGGCAGAGCAGCTACGGACATCTTCCGCGAGCACAGATCCGGCCGCACAGGCACAGCACCAACAACGTCAACAGATCGAGGAATAACAGTAACAGTGATCTGGAACACTTCTACAGTGTCATAGAATCCTTGCGGAGAAATAATTCTAACAACGACACGTGCAACACGAACACCAGCAGTTCCTCCGGCAGCAGTCGCCACGAAGCCGCTCTGTCGAAAGGCAACTCGACGTCTCGGCCGCTCGGCCCGGGGAGGATGCGACAAAACAGTCTAGTCGATAAGCCGTCGCGGTCGAGTCCCGTCGAGGGGAGCCACAAGCTGAAACGGCAGCTCAGCGAGATAGGGCTGGACAAGTCGCAGCAGTGCGACGCCGTGAAGGGTTTCCAGCTGGTCGTGGGGAAGGAAAAGCTGAAGCGGCAGCTGAGCGACAACGAGCTGTGCAAGTCCCGGGTGCACATGGCGCTGCCGATGTCGGCGGGCGCGGAGCCGCGGCAGGCCTTCTGCTGGAACAAGCGCGCCAGCCTGGACGGTGGCGGCGGTGGCGGCGGTGGCGGCGGTGGCGGCGGGCTCGGCAAGCCACGCGGCAGCTACACCTTCGGCGAGCTGAAGCACTCCGTCCCCGACACCGCGCCACTAGACGTAGACCTGCACGTCTCGCCCGAGGAGTTCCTCAACATCATCGACAACTGATACTCCGCTCGAGTCGCACGAACGAGAGATTATTGTGTAATATATAGGTGTTCGCCTGAAACCGTGTAGGCTGATGTAAATATTGTAATTTGCTTTTAATATTAGGATTAACAAGTGCCACTGAAACAGATCATCGCTCAGATTGCTTATAATTTACAGTATTACACTTTTGTATGTCATTTGCTCTGGCGAGTATTGGATTTTTTATTTATTTTAGGAAATATAATAATGGGCGAGTGCCTGTCTATGCCAAACGCTCTCCATTAGATAAAGAACTTATGAAAATAAGATAGTACACTATGTTTACTTAGTTGCGGGGGCGCCCTGTGTTGTAAGTACATTTTGTCTGACGATGGTCTAGTTTCACTGATCGATCTCTATAAATAAAACTCTATTTTTTCTACATGCTATGTATTGTACAAATTTACTCATACCTGTGTAAAGTGTTCATACGAGGTTATGTTAACAATTTACGTAACTTCTATAAATTCCATTAGTTCTACGAAGTATGTATAATATTTAATACTGTATTTACTTTTGTATTCTTGAAGTATTATTTTGTTTAGATAGACGTCAATTAATGTGTCAATCCGTTGTATCTGATAATTCAATTTCGACACCAAACTATTAAAATTATTAGACAAATAAGGTAAATAATTTAATGGGATTCCTTTTATTGACCTACTGCGTTTCAATGTAGCAATGTCAAGCTTACTGTATTTAAATTTACGATTTTGTACTGTAAACAAACACATTTTTAATAATCAATTATATTTAGAAAACAATTCTATTGACACAGCAAAATACGAATAAAAGTTACGTACCAGTCATAATAATCGGAATCCTGTGTAAAACTTGATGATATCCAAAACAATAATAAAAACGAACATAAACTGCTTTATCAATAAATATTTTTCTATAAATATTGAATTTAACACGAACTAACATACAATAAAATATTGTAGTCGATATGTAATATATATATTTTCAAGTCTGCTGTTCTTCTCCTTAGTTCTGCGATATCTGGGATGGAATTCATTATTGAACCTATTAGTGTGACAATATTGTAGTAAGTACATTAATATCATAATATTGTAAATGTTAATACGCTGTCTAGCTGTTAGGTAGGTACAAAAATGTTGTATGTATTATGTTCCCGCCTAAATTTTTGTCTTTGCGACTATTTTTTTTTATAAAGTCTTGGTTTTAGGATCACTTAAGTCCAGAGATGCGACAGAAAGCAACTGGAGTGCTATTTTTTGAAAAGTGTGACTCACGCAAAATCGACGTGTCGAATAGTTTTTATTCGAAATCGAATGATTGTTCTTCCGTATCGAACAATTTTTATTCGACATATGAGTCATACATTCAAAAAAATATGACGGCTCACTGTCGCAGTCGTTTAAAAACATTTCTATCTCAGATATTAATCGGAATGTGTTCCAGTATTTTGTGAATATAGCGAGGATGTTGCGAAAGCTTTGCGGCTGTGGCACAGAGTTTATGAGCTTCGTCTTAGGGAGATAAGGGTAAAACGTAAACGCTAATGTATAAAACTGATTTCTATTACGATACTAAAAGTATTGGAGTTGTTACAAATTTGTATTATGTATCAAATCTTTAAATCTTATCTAAGATCTCTGGCCAATTATAAAATGATGCGAAACATGCTATGTTACTATACTATGATGAGATAAATTTATTATAGTCATCTCGCATTTTTATTTGTACGTAGTTCGATAAATTAGTAATCTTCCTTATAATATCGACGCGAATAACTATGTGTTAATTGTGAATCTCAAATATGTGTGAATAGACTCTATGGAACTATCTAATGGTTTTGTAGTTTGTAAACTAATTATATTAGTAGTGTTTCCAGAATATATATTAATCTCTAATCGGTTCTTAACTACAATGTAATCTTGATGTTATCCTATATAAAGTAGATAAACATCTGACCATGATCTCACTGTATTTGTTCCAAGTGCCTTATGAACAAATCATTGCATTCCTACCTACATTCCAATCTGCGAGAATTTCAACTTTCTTTTTAGCAACTTTCTTTAATAAAAATAACTGTACCTATGTTATGGTCTGATGGTGAAAATCTCTTTGACATAAATGATAATTATGTTGTATTGTATTTCGGTACTTAATTAGTCTGTGATAGAATATGTTTTTACAGTTTATGTCTGTTGTATTCTACTCGTAATATTTAGTTTACTTCTGTTGATGTAATATGAGCGACGAATACAAATTTGTAATGAATTCATTTTCTAACATTTTACTATTTTTTTCTGCATTTTTTAAAGAATTAAATGAATTAAACAAAATTATATTTTATTTCTAAAGTTTAATCAATATTTCAACCCCTTAACCAATAAAAATACTTATTCTTGGCAAATTGCCTCCTTCAATAATCGCCTAGACAAACAAATCGATCGCAGAATTAAAAAAGGCTTGGAAAAGTTTCTGGTCGATGAAGAGGTTGTTGAAGGGCGACCTACCAATATGCCTCAAGAGAAGACTCGGCGACATGTGTATCTTGCCCGTGCTAACCTATGGGGCACAAACTTGGTCCCTTACTGATGCTCAAATGCCCAAACTGAAGGTTTGCCAACGAGCAATGGAGCGTAGCATATTAGGAGTTAGACGAATAGATCGCGTCAAAAATTCCACATTGCGTTAATTGATTAATTTACGGTGCCTAGTAGGAATTTACTAATTAACGATTTTGCCGCAAGTAAAATCATACACGAATGGGCCAGTCGTTAACGACTAGGGTTGGGTAGATGTAAAATAGTACGCTGAGCAACGGCTCAGCGTACTATTTTACGGTACACTATCACCTGTCAAATAATACAAGTGAGATAGAGTTCACAAATCTGATGTTTTCTTATTATATTTTAATATTGATATTTTATAGTCATGGGAAAGTTCGGTTATTTCTTCAACTGCAGGCTCCGTTTCACTCATCATAAATAAACTGATACGTTAAATAAAAACAAAATAATAATTATCAGTTTTACTATTGTAATTAAATAAAAATAAAAACAAGAACGCACGTGATCGGTTTGTTTACTTTTAGACCGGTAATGGCGGTTGGCCGGTAGCCGGCTGCGGGGAGCGGGGTAAAAGCACGTGAGTCGTTCAACCAAACCACACCTCGCCTTCGTCGGATCATTTAACGGCAAGACGCCGTAAATTAATCAATTTACCGAAATGCATACATTAAATAATACATTTCAACTGTAGTTTTTTTTCCGAAAGTTGATCAACTAACTCGTAAATTGATCAACTTACGATTCTTGTTATTTTTCGGTGACATATATAAAACCTAAATTCATATTTATCATAATTACACCCTGTCGAAAATATCTGCGGAACTAAGATGCCTTTATGCAAAAAGAAGTCGCAATTATTTAATCGTTAGCAGTTATAGGTATTTATTTTTCTATACACCTATTTAAAGGATGTTAAAAGCACGAGGGGATTCGTAATCTAGCCAGGAGCCCTATTTTTGAAAATGTGACCCAAAATAGGAGAGTCGAATGAAAATCGTTCGACTCACTAATTATATTGAATGATTCATTCATTGTAGAAGCACAATGATAAATTTTCTGCAATGATTCATTCATTCCACTAACCAGTTTTGTGTGGGTTATACTTTTAAAAATAGGGCTCCAGGTTTGAGGTCCGCAGTATTTTCGACGGGATAAGTTTTTTTTTTGTTTAGGTGTTTATGGTTGGACTTTTTTTTTTAAATTGGTATCTTTAAATTGTTTTTAACCTTTAAAAATGTTTAAAAAAATATTCCCTTGCACTATTTTCGTTATTCACTTGTTTATTTTAAAATCTGTCGAAATTGGAAATATGTCATTCTGGACGGCTGATTAGTTTTATTTAATAGTAGGTGAATTACGTAATAATATATTTTTTACAACTGGGATGGCCCCCATTCGTTACAGTCTTCATTATGAAGATTATGCTGAACATCTTATGTCGAGATTCGGCAAGCTCTTGCAAATGCAATCTTTAGTAGACATGACGCTTATGTGCAGCTCTCATACTTTGAGGGTTCACAAAGCTGTACTTGCTGCAAGTAGTGCCTATTTTCAGGTAAATAAAATGGTTTAAGTAATCTGATTGGTTTTTACAATGGTAAAATATGTGTAGGTATTTTACTATGGTTTCCTAAAATAAATAATTTTCAGGAGGTCTTACAAAAACAAACTGGTGAACCGTTGATAATTTTGAAAATGCGATTCAGTGTCTTGAAATGTCTTGTTGAATTTATGTATTGTGGAAAAACACAGTGTTTAGAAGAAAATCTTGACGAATTATTTTCTGCTGCGCAATTTTTGAAAATCAAGGGATTGTCCAAAGTTACTAAAGAGGGGCTTGGGATCACGAGTCATGGTAAGTGGCACAAGTTTTATCAACTGATAATTTTGGAGTATTTGGCGATGATTTAAGTAAATGTTAAGACAGTCATATTACATTACTTACATACGTTAGTAATGTAATATGTCTCTACCGACAAAGTATTATTACCCACATTAAATTACTTATTTACTAAATTAGTATACTTGTTTATGTACTTAAGTAAATTAATTTAGTACATAAGTAATTTACACCAGTACTTAAATTTTACATAACTAATTAATTATGTTTTGTTTATTACTAAGTAACAAGAACATTTTTATATAACGTGGCAATCATACCGGAGAAAGATCTATGGACCCCGCTTAAAACGGAATTATTATTTTTCAGGCGAACTTCCGGTTTTTACGCCGCCTGTAGTAATTAATAGACCACCGCAATCGTTCATCGATTTAAATAACCAGGTAATTTAAAAAAACGGCAAGACAAAACATTTTCCAAATATTATTTCTTAAAATACCTATCTCATTTATTTTTTATTTTTGGTAAAGGATAGTGAAGCTAAGCAGCCGCTAGCGCCGCCGCCATTGCCGCCAGTTACTGGCGCGAATCAGCCCGTGGATCCAATGGGTAGACCCAACAAGGTTTGATGATTGCCTTTCTTATTGTTTGAATTTCGTTCCCATAGACGTAGACATAGAGTTGGGAGCAGTGGAGAGGCGGTGGCTGTGGGAATTTTCAGCATTTAGTCTCACTGTATCGCCCATCTTCTCGTCTGTGGAAACGAAGCTTTAACTCTGTCCATCACTTCTTATGTACATTGTCGTTTTCAAATAACTTTTTAATTTGAAAGTCTATAATAGGCATCTATAATCTGAAAAAACCCCAAGGTAATTTAAAAGTCTAGGTAGGTACTATTGTAGAAAGTATCCATAATCTGAAAAAAACCCGAGGCGGAGACTCAAAATCCGTGAGTCGAATGATCATAATCGTCAAACGACGACGACGATAAAAGTCAAACGACTATCATTGGACAGTCTTAACATACCCTTCAAAAATAGAACTCCAAGCTGCTTAATATAGAGACTTAACTTACCCTCATATTCTCTCGTTTCCTCAAACTCGACTTAACCTTACTCCAAACTCATTGGTATGATTAGTCGTTACTGGCTTCCTTGATATTCCTCATTGGAGGTGAGTATCGAACTGTCAAATATAAGGTTGATCGAGAGATACCTTGAGGCGGCCTAAAAAGTGGTCATAAATCAGTTTCTTGCCAATTTTTGCCTAGTAAACTACTTAATTTGTTTATTTTAAACACCAATCTTTTGTATTTTTAAATTTTTGTGCTTCGGATTGTTTTTATAACCTGTGTCTTTCCTCATTGGAGTTTGCTCAAGCAATCAATTAAGAGTACGAGGTATAGTATATAATACGAGGGTTACACCCGTATTTTTAAACGTTTACTCAAACTCGACTCTATCTTACTCCACCTATATTGATATGATTATTCGTCACTAGCTTCCTTGACTTGGGATGATTTCTCATTGGAGGTGAGTATCTGTCTGTCAAATATAAGGTTGGTCGAGAGGTACCTTGAGGCGTCCTTGAAATGAAATAAAGTGGATGTAAATCGGTTTTGCCACTTTTGGCCTAGGTATCTACTTTATTTTATTTTTTACTCTATTCTTTGGTAATTTTTAAATTTTTGTGTTTAGAATTGTTATTATAACCTGTGACGTTCCACGTAAGAGTTTGAAGAGAATGAATTTGAGTGAAGGACCTCCTTAAGGTTATGTTTAAGAATACGGGGGTTATTCTACTGTTTAAGTGAGAGGAAAGCTTTTTAAAAGATACCGACCAGACAATGTATTTTCATAGGACATGGTGGTGCGGATACCTTTTGATATAGAGAATGGCAGCGGTGTTACTACCGGCGCAGACTACCCAGGCGGACTTCGAGCTATCCGGCCTCGGAGGGGACGGCCAAGTGTAAAGGTGTGACTTTGTATACCAATAATTTCTCGCTTTAATTTAAACATCATTCCTAATTATGGTTAAAAAGTAAAAAGACATACTATAGACATAAGATAATTAAATTTGTCCGCAGAGACTGGAATTTTTCTCCACTATCCAAAGTGACATTTTAGAAAAATCCTTACATGTTTTACAGGTTTTTATTTACAACGGGAAAGTTTTTCACAAATGTTCATTGAATATTAGAATCGAGGGCGTCTCATTTTTAACCGATATCAAAATAATAGGAGGTTCTACGTTTGACTGTATGTTTACTAAATATTTCTTATGTTTTCACGATTGTTACATATTAACCCGTTTAAAAGTTAATGTGTACGTATTGTTTTAAATTCACAGCGCTCTGGTTCCGGTTGGGACAGCACAGGAGCTTTGGGACGAGCCGCCGAGCGCGCGCTTCTGCGGCGAGAACAAGATTCCCGCAAGGCCATACATCAACTGAAGCATTTGCAGACCAGACATTTGCAGGTCTGTCTGCTGTCACTAAGATTTTTTAAATACCCGAATAATTAAAATTATAGATAGACTCGGTCATAACGATCATTTCCTCACGAGAAGTGATCCCAGTGAAATGCTGTAAAGAAAAATCAGCAACCGGCTTATCATTTTTGCAGTTTCGACTGGGTCGTTCGAGAGTCATATTTTCCTTTTAAAATCGTTTATACAGAGAGTTCTTTTTCATTACAATTCTCTGTGTCTGGTAGCGAGTGTCTCTAATTCTTTCATTCGTCTCAAACACCAGAAGTTCATTTTCGATTAACATCCCTCATTGTGATTATTACAGGACTATATGGACAGAGTAACATTGTCTCAGGCAGTTAACAGCATTTGCGGACCTGAGACGTCGGGCACGCAAAATTACATGAACATTCCCAACGACTTGATGTATTCTGACCAGTCTGTTTCCTCAAATGTCCTCGACCCAACTGCCTACACCAAAGAGGCATTGGGAAGCGAAACAACGCAATCTAGTTACCCTAACTCTGCTACGTGCAGTTCTGCCAACGACAACACTGGCATCAGCAGCGCTATGTCTCAGTACGTTAATGCTCTGAAGAGCGCTGGACTTCCAACTGATCTGCCAATTCTTTTCGAATCCGGAGACGGATCTTACATTAACGTCAATGAACAAGTATTGCTAGATATGGTCCAAAGCAGTGAGATTCAATATGAAGTTATAGAACAACCAAATATCATAGAAAAGGTAGCAGATCCCAGCGAAATTAAAAGTATTGACGACTTGTCAAAATCAATAGAAAGGGGAGAAATGATGCTCGGCGGAAAGAATTATCAGAGCAATTACTCGAAAGACTCAACCCAATTCAGCCAAGAAGACGCCATCAATAGCCTAAATGCAATCTTGCCGGACAATTTGGAATCGTTTGGTGAACAACAAAATTATGTAGTTCTAGACTCCCGTTTACAGGAAACTAATAACTCTTTAGATAATATGAACACACACGATTTATCCTGCATCGATGGTGATATGCAATTCTTCACAAAGTCTATGAGCGATGACATCAAGAAATACTACGAGGAACAACAATTAAACGATTCAAGGGTCGCTGAGCAACTGTGTCCTACTAGTACAGCGTTAGACACCAATTTTAGCATTTCTCTCTTAGATACAAAAAATACATTGAGTACAAATCAATTTAATTCACTGAATACAGATGATCTGAGAAGAAATGAAGATTGTTACGATTTTGGGCTGCAGCTACCACAAAGTACGGATTTCAAAGAAGATGCATTGGATTGCCTAATGTCACCAAAACGAAACGATGACAACATTGATTACAATACTACGCAACTCGATAAGACTGCAAAAGAGAGAGAGGAAATCATAAAAGATTTAATGAACATTGAAGACAGATTGAACCACATTCAGAATAACTCGAATGATAATGATGTCAATAAATATAATACGAATGCTAACGTCGAAGACTTCAGCGATGCGATAGGATTTACTAACAACGAAAACATAAGCACTGACAAGATAAAATCTGATATAGAAATGAATTCTAACAGTTTGCAATGGGATAACATGGGTATTAGTGATAAGGAAAATGAAATTATGGAGAACGATAATTGTGTAAACAATGTGCCTAATGGTAACAATAATGAGGATGATACTGCAGAGTCACAATTTAAAGATCCAGTGATAGATTTGACGGAATCAATGAAAGTAAAAGACCAGTGGGGTGATATTCTTAATGGAGATGAAACTAATAAAAGTGAAAAACTTGAAGCGACTGACAATATCACTTCAACTTTAGAAGAAAATATTCCTTACGCCGTTGGTTTGCTTCCTCTGAAACAAATTCCACTACCAGAAAGTAGTAGTTTATTGAAAAGGAAAAGCTCTATCGATACGGAGATGTTCGATAAAATTGATGCCAAGTGTTTAAAACGTAAAGTAAAATATAAGAATGTTTAAGTTTGCTGACTAGCTGTAATGCATGCTACTTAGTCATATTTTTTAAATATAAAACAGATATTTTAAACCTCTGTTGCTTCTTCTTACCGCCTAATAAGTACTTTGAAGCTTACTTAAATAAATATCTGAATAAAATAATTAAGACTTACAAATTAATCTACATTTACGCCTCGTGAATAAATCATTAATAATTGAATTATCATAATATATTCATTATTTGTTTTTATTTTTATGCTTTCACGCGGGAGATATCCAGTCTACGCAGATATTTTCGTTTCTAGGTGCAGGTTTTCTGACCCACGGGCACAGAATTATTAATAGTACTAACGCCACGGGTTTATTTTATTGTTTTAATGAGAACCTTCCAACCCTCTGTTCTCATGGTAACCTGAGGTCCCACAATGAGAAAGCGCTAGACTTTAATACAATTAGACAATTAAAATAGCTCTTCCAACCTTCTGTTCTCCTGGTAACGTAAGGAGGTCCCACAAAGCGAAAGCGCTAGACTTAAAAATATTAGAAAATTAAAATAACTCTTGCAACCCTCTGTTCTCCTGGTAACCTAGAGACATGTTTTTACTTTGTGATCAAATGTAATTCGAAAATTAGAATATCTCTTGCTACCCTCTGTTTTCCTGGTAACATAGGGAGATTGTCCGACTGAGACGAGATGCAATTCTGAAATTATAATAACTCTTGCTATCCTCTGTTTTCCTGGTAACATAGGGAGATGTCTCCATGAGACGAGGTGCAATTCGGAAATTAAAATAACTCTTGCTATCCTCTGTTTTCCTGGTAACATAGGGAGATGTCTCCATGAGACGTCATGCAATTTGAAAATTAAAATAATTCTTGCTACCCTCTGTGTTCCTGGTGACAAAGGGAGATGTCTCACTGTGACGAAATGCAATTCGGAAATAGTAGATATACTTACTAGCTATGTTATTAATATGAAAAACAAATAACTTATTGTGTGGGCAGTTTTATTGAAACATATTAATACATAATCTTATTTTAACATTTTTATAATGCTGTATCAAAATTATCAGATTATATTAACAGTAAATTTAATATATTGAATGAAAATGAAAGTTTTTATAGATATAATAGATAAACCCACCTACATATAATTTCTATACAATATACAATTAGATTAAATGGCTCGGATTCTTGGTACGACACATACCTAAGCAGAGATTCAAAATATTTCTTCTTAATACCTAAGAGATTCTATTATATGGCTTAAAACTACGAGTTCCTTGATTTTCAGAATGCTTAAATATACTAATTACTTATTGTCAAAAAAGACAATCTTGTGTTGTCTTCTCACGGCGCCTAATTATAAAGTTATCGAAACCATTAGCGAATTTACACGACTCGTTGGCGCGTCCTTTCTTTTACTTCCAGCGCCGTGTGAAGTCTGATTATAGAGTATAAAAATATAAGATAAAAATATTATTAAACTTGTGCACTGTTTAGAGAGAAAACCTTCATAACCATACTTTGTATATTGCAATAACTATGACCATCAAAGATAAAAAAAAAAAATTTTATTTAGTAAATTAATATTTTTAAAATGGAATTTTCCATCGTATTTTAAAAATAAATTTAAAAAGAACTATAAAGTTTTTTAAACTAAAAATTAATAGGTACAACAAATTTAACATGTCAATACCACTACTTTTACAATTGAACCTTGACCCTATTGCGTGCGTGTAGATCACCCTTCTCAGCACAGTTGTATGAAGGTTTCTCTCATGTTTATCTCCGTTCCGCCATCTAGAAATGTGGTCAAACCCGCTACTCTTATTTATTTTGCACTGTATTTTTGAAATCTACAATAAACTTATTGCAAAACATTTGACTTAGAACACTAGGTGTCAGCATTTCGAAGCAATCGAAAGGCCTTAGCTAACTGCCACTTAAAATTGTCTGGCCAATGGCTTTACATATCTTCGATAGCAGAAATAATCCTAATAACTCATGAGAGTCGGACAGCGTAACTAAACTCTAATATAAACACACATAATTTTTAGATCGTAAATGTATACATACTTTCGTATTTAAATACGTATTCATAAGAAGATAGGTTATTTATCTGTAAAATATAAAAACAATGAGTTAAAGAAAAAATGGCCGGATGCTATCACAACCTAATAAAAGCGTCAATTAATGTGTAAAGCGAAAGGAATGTATAACATTTGTAAAGTGTTAGTAAAAATACTAAGAAACCTATAAATACTTATATCACGAGAGAATACAGTCATACGAGTACACTATAAATGCAAAGAAGAGAATAGTTTTGAGGGGAATAGTTCCTTTGTTCGCTGTGCCTCTTACGTAGTAACCGTAAGCGTCACTGTGGTAGTCTCCCATCTGGAATGTGATAGCTGGAGAGGACATGCGGCCGTCGCCTCCGTTGGAGTGGGCAAGGACTCGGAGGTTGTAGGTCTTCCCCGGTGTCAGGCTGGTGACGTAGGCCTCGAGCTTGTGGTCAACTGGGATGAGTGTATCGTTTGCTGTGCTCATGTCCTGGTCAGTCTCCCACACTCTCACCTAGAAATTGTATTAAAAAGGTCAAATTGGTGTTACCATTATCAAGTATAAATTGAATATTTTCGAAAACCAGGAACATATACAGTTAGATGTGTAGTCAATAAGCGGTTTCTCTAGATCAGACTATAATGTAGATAACACACGACACACTCCGTAGTTGGGTTGATAGTCCACACATTAACGGAGGTTGATTATGACAACCATATCACATAGGCACAAGTTAGAGCGAAACACTCTTATTAAGAATCATCTATTAAGCTCATGTTAGCTAAAACATGTTCTTTTACGCTTAATATTATGTAGGGGAGAAAGAGACAAAACATATTTCAGCTAATTCTTAATACGGGGGACAGAGGTTAACATGAATACCTTGTAGCCAATAAGCGGCTCCTCTTCGTCCGACGGCTGCACGTATCGCCACACGACGCGAACCGTGCTTGGGTTGACAGCCCACACGTTGACGGAGGCTGGCGGTTTTTGGGGCGCCTTGCGGTACGTGCGTTCCAGGTAGCGCTCGCTCTCGGGACCCTCGCCAGCAGAGTTAAAAGCCATCACCTGTCAAAATTATTCTTTTTACCTCCAATATCTACTTCCAAACTTTAGATTAGTGGTCAGAGGTAGCACAAGTTTGGAAGGACATGCAGGCGATTAATACTGATAATGGTGACTTCATTCAAATAATTTGCATAAATTTAGCAGCTCTTGTCCAAAGCATTGTAATAAGTATGTGGTAACAAGAAATTAAATACCTAATCCTATTATTTACTGCAAATATACAACTTTGCGATATTTTGCATCCTTTTATTTACATATTTTTGAATGTTCCAAAAATCCCTTGGAACATATCAGAGATAGCTGGTAGCATTTTTCAAAATCTTTTGAGTCACTGGTATATCTCACCTTAACAAAGTAATAGGTATCAGGTTGCAAGCCGACAATAAGGGCCCAGTTGCGTGTTGTCCTCGATAAGTAATAAATGCATTCTTCTTCCTTGTTTGCCTGCTTCCAATATTTCAGCCGATGTCCAATGAGCTTGCCTCGAAGTCTCTCTCGCGACTGATCAATTGGGTTCCATGTCACATTCAAGGAGGTCGAGTTATACGACAGAGCGTAGACTTGCTGTGGCGCTACTTGTGGCATATCTTCGGCAGAATATATCGTAACAATCTCGCTTTCAGGACCTTCCCCAACATCGTTAAATGCCTGCACCTTGACTTCATATGGTGTGAAGAAATAAGTCAATGAAATGTGAACAACATGCATGCCGATATTACCATATTCTTTAAGCAGAAGTGATTGGAATTCATATTCTGCATCTTTGCGCCTCCAAAATATTTTATAGTGGATTCCTGGCCCATTCTGCAGCTGCAGTTCTAGAGGTGACCATTTAATTGTAAGATCACCAATTTTGCCACCTCCACCACCAATGTTAGTAGGAGCTTGGTATGGCTTATCTGGCATGGTTGAGAATTGAGGACTGGGTGCCGATGGTAGACCAATTCCTAATGCATTCACAGCTTGAACTCTAAACTCATAAATGGACCAAGGGCTTAGATTAGCAGAAACTGTTGATCGTTTTCTTCCATTATACCGGTCAACTTCTACCACATTTGGGACATTTTCACTGATGACAACCCACGTGGAATTCCACTGTGTACGACCAGTTATCACATAGCTAATGATAGGGCGCCCATTCGGATTGCTGTCTGTCCATTCAATGGTAATAGCATTGCGTTGAATGTTTAGAATCTGTACGCCACCAGGAGCGCCAGGAGGTCCTTCCACTCGCACTTGAGTATGTGATGATATACGCCCAATAGCAGACTTAACTACACATTCATAATCACCTACATCATTTAAGCTTATATTATAAATTGTCAATTCCCCACCATCCACTTTTATTCTTCTGTCAGCATACAGATCGGAAGCTTCCTTCACTCTGATGCCATTGTGATTCCAAAGATATGCTGTATCCAACATGGGATCGACGTCAGCTTGACAATGTAAGAACACAACTTGGTTTACTTGAGTAACAACTCGAGTAGGCAGCCGGTCTATGAAACGCGGAGCTCGTAAAACGATTAGGCGGCCGCGACTCTCATCTGTACCATATTTGTTCTTAGCAACACATGTGTACACGCCTTCATCATCTCTAGATAGCTGTCGTATTATAAGGTTACCAGTCTCTGTGATGAATCTCTTCCCTCCAGCACCAATAACCAAATTATCTTTCTTCCAGGTAAATGTTGGCTTAGGTGCTGCTTCTGGATTACATTTAATAGTCACATTACCACCTTCACATCCATAAGTTTCAGATTCAAGAGGCCTTTTCTTAAAAGACGGTTTTAGGGATAAAACTCGCAACTGCCCAGTAGAATATCTAGTTCTCAGTTGATTTTTGGCTTCACATTGATACATACCAGGGTCTCGCTGAGGATCCAAATATTTAATGATAAGCACGTTGTCTTGTATCACATAGCGATCCCGATCCTTGGGTTCAAGAGCATCAAGAGAAAGTTTTTTACCATTTTTCCACCAGGTGTAATTGACATCAGGAATTCCAAATGCTTCACAGTTCCAATGTAATTCTCCATTATTATCAACATGCTTGTCAGACAGAGGGATGGTAAAGTTAGGTTCAGCTTGAACTTTCAGGAACACAGAGTTGGAGATCCTGGCTCGGTCATTACGAACATCACAGATGTACTCACCCTCATCTTCCACACTTACATTCGGTATGGTAATCACTCGATCAAAATTACTGAAAATTGCCTTTCTTGGCATTATACCATCCTTCCTTGTCCAATTATAAGAGGGTACTGGATACCCAAAAGAAACACATTCCAGCCTGACTTCTTGACCCACCATGGGAGCTTCAGGGAAAAGTTTAGGAAAATTATTAGGAAATTTAAGTTGTTGATAATCAGAATGTGGATAAACAGAAAGAGAAAAAAATGGGCCATTCCGTCCTGCATCAGAAACTTTGCTCATTACATTGCAGCTGTAGTTTCCACGGTCAATAGCCTCTAAAGCAGAAAAGTATAATCCTCCATCATAGGATACAAAGACCCGCTTATCTTCCTCTACAAGATTAGGGAAATATTGACGAGCCCATAGAAAATTGACCGATGGGTAGTAGGAAGGTGGATCACAGTTCATAACTTTACCCCAGTATTCTTTTCCACTCTCAATAGGTCTCTTTTGGTTAAATTCTCTTATAAAGCCAAATGATAACCGAACAGATTCTGATCGAATTATGCCATAAATATTTGAAGCAGTGCAGTGATATTTAGAATTATCTATATCTGGATCTGGATTGTAGATCATTAAAGTGCCCCCACTGAGAACAAATCTTGTTTCAGCCAGGGGATCAATTTCAACATAAACAGGACTGTCTACTTGGTAATCTTCTCTAAACCATTTATACTCAGGAGCTGGATATCCCCCTGCAATGCAAACCAATTGAACAGGATGCTTCTTCGTCATATCAGCAATGGTATCAACAGGTTCCTTGATAAAATATGGACCTCTTGGAATTCTCTCTGGGTCGAATGTTTCCAAGCCATATGTAAACGACCTCTCCTCTTGTATGAGATATTTAAGCCTTTGAGATTGGCCTTCACAGATAAAATGGAAGTATTGTGTGCCATCTACAGCTGACAAACCCCAGCGACCCTCTTTCTTTGAAAACTTGTATACTAAATAATCACGAGACAGCAAATTGTAACTTGTGTATGTTAGTTCACGATCTTCAAAGAATGCATTCTCCAAGCCACTTAACTGTGACCCTTCTCCGTCATTCACCCATTGCCCTGGGGACTGTTGGTGACCAGCCATGTACCAAGCACCTTTTTGAAGATCTATTTTCATCAAAACAGTTACAATAAAACCATGTTCCTCAGGGCTGTTTATTGCAGCTAAGTCCGACTCGTAAGCTTGGCATATCTTCCGAGCCTCGTTCCTGGGACGGTTCGGTGATTTTGTAAACCGATAGCATGACTCCCTGTATCGAATCCAATTAGGAGGACACCGGTATCTTTCTTCATAATCTAAGCCGGCGTAGTATCCAGCAGTATTTTGTGGATCGACGTCATTTTCTGAATCTCCGAAAACGTCTGGTCTGTAACTTTCGGCTGACTGATAGAACGGGCTCTGTACCTGGTCGTTGACGGGGAAACTGCCGTATGGTGGTTGGGCGTTTGGTCGGTAAGACGTAGTATTTTGATTTAAATCTGTGGGATACGGCTGCGGTGAATAATTCCTGTTGTAAGGGTTTTGTTCCAAAACTTGAGTCCTCACTAAAGTGATAAAAGCGAAAAGCGGAACACACTTCATTTTATCACAAAACATTTGACAACCATGTAGGTACAGTACATTGAGACACTAAATAGTTTTCAAAACACTGTAAAACTACTATTGATATTGAATAATGTAAAACTTCACACGGTTTTTGTATACGTAGTATCTCTTTATAGTTTGTGTTTTTGTTTTATACTTTCTTATCAAAACATGGTTTGTTTGTGTATGCTACAGAAAGGTTCAAGGGCTGGATTTTTCAACGTTTTGGGTTAAGAAATAAACCGAAAACGAAAACCGCTTTGAAAACCGAATCCGCCTCGCCCTAGCCCCTCGCAAACACGCCCAACACAACATAGTACAGTAGTGTAGTGTTGCTTATCGATAGGCCACTATCGATAGCTATAGAAAAACCTACAGTATTGAAGCTATAAAAAAAACCTATAGTATCGATAGCCTATAGATTTGCATTTGTCAATAGAATCGATGCTATCGGTAGCCATATAAGATACTACTGATATAGACCGTCGTCGTCCCAGAGGCCGATTTTTGATCTATCGTACTTTCTTGAGATCTTAATATTATTGTAGGGGCTTGTTTGGGGCACCTAAATACCGAATTCTGCCGCGCGGATCAAGAGTCCAAAAAATTACCAATCTTACTTTTAAAAATTCCTTTTTTGGATCCTTGCCGGCATCGTTATGGACGGTTTGTATTAATTTCCAGACGTTTTAGGGGAATCTCTTATAGATTCTATATTAATCCCTTACACCTTGTATTGCGCCATCTCGTCCACTCACTCGTTTCTGCCCTGCTTTTAGAGGTGATAGTAAGGCCCCTGACGGTTTAATTAGGTGGAATTTTGACCGTGAAAATACCTATAATACTTTTGGCTGAAACCACATTTAGGCAATGGAGCAGGACTCATACAAATACAAAATCACATTCTGCCGCTGATTTTAGGAGGTGTTTGAAAAACCAGAAGTTTCTTTACGTTAACTCAAAATGATCATATTTAAATTCTTAAGAGTGATATATCGTTGAACGAGTCTTCTGAACTTAAATAACATACGATATAGGTATTGCCTTTTGTTTTGCGCTCCGCGCTCATACAACTTTTTGAAAAACACACTTTAAAAATAGGGCTCTTGGCACTGGCGTCTTGTCTAGCTAGTGCTAGCTAGACCTTCTTTCATGAACCTAGTATTTTATTTAATAGATCCATGCCTTCTTTCTAATAGTGCTGTCGGATAATCGATAATCAATCATTGATTGTGTTCTTTTTTATTTTATTATTCTAACTAGCTGTTCCCCACAGCTCCACCTGCGGTATATAGCCTATGTTACTCAAGGTGAACGTAGCTTTACAATGTTGAAAGAATTTTTGAAATCGGCACAGTAGTTTTTGAGTTTATGCATTACAAACATACACACAAAAATACAAATCTTTTCTCTTTATAATATTACTAGCTGTGCCCGCGACTTCGTCCGCGTGGAATAATCATGGGCGAGCGCTCATCATGCGGCGCGTGTGAATTTTGTTTCAGAGTTATTTTAAAATTGTATTATCTTGATGTTTATTGAAATAAGGTGATGTCAAAGACAATTTTGTTCACAGTTAAATACTCTTAATCAATAACACATTTATTTGGATAAAGATTAATATTATTATGTTGATACAACTCTGACAAATAATTTGTAATAATGCATTAATTTCGACCAAATTTGATTATCATAAAAACGGTTATTGTGAGTTAATATTAAAAGATAGACATATACTGTCGCGGACATTTTTTTAGATAATTTAACGAAGAATAATTCTTTCATACATATTTTCTGGGTATCTCGAACGGTTTTCGCAGCGCACGCAACGGAAGCCCTCAAAGATCAATAATTTTCCCCGTTTTTTCCACATTTTCGGCTGTTTTTTCGCTCCTATTAGTCGCAACGTGATGTTATATAGTCTAAAGCCTTCCTCGATAAATGATCTATCCAACACAAAAAGAATTTTTCAATTCGAACCAGTAGGTCCTGGGATTAGCGCGTTCAAACAAACAAACAAACAAACTCTTCAGCTCTATAATATTACTAGCTGTGCCCGCGACTTCGTCCGCGTGGAATAGTTATTTTGGGAATCATGGGCGAGCGCTCACCATGCGGCGCGTGTGAATTTTGTTTCAGAGTTATTTTAAAATTGTATTATCTTATAAGATGTTAATTGAAATAAGGTGATGTCAAAGACAATTTTGTTCACAGTTAAATACTCTTAATCAATAACACATTTATTTGGATAAAGATTAATATTATTATGTTGATACAACTCTGACAAATAATTAGTAATAATGCATTAATTTCGACCAAATTTGATTATTATAAAAACGGTTATTTTGAGTTAATCTTAAAAGATAGACATATACTGTCGCGGACATTTTTTTAGATAATTTAAAGAGGAATAATTCTTTCATACATATTTTCTGGGTATCTCGAACGGTTCGCAGTGCACGCAACGGAAGCCCTCAAAGATCAATAATTTTCCCCGTTTTTTCCACATTTTCGACTGTTTTTTCGCTCTTATTAGTCGCAACGTGATGTTATATAGCCTAAAGCCTTCCTCGATAAATGATCTATCCAACACAAAAATATTTTTTCAATTCGAACCAGTAGTTCCTGAGATTAGCGCGTTCAAACAAACAAACTCTTCAGCTTTATAATATTAGTATAGATTAGTATAGATTTCGATTATTTATCGATAATAAAATTATTATTTTCATATAATTGTTAAAAATCGAAAATTGACACTGTAGAATTTATTCGTATCGGGATTACATGGAAAATCGACACTGCACCCGAATTCCAGAGATCCAGGCCCTAACCAGTGAATGTTGCCGAAAAAACGATATTTTGATAATTGATAGTTGACCTCGAAAATCATCTTACATATACGTTTTGATAGGCCTATCGGTAGTATGTAGTATAGGTATAGTATATGCATAGTGTAGAGTGTACATGATAGCTGTTTTGCATGCAATATTACCATTGTTAAAGATCAATACTATTGATAGTATTGGTTTTCACTGTTGTATAAACTATCGGTATTAAACTATAGAAAGTATTGTTTAAATATTGCATACACCATCGATAGCATTGTTTCTCATTATTGCAGTACATTGTCTATCGATACTGTTGTTTTTGCCCGATTATCGATACCGTCGATAGAAGAATGTTGATCGTGCGCAACACTAGTTGATAAAGTTATGTTATTGCACAATTGAACGTTTTGATTGAAAAATATCAATTTTAATTATTATTCTTTGAGTCAGGAGCCATGTTGATGATATAATTTGTGGAGCTCACCTCATTGGCATAAATCACAGAATAGCTGATTATCAACTAAAGATAAGAAGATTAATATCCAATTCTGTATGTGCAGTTTTAACTCTCATAAACCAAACCATGGAATTAGCTCCTAGTGGAAGTAAGGGACCACTTAAAAAGAAAAGACAGAGGAGCCAGAATTGGCTGGATGAAGACAAGGTAAATTTTAAAGCTTGGTACTGATTCTCAATAAGCAATTTCTTAGTGCATAATTTTTTCAGTATGACATGACTTAATTTTGCCACAATATTTTTCCAAAGTTGATAATTCTGCTTTTTGGCGCGTTTACAATCCACATTTTTACCCTACTACGCCAAAGCCAAAAGGATGGAATATTATATGTTTTGCAGTCTGTTTAATAATTAATAAAGACCGCCTATTTGAATGATATTGCTGTACCCAATATGCATAACTTTCAGAACACCATTGCAGAAAAGCTAACCAAATACACTGAATCTGGCATCTGCAAAAAGTTACAATAGTTCCAATAGTTTTATCCACAACTGTAGTTATACCAAAACAGTTGCATCAGTCTCTTCAAACATAAAACCTATCAGCTATAACCTCCTTCAAAAAGCAGCAATCCTAAATGCATGCTGCCAAGTGAGAAAGTTTTTTCAGACAGAAAGCCTTCCTGAATGCACTCCCAATACAGCTTCACAAAATAATCACGCACAACAATCACAGAATCCTATCACGTCAACCCAACTCAATTCAGATAATTTAACTGACAATTCTGTAAATAACAATGTAACTACTGATTTATAATCATAATAATCATAATCATAATCATAATCATTTATTCCTTTAAAATATGTGTTTATAGGATGGTCAAAACAAACATAGTATCAAACATATTTTGCCAGCTGAGGCGTAGGAAATTTCAATATTGTCAATATTAAAAAATAAAAAATAAAAAAACTTCAAATGTCAAATTAAATTACAATTACAATATCAATTTATAATAATATTTAAAATTAAATGAATTTTGTAACATTATATTTTAGCCTCAAGGAATTCATTAACACTATAGTAACGTTCCTTTATCAATAAATCATACACTGCTTTCTTAAACCTTCGAAACGGTAGTCATTTTATGGAATTAGGTTTCTTATTATAAATTTGTATACACATAGCGTAACAATTTTTATGATACATCATTGTCCATGGTATATGAGCGTGCACCAGTCTATCTCCATCCCTTGTGTTGCGGGGATACATTTCCCTTGCCTTCATAAATAGTATCAAATTAAGCTTTACAAATTTCACAATTTCTAATATGTATATGCATGGTAGTGGCAAAATATTAAATTTTTGGAAAAGGGGTTTACATGATATATAAGGAGCAACTCCTGCAATAGCCCTCACACATTTTTTTTGAGCGATAAAGGCTTTATTTATGTCAACACTGTTTCCCCAAATAACAACACCATATCTAAGGACTGACTCAATATACCCATAGTATGCAAAAAGGGTAGTTTCAAGAGTTGCAACTTTCCGCAATCTGAATAATACATAAACATACCTATTTAGTTTGCAGCATATATTGTCAATATGTGTCTTCCAATTAAAACTGTTGTCAATCGCAATACCCAAAAAAGTTACAATATTGGCATGATTAAGAGATTGTCCATTATAAATGACATCTATTTCTTTTTTTCTTTTTAGACCTTTATTAAAATGCATAAAGTTTGTCTTACTCAAATTTACGGAAAGATTGTTCTCATTTAACCATTGTATTACAGAATTTACGGCCTTGTTTACTTCATTAATATGTTCTTCTACCGATGACCTTTCGCTGTTTTTGATTATCAATGAAATGTCGTCCGCAAACAGAATAATTTTATGTTGTATTATATTTGGAAGGTCATTGATAAAAACGAGAAAGAGAAGTGGGCCTAAGACACTCCCCTGTGGTACACCAAATTTATTAGTTCGATAAGACGATTTACATTGTTGACTTACTTTTTCATCATTAATATATTTAATCTCGACGCATTGCCGTCTATTTGTCAAATAAGATTGTAACCAATTTAGAGTTGTTCCCCTAATGCCATATTTTTCTAATTTATGTAACAGTAAATCATGTGGTACCATATCGAAGGCCTTCGTCATGTCGAAAAACAAAACAGTTGTACTCATTTGTTTATCAATACTACAAACAGTATCACTTACTAAGTCAAAAACAGCACCTATAGTCGACTTGTCTCTTTCCCTGATATGCACTTGGCTTAGGCCTGTGTATGTCCGTATACCGGTTTTTCTGAAAGCCGAGAAAATAAAACAAAATTAAAAATAATAATATATATAATTTGATTTCTATTGCAATAGCCCAGTTTAAATCCATCCAAACTTCGTAACCATAACCCATTTTATTCTTTTCACTTATTAGCAATAATTCCTCCTCCTGCCTAGACCTGTTAATGGAAATGTCATCTATTGATATAGGGTTTAGGCAGGAGCACCACATGACATCAACTTCTCTACGTGTTAGATCCATATCCCCGCGCAAGCCTCTCAAATGACCAGGGCAACCTGTGAGTCAGATACATATAATAAAAATAAATGTTTATTATCAGACAATTCAGATCCATTTATGTTAGTATTACAAGAAAATACTTAATATCCAGCTTAGTAAACTTTATATTAACAGGTGGGATTTTATTTTTAATATATCATGTATATACATATTTAAGTATGTATTTACAATTACATATATTCTAATGTTTTCTTATGTTTTCGCGATTGTTATTCATTAAATTAAACTATTTTAATACGGTTTTATCGCGTTTATTACTTATTTATTTACACCTGTCGTTAAATTTAATGACGAAAATTAAATTCACTATGGAACCTGAGATCAATAATTCATTAGCCTTTCTTGATGTTTTAATAACTAGAAATCTTGACAATAGTAATAAAATTAATCAGTCACACTGTGTACAGAAAGCCCACCCACACAGACAAATATCTCAACGGTAAATCTCACCATCATCCATGTCAGTTAGCTACCGTAGGCAAATCTTTGTTACAGAGAGCACACGGCATCTGTGACACCCACCATCTTAAGGAGAAGCTTCACCGAGTCAAGTCTGTCTTAAGAAGCAACAATCTCAGCCTCCCACACATATGTCACAGAAGTCGACCCAAGCCACACACAGTTGATCGTTTTCCTGCCATCTTACCATACATAAAGGGAGTCACGGACAAGATTGGTAACATACTTAGGCGAGCTTCAATCAAGACCTATTACAAGCCGCATAAGAAAATAAACCAATTTTTAAGACCTGTAAAATCCAATATCCCATTGCAAGATGCTGGAGTTTATAAAATTGACTGTGACTGTGGTTTATCATACATTGGGCAAACAAAGAGAAGCATTAATACTCGTATAAAAGAACATATTGCTGACATGAAAAATAGACGCTCAACCAAGTCTGCAGTCTGTGAACATGCTCTAGACAAACCCAACCACTATATGCGTTTTGATGATCCTCAAGTCCTTGCAAAGGAAAACAGATTCATTCCAAGGATGTTACGTGAAGCTATTGAAATTAAAAAACATCCTAATTTCAATAGAGAGGATGGATGGCAGGTACCGCCAGCTTGGGACCCAGTCATTAACTTAATAAAATCGCAAACTCGTAAGCAGACTGCAAGACCCTTAGTTACTGTGAGCCAATACTGCGTGAATCGGAATAGTTCCCAATAAAAATTTCAGGCGGTAGTTTTGTAATCTTATGACATCAAAGACAAATGTTAACTTAGTCTGCCTGCGACCATGAACGCTGTAAAGTGTTTGAAACGTCAGGTGTAAATAAATAAGTAATAAAGCGATAAAACCGTATTAAAATAGTTTAATACATATATTCTACTCTGGTTCCAAATTAGATTTCTAAAATGTATCAATCAATTCATAATAAATTATGGTCTGGGTGACAATGGATACTCTTTTGTTAGGATCCAGTGTTTTTGTCTGCTAGCAGACAGAATACACAGGACGGAAAAAAAATTGTAACCTTTTTACACATGTATTCTAGCAAAATAAATGATTCTGATTCTGATATTGCATGGTTTATAAATTAGAAAAATAGTTAAATGGTGGTGTTTCAATTTGGGTTTAAGGCTGTTTTTCAGGTGAAAAAAAAACTGCGGCCTTTGATTTCTGTTATTTATGTGTAACTTTTGGCAGATTGTTTTTAAAATTTGTGTCAGACAATTCTGTATCACTGCGTCTTATTTAACATTTATCTATTTGTAATTTGTGTCTAACAGAGTTTGCTACAGAAGCTTGTTGAACAAAAGATTGATATTGTGGAGGATAAGAATACTGATACCAACACAAACAGAAGAAAGCAAGCAGCTTGGACACAGCTGGTTACAAGGTTTGCTTTTTTTTTTGACAATCACACAGATTAAGTTAGCCCCAAAGTAAGTTCGAGACTTGTATTATGGGATACTTACTCAACAATACTATCTTCTTCTTCATCCTAGCGTGTATTCCTAGTATTTCCTAGTTGCATTGTCAGTTTACTTTTGGAGCCCAGGGTACACTGTAAGCATGGTCCTAGATTTAGCGGCGCTGGTTATTACAATGGAGCGACTGCCGTCTGACCTCCGTAACCCTTTTTAGACTGTATTCATACTTGGGCAATATTTGCATAAGAAACAATATGTATACTAAAAAATAATCGATTCTGAAAACAAGAATTAAGTTGTTAATTAAGGTAGTAATTGGATTTTAAAGTTTTCTCATGAAGAAAAGTGAGAGTGTCGTAGGGACTAGGGATGTCTTGCTATCTCTTTTGTATGCACGAAACCAAGTGGCAGTGACGTCACTGCATACACAGTGCATGCTTTTCTTATTTTTTGTCAGTTTCCCCTTCCACCAAATTTTTTTATTTGCTTATAATTTATATGTATATTTAAGAATGGATTTTTAAAAAATCTTTCTGTTTTTAGTTTCTGGTAGTGAAATGTTTGATATGAATGATAAAAATAAATTAAGTAGAATACCCAATTCTGTAATGACATGGTCTTATATAAATACTCACAGTCTTAGTGGCCTCTTGTGGGTAAAAGCCTCTTCCATCTCTTTCCATTCTTCCTTAATCTCTGGCAATGTCCATCCAGTGCCTCCCTGTAGTCTTTAGTATGACATTGACATTCCTTAGTAAATATAAATATATATTTTTACTTTTCAGATTCAATAGATTATGCAGAGGCCACCATCGTACAATAATTCAGTTAAAAAATCAGTGGTGCGTGCTGAAAATGCAAAAGAAAAAGCTCAACGCTACCAACGTTTGTACAACTGGTGGTGGTCTATCCCCACAATTGGATATGGTCTCACGGCTCCCACAGGAGACAGATACCAATGATTTTCATGGTGATAGCAAAAGAATATAAGTGATTATCTACTTATATCATTATTCACGATGCATGTTAATATAATGTATTATTTTGTCAGTTCCAGTTGTAGTTATGATAGAAGAAAATGAGCCTGAACTTAGTTGTGGAACTGGTGAACTACCTCCAAGCCCCATGTCAGCAGCATCGGATTCTATGAGAAATGATAAAATATGTGAAAATGTATGTATATAAAAAAATATATATCTTAAACTTTAAATGAGATGATGTTAGTCATATATAACTACAGGCAATGTAAACAAGATGTTGCTAAATCAAATACAAATTCTTTTTTTTTCAGAATACTGACAATTCATTGGGAGAAAATATCTCAATGAATCTAAGTGAAATCCTTGAACTAGAAAAGGTATTTGTAAATAACATCCCAAGTTTTTTTTAGCAGTAAGTACCTTATACGTGGGGCGCACTATAAGTTTCCGGAATGAATATGAAAAAATACTATTAAAGGTACAAAATTAATTTATTGTTTTTCAAAATAATCTCCCTTGGCGTCTATGCACTTTTTCATTCGATGAAACCAGTTTTGAAAACTTTTGTGCCACTCCTCTGTGGTGACCTCTGAAACGTGTTTTTCATACTCCTCGACAGCCTCTTCTGGTGATGAAAATCGTTGACCGCGTAATTGGTTCTTAATTTTTGGGAACAGAAAAAAGTCACAAGGTGCCAGGTCGGGACTGTATGCAGGATGACTCATGAGTTCTACATTTTTCGCCTTCAAAAAGTCGTTTGTCTGTCTGGCCGTGTGAGAACTAGCATTGTCGTGGTGCAGGATGATACGGCGTTTACGGTTATTTTTACGGAGTTCGTCAATAACTTCCGGCAAACAAATGGTCGTGTACCAGTCACTATTCACTGTACGACGATTCTCTAAAGCAGTAGTTCCCAAACTTATTTTTCTCGTGGACCACTTTCAAAATTTTACTGGTTTCGGTGGACCCCCTGCTGCTACATTTCTACCACATTCTTAAAGTCGCCAAAAAATAAAAATTGTGTCACTTCTGAGTTCTGTCCCTATATTTCGATATGTAAAATAAAAACGAAAAATGGTACATTTTATATCACTTTATTTATTAAAAGAATAGAATTACAAGAAAAAAATATTAAGGTAATATAGGTTCAGGTCATAATTTTAATTAATGGGAAGGATGTATCTGATGGAGTGTCAGCAAACGATCAATGTTTGGCTTTATTTTTGTGAGCAATAACCGCAAATCCCCCCGCTCTGTGATGTTTAATTTGCTCCTTTTTTTTGTTAAGAGGTTTGTAACGGCACTAAAACTCCTTTCGACAAGATATGACGAGGGAAAAGCTATTAAAAATTTCCTTGCGATTTCCCACAGTCCAGGATATTTTTCGGGTATTTCTGCTTGCAGCCAAAATGTTGGGTAGCCTTTTCTAAATTTCACCTTCAGCTCCTCATTAGTGCTTAGCTCGAGCAGCTCCTCTTGTAATACAACATTGGCCACTTCCGTTTCATCAAATGGATTTATTATCCATGGTGGTATATCCATCGTCAGTATATCTTCAAACCTGGTTTTGAAGTCATCATGCAGGGCACTTAAATGTTGACTGTAGGTATGGATATCCTCATCAATACATTCTACCTGCGACAAGTTTGGAAATTGAGAGAATTCGCGCCGACTAATGTTTTGCTTCATAAATTTCAATTTCCCAAGAAAAGCCGAAATTATCCCCTTTGTTTTTATTAAATTCAGGCTGTCCCCTTGTAACTGCAAGTTAATATCATTAAATTTTTTAAACAAATCTGTCAAATACGCAATGTCTGCTTTGAATTTGATCAAGTTTTCTTTTAAATCTGGATCTCTACTTTCTAAGAACTCTAATATGGAATCGAAAACAGAGTAAAATCTCGTTAAGCATGCACCTTTCGACAACCAGCGTACTTCAGTATGTAAGAGCAGTCGTTGGAAGTCTTCATCATTTTCGTCGCACAATTGAGCAAATAAACGTGTATTCAATGCATTGCTTCTGATTTTGTTGACAGCTTTTATTACAAAATGAAGAGATTGGTTCAACCTGTCACTTAAATGTTTTGCCACAAGATGTTGTCGGTGGATTACGCAATGAATAGCTGTAAGTCCTGGTATAATTCTTTTGAGATGACTTATAAACCCACGATATCGCCCGACCATTGCAGGAGCTCCGTCTGTTGCCACTGAAATAATGTTTGTAAATGGGATCGATTTTTCCGTAAAAAAATTACTCAGGACATTAAATATTGATTCGCCTTTAGTGTCAGTCTCCAAAGTTCTGGCAAATAGCAATTCTTCGTGAATTTCTTCCTCAACAATAAATCGGACATATGCCAATAGTAATGCTTCATTACTGGGTAACGTTGACTCGTCCAGTTGTATAGAAAAATGAGTTTTTTGCAGATGATTGCACAAAAAGCTTTCGATATCAGAGCTCATTTCATCAATGCGTCTTTGTACAGTATTGTTACTTAATGGAATTCTTTTTAGTACGTCAAATGGAGATTTGTGCAAAACAGTTTTTAAAACCTCTTCAACAGCGGGTAAAATTAATTGTTCTCCGATAGTGTGCGGTTTTCCAGATTTTGCTATAAGTAATGAGATATTGTAAGATGCCCGCAAGCCATCATCGTTACTTTGAGATGTTGAAGCGAACATACTGTGCATGGTGGGTCTCTTTCCATATTTTTCTTTCAATGTTTGAAAATATTTTAAATCTTTACCTATTTTATCAGTATGACACCTTTTTAGATGATCTTCGAGCTTTGATGGTTTCATAGAGTCATTGCTCAAAACTTTGTTGCATAATAGGCACATGGGCAATTGTTTGTCTGCCTCTGATGGAACAAAACCATATTTCAAATAATCGACACTATATTGTCGACATTTTTTCTTTGCTGTAGCCATGTTTCGTGTCAGTTACCTTACCTGTAAAAAAAATGTTTTAGTAACCAAGTTTTTTTCTGAATATAGGTATCACACCGCAGCCTTTGTCAGCACGCGGAAATAGAATTACGGCTTGTAAAGGGACCAACTAATAAACCGCTGAGACAAATACAAACGTTTTCACAAAACGGTATCAATTTTAAAGTACATAATTTACCACTAATTTTTAATAGTATAAATAAAAATTAGTGTACTCAGTATCGAATACTGATCATATTTGTGTAGGAAAAAATAAACGTCGAAATCCCAAAATTGTCCATAAAAACGATAACTAACATTTTATTAAATCAATGAGTTCACGCGCTCCGTGTATTTGCGTATTTTTTGTCTGCGGCTTCATTAAAACGTGACAAACAGGCATCGAAGTTCAAGCCCCGCCCTTTTCCCGTCGCCCGCGCACCGCTCGCTCTTTCCGAAAAGGAATAGTTTTGATAAAATAGTTACTTCAAAATCAATTTAACATGATTATGAAATTACTGTTTTATAAAATTAGTAGTTATTTGCAAGAAAAATTACAAAATTAATTGCTCTGCAATATTGCTTATTCGGCCTTTTTAGAGAGGCAGTGCTTCTCTCGTGAAAAAACAATTGAATAAAACGTGCTGTGTTTGTCTTCAAATCGAAAGAGGACAATTAAAATATCTGTAAGTTACTAAGTTACCTATCTATACAGGCCGTTGTGATCAACCGACTAGTACACGTAAACAAAATACTTAAGTACTATAACAAAAAAAGGTAGGTTACTTGCTTTTCTCCGGCACTAGCAAACACAGATATAAATTTTCTCACAACTTTTTTCCAAATTCCGCCTTGTTTTCGAAATTCCGGAAACAAATGAATGCGTTTGGTTGCCTTTGGCATCAAGTATTTATAGTGTTGATCAAGTTCATGTCTGAACAAGCATTAAGCATTGTCGGGCGGATAGCGCTTTGCAAGTCTGTACACGAAATTGTACGTAATATCGAATACACAAGTTTGGACAAGTAACAGTCGCTTGCCTTATTAAAATATTATCTGCTTAGATAGGTACTTAAAACAATGTAGGTAGGCCCTTATAAAAACTATGCTTACATTTTTGCTCTTTACTATCAAAAGCAGATAAATTTTCGTGGACCCCCATTAACATCTTATGGACCCCCATTTTTTGTTCACGCCTACGTAGACCCCCAGCAAGTCTCCCGTGGACCCCTGGGGGTCCACCTGGACCACTTTGGGAATCACTGCTCTAAAGCAACAGTAGCCAAGTGTCTAGTTTTATTAAAAAAAGAAGCAATCATCCGCTTAGATGCACTTTTCACGCGCGCCACTTTGGTTGGTTTCGGCTCATCTTGAAAGACCCATACGCTCGATTGCTGCTTTGTTTTGGGATCGTAGCAATAAATCCATGTTTCGTCACCTGTTACTATGTCCCACACCAAATTTGACGCACCTTCGTTGAATCTGGTAAACATGGCACTGCACCAAGTGACGCGGTCCGTTTTTTGAGCCTCGGTCAAGTTGTGTGGGATCCACCGCGAGCACAGCTTTCTCACACCCAAATGTTTGTGTAGGATTAATTGTATTTGACTCATGCCTATTTCTAAGGATGCGCGGATTTCATGGTAGGTCACATGCCTGTCTGTTTCAATCATACGGCGCACAGCATTGATGTTTTTGTTGGTCACAGCGGTGGACGGTCGACCATCGCGAGATTCGTCACTGAGATTGATACGACCACGCTTGAATTCTGCAAACCAGCTATAAACAGTTGTCTTGCATGGTGCTTCATTGCCAAAAGCTGTTTCAAGCCGAGCGATGCTCTGTTGAGCTGTCAAATTACACTTAAAATCGTAGAAAATCATACTACGAAAATTTTCCCGAGTTAAATCCATGTTGATGCAGACACACAATTTTTAAAATGGCGCCACATGGTAAAAACAAAAGACAGTCAGATGAAACAAACTGCATTCTACAGCCAAAGAGTTCTATTTTCAAATGTTGCAATAAATTTTTAAATATTGTTTATGTAAGTGGCCAGTTCCGGAAACTTACAGTGCGCCCTATGTATGACAGTAGCAATTAATTCAAAAATCAATTTTACAGAAAACTAATGGCAAAATAAATAATAAAACAGAAAAATATAAAAACATGAATGACAACACTTTGCAAGCACTTTCCAAATTATTTTGCGTGCTTCCGCCATCAGCAAGAATTATGGGTCTGGACCAGATAAAAGCACTAGCTGAACTTGAAATCAAACTTCAACAAGATCTTCATGAAAAGAAAATAGAAAATGAAGTAAAAATTGGTAGGAACCTGGATCTCGAATATGAAGTTCTAAAAGCCAAATTAGAATTTTATAAAAATAAGAAATGACAAGTAAGTACATGTCTAGTTATTATATATAAAAAAACAGGGTGTGGGTGTACAGTTTCTTTCATAAATCTATTAAATACTAAGTTTCTTCAGTCTCTCTCAGCACTTCTCCATCAGCTGAGAACTATTTTCAATAAAAGAGTTTCATAACTAAATTCATTTAACTGAGTGGAGATGGCTGAACAATATCTGTAATAAAATTTTACACACAGGTAGGATATTACTGGGAATTACATCCATACTAATATTATAAATGCGAAAGTCTGTCTGTCTGTTATGCTTTCACGGCCAAACCGCTGAACGGATTTTGATGAAATTTGGTATGAATATAGTTGAAGACCCGGGGTCAAACATAGGCTACTTTTTAACGCAGGCAGAGCTGCGGGAAACAGCTAGTTATACATATATACTTTACTTTGTCTCAAAAATACATGAATGCAAAGCCCTTGATATTTGCCAAATTAATTAGAAATATCCTGGTATTTTTTTCAGGTCAAAACCAAGTATAAATTTATAAATGAATTGTAAATAAGGGTAAATGGCTGTGCTAATCCTTGAATGTGATTAGCTCAAGGACAGATTGTCCATATCTGACACAAACCAAATGACGTTTCAATGTGTTCCGGATTAGAATATGCGACCTGATGTAGACCTCTTCCCTGATGGCAATAGTGGTGTGAAAACATAGGACGACACCTGGTAGTCTAAGTCCCCGAGATAACGGCCTCTAAATCTCCGTTGTCGATACTTTGTTTCAAAACTGATTCGAAGAATATCCTGCTATTGAGAGAGCTTTATCCAGAATATCTATTATTTTTAAAATGGCGTCATCTAATTATTAATTAGATAATAATGTTCATAGCTAAAGTTGATTAAACTTTTGAAACATTGTAATGTGTACATAATACATATGTATTTAAAAAAAGATCATTTTTTTCTTCATATTTTTGTAATCCTTATTAACCTCCTAAAGTCCCACTTTTGTCATCAGAAAAACCCCATCTTTTCCGCAAGGCAACTTCCGACGCCGGTTTCGTGTCACTAAGTAGGTATAGATCTTTGTAATTGCTCCGTGTTATAGATTGATGACCAAGGAACCAAGTGACCAAGTAAATGTGATCCAATGAGAATGCAACCCATGAATTTAAGACTGTTTTTAGGGGGGCAAGTCTTGTAATACTTTTCACAGGGTCATGGTAGTAGTTTTACCCGTCCAACAATATAACCAACAAATAAAAGCATTCATTCGTTCACATTTTTATATTCATTGTTATCAACAAGAAATGTATGTCAATAATTATAATAATACTTATATCGTAGGTACTGCTAATAACAAATAGGTAATTACTCGTTTCTCTCCCTTATTATATAGAAAAGCATACACGCTGTATAAATCGTCATTTCCATAAATCCAAATTTTCTTTCCGTTTTCCGTTCAAGATCCTCCTAATATTATTTCATCACAGTTTAATCGTGTACTTATTTCATGTTTACATAAAAAAAATATTAAATAGCTGATCATGACCGTTGTACGATCACGTACTACACAGTAAAAATTGTTTAGATATTCATACATTATGTTCAAAATATATTTCTGTGATCAATCTGTTGTAAATACATATAGGAAATACCAATAGGTCAGAGATGATAACTTTCGTTGTTAATTGGTATTCTCCGGACAAATATAACATGAAAATAATTTAAAAAATAATTTGTTTACAATTTTTTTTTATTTACAATGGTTATGTCAATTGCGATATGCATTAAATATGATTGAATAAATTTTCCTAATTTCTTAAAAGGTTGTATAAATAATAAAACATAACTTTTTTACATTGTAAGCAATAATAAATTTACAATAATAAACATAATAATTTAGGTAGACAATATCAGCAAACATAACAATATGAACAAAATTTAGCAAAAAAAATTAAATATTCAAAATAAAATACTAGCATAATCTCAAAACAATTGAAGTGATTAAAATGGATTGCAGTTTGTAAAAATGATTTCATCATAAGTAAAGTTTATCAGTGATGTAACGATTAAGTGATAATAATTAAGAACTCTGGTAAATCCAGTGACTCAACAGCGTACAGGGATCTCTATAAAGCTAGTCTAACACGGCGCTGCTGACACCACCGCATGTCCTACTGCGTCGTGTTTAAGGCTCCTTCCAACCCTGTGACAACCTCCCCTTTCGTCTAAATTTACCTAGAAACGTTCAATTTACACGCACGTATACTATTGCACACACAGTTTAAGATTATGCTAATGACTTAAATATTACTGTGGTAACTATATCTTGTTATTATCTAATGTTATTAATTATTAGGTCGAACGCGTCGTGATTTCAATTACTTATTTTACCTACATATACCATACACCAAAGTTAAATAGCACCCATGAAAATATTATACACTTAAAGCGACATTTACGCAATAATTACACTAAAACCTATTTATTTACAATATTTACAGGCATTTACACGATATACTCATAAATGAAAACTCGAACACATCTCACTCCGATAAGAGTTAAAAAATAAAATTGATTACGTAATGGCTGCCTTAACTTACACAGTCTTACATAATATTTACTACATTGTTCTTAATTGAGATGTTTTTACAGTAATCAGTCAGAATAAGTTTAAAGATCTCGTTCTTGAGCCATCTTCAGTTCTCCGTCTGTTACGACACCTGAGAACTGTTTCCGTCCAATCCATTTTTTAATAAATAAAATTATGAGTAAAACATTTTGTTCTTATAATAATAAGCATTCTGCACTGTTCGTTCTCCATATTCGAGCTTGATGAAACATCGAATAAATTAATTGATTTTATCGATTTCAGGATTTTTCAGATTCAGCAGAGGGTTTGGTTCAATAAAATTGTACTTTTGTGTTGTCTATAGATTTAAAAATGTTAGTGTCAGCTAACGAGCACAGTCTCGATCTTCAGCAGTTGCCGCAGTTTGTCAGTTACTCGCACTAGAGCAACTTTGGAGGCGCGGACGTTGACCTTCTCCCCGGCACACAACAGCTGATGACATTGCGCCCTCTCCAAGAATTCCTGAGTGCGAATCTCGCGCAGTAACTCCTTGGGCGAACCAGACCCACAGTGGATTTGTTTCAATAGGCTCTCTTTTGATTTTATCTGGAATAAGAAAAGGTAAATGTATCATTAATTATTGTGCCATTTTAGATAAATAAATAAATGTTAGAAATCATGTTGACAAAAACGGCAATTATATTGAGAAGGTGAATCATGTTTATTTAGAGGCAAATATTAGAGGTATAATTAGAGGTTTTTACGTAGGTAAAATGCAGGTACGAATAGATCGAATCTATTTGTATTGCCGACCAGTATAGGCTTCCATCTACTATATGATTGCCAAGGGTTGGCTTCATCAGACAGTCTTGTTTTTCATCGTAGCGTTTTTTCCGATTGCATCCCCAGCTGGTTGCTTCGGAGCTCAGGGTTAGCTTTCTTACAAAAGTAGCGTCTACACTTCGCCCGATCTTCGGCATAATTACTTCAAAAAGTTATGTCAAACTATATCTATTTTTTGATTATCTCATGGACGGGAAAGAAATATCGCATTTCCCCGTTATTTGATACTGGAGTGCAATTGGAGACAACGGTAGGATGACATATGATGACGTTAGTAAAGAAATTTAGGTAAGCACCTGTAATAAGTTAGTGACGTCTTGCAGCAAGCACCACAGTCCGTCAGCCGGCTGCCCGGGCGCAGTCCTGAGGCTGTAGAAGGGCGGCAGCGGAGCTTCCGTGCACTGGATCTCCATCATGGAGTCCGGCGGCGGAGGCGGCGACGCCGATGGTGGCGATGATAGCGAGTCACAACCTATATCTTCGTAGTCTGTAACAATAAATTGGTACACGTTAATGCAGGATCAGTGACAGGAAAAATTTTAAATCCTTTATTGTATACGAATAAATTTGTTTGCACGGTTACATAAGATGATTTTATCTGAGGTAGGTAGACTTTTCAACAAAGGCAGTTTGCTTATAAAGTATAACTCCACTCGCACTTATTTCTAAAAGAAAAAAAAAAGTTGCAATGTTGTGTTCCCGGTTTAAGGTATGCCCTTGATGCCTTATCGTCCGAGAGACAGTGGAAATACTAGTAATAAGGTGGAATATTCTAAGGGGTACGAACTTGCAGTGCTCCCGGTATATATAACTATCTAGAGGGTTAAATACTCTTTGTAATTACGTTCGATCAACAAACAAAATAATCTTAGTTCTGAAAATGATTTTACCAATAATTTCAGCCGGATGAGGAAACCTCCACGGCTCGATGGCTTGTCCCTGGACATCAGCGATATGTAGTCGGACCAGCAATGCCGCGGCACCTTCGGCCAGTTCTTCAGGTGTTTGTCCCGCGTATGTGCCAAGGAGAGGGTCGGCTCCGTAGGCTAAGAGGAGCCTGATTACTTCCATGTGACAGTTCTCGCAGGCTTCGTGTAAAGGTCTGAAAATATTTGCAAAATTATTTACTAAGTTTTATCAGTTAATAGTACTTCAAAACAAATCATAACTGGGCAGTGTCTTTTCTCTTCTTTGAATCTATTTTGTCGAACTGCTTTGGTCACAAGCCTCTCCAAGATCATCAACTATGCGGAAATAGAAATCGGGTAGTTGGGACCAATCATACCACGGACATTTTGTACCTCTTTAATTCTTATGAGTTATGAACTCACCTTATACCCCCCTGAGCAGCTGCTGAAACATTGGCCCCGTACTGAAGCAAAAGTCTTGCAATCCTGACGTGGCCCCTGGCAGCGGCAACGTGCAGCGGTGTAAAACCTGCGTTGTCTTTAGCCGAAGGATCTGCCTCCATCTTCTCCAAGCAATAAGCAACGCAATCCTAAAATAAAAATTCAATTGTTATTCACAAACCAAATGAACAAACAGAGAACAAATCTAACAGGTTTTCTGTTTCATGAAACACCTAAGAAAAAGAATAGGATAAATGCTAAGGTCGAAAAATAGTAAAAAAATGCGATAGCATAAAAACGTATTTTAAAATAAAAAAAAAGCATTTTTCTCTTTGTAAATTTGCACACAAGTTTTTTTGTAACCATATAAAAATCGATGGAAAAGTCTTAAAAATTTAATTACCTAAAAAAATATAAATAAACTCACGAAAAGTCTTTATCATATCTGTGTAAGGTCGAGGTTAAAAGTGATATTTAAACTAATTTGTCTGTTATTGTGACGTCTTTCAAACAATCAACAAAACAAAAAAAAAATGTAGTTTGTAGCATATTTTATGTCTGCGAGCCTATTGCCATTATTGCATTTTTATAGAGAGGAAATCAGTTTATTTATGTTAATGTTTTTAATAAAGTTATGACGGATACGTCATACTCACCGTGTATCCCAATCTGGCAGCACGGTGTAGATGTGTTTCGCCAATGCTTTTGTTAATAAACCAGCTTTTGATTTCTTTGTAGATGTCTTGCACTGATTCGGGATTCGGTTTAGGTGCTGGCCGACGAATTTTATTAGTACTGGTGTTATTATCCTCTCTGCGGATTATCTTTTTCTTTTTTCGGATATAATCAAAGCCAGAGCTGAACTTTCTTCTTCCGAATAAACGTTTGAGACGTCTTTTATTACCTCCTTCAGTAGTCTCTGGGGGGAAATCTTCCTTTTCTTGATCTTTATCATCATTGGATGTTATGTTTTGCTTTTTATGTTTATTCAATGTGATTTCTTTCATTCTTTTACTTGGCAGTGATTTTATGAGACTATTTCTCTTTTTGAGTCGAAGTAGTCGACCCTTTGCATCGTTCATTTTCAACGACTTCGTACTTCTGAGTCCATCTCTTATTGAACTAGATCTTCGCTTCAATTTATCTTTCATTATCTTTTTTGTTTTGAATTTTGGTTTCGCAACAGAATCCTCGGATTCTTTTTTTATTTCTAGTAAAGGTTCTTCCGTTTCATTATCCCTACAAGATGACGGTGGTGCCGACGCTGGTCTTTCATCCCCAAAAACTTCTTTGATTGTTGCTCTTTGTTTCAGTACTCTACTTTCTGTTCTTGTTCTTGATTTTAAAACTACTGGCGCAAACTCTTCAGTAGCGCCTATAAGACCGTCAGTATTTTTAATAAAGGCATTTCTAAATGCTGCCACAGTTTCTTTTCTGAAAGCTCCTAAATAGTATATATCTTCCATAATTTTTTCTTTCTTTGTACTCAAACTTTCTTCATTACCGCTTTTCACTAAGCCTAAACTAGGTGTTGGTAAAAGTTCAGTTGTATTAGAACTTTTAGGTATTACTTTTGGAGATCTATCGTCCTTATCTTTATCTTTAGACTTCTTTTTCGATTCGTCCCTTTTGCCACACTTTTTTATGAGAACATCCACAATAGAATTCTTTTTCTTAACAAGCGATGTAGAAAATACGGTAGAAGTAGAAGCCTCTGAATCATATTGCAACCTGTTGGGAACAGAACAACTAGAATTTGAATCCAGATCACTATCCATAGTAATTTTGTCAGGACGTCTAGAATACAAATCATCTGTTGCCGCTGATGGGGCGGATGACGGCGCAGGCGAAAGAGGAGCGGGGTCGAGATCTGGTAGAGATGTAGCACCTCTGGTAAACATTGTTGCTGGTCCTCTAGGAAATGGTCCACCAGAACGGCCTCTGGGAATGGCAATAAGTCTAGTAGGCATTCGCAAAGAACGCTTATATCTATATAATTCTTCTTCCCAACCTGGATGAAAATCAGAACCGTCGCCAAAGCCAGGTTTACGAACTGGAGTTGAATTATTGCTTGTACTACTCGTGTCTTGCTTTTTCGCAGGCGAGGCTTTTACGGGTGTTTTGGCCGTTGGTTTTTCTTTGTTATCTTCTGGTTTAACAGACTTTCGAACCCGAAGACGGGTTGCGACACTGAGATCATCGTCACTGTCTGAACTTGAGTCTCCATTATGTTTTTCGATCTTTTCAGCGGACAGAGATTTCCCTTTCATACGCGAACTTTGTTTAACTAATTTGCCTTTACTTGGTTTCTCTTGCTTATCTTTTGTGGTTGACTCGATAGATTTTTTATTATTTTTATTGACATCTACGTCACAACATTCTAACTTCACATACGCCGATTTTTCTGATAAATCCTTCAAAAGTTTATAATTCATTTCTTTTTCCTTTAACTTCTTTTCTTTATCTTTTATCTTTTGTTTTTTTTCCTTATTCTTCTGTTCTTTTTCTTTGATTTGTAACTCTTTCTCTTTAAGAAGTTTACTTTTAATAAGAGGTTCATCATCATCCGTGGATTCAGATTCTTCTTTTATTATTACTTTAGGTTGTTCTATTTCATGGCTTTCTTTTTTAATAGGCACTAATGGAGACGCAATGCTTTCACTTTTGTCTGACTTTTTAGTTTTTGGTTTTACTTTTAAATTCTTGTCGATATCTTTATTATTCTTCTTTTCTAGTTTGCTTCCTTTATTTTTGTTTTCTTCGTCGTCAATAGATATTTTATTTTGTTCTATCAATGATGATGACTCACTAAGTTTTATTTCATCTTCATCTAAAGGTTCTTGTTTAATTATTATAGGCAGTGTTGGTTCAAGTGATTCAGACGTATAATTTTTCACTTCAGATGTTACAGCTTCTTTTTCCACTAAAGGTTTAACAACGTCTTTTTCTACTGAAGATATGACGTCTTTAACTACTAAAGGTTCCCCTGGATCTTTCTCTACTTTCAACTGATTTTTCTCACATTTATTATCATTATCACGTTCAATCGTATCAATTCGTTTTCTGTGAGACTTTTTCTTATGACATCCAGTCTTTAATTGTTCGACAAAACTATCGCAAGCGGTTGTCCAATCCAAATCTTCAAACGCATCATCACTATGCGTACTTTCTGGTTCTAAAGATTCGAGTATTTTCTCAGTTTTTATTGGTATTTCAGCATCTTTCTCAATTTCATCAATATTCATGGGTTCCGTTTTTACTTCAGAAAGAATAGCATCAGCAGGATTTTCACATTTTATTACTGATTCGAGACGAAGATCTTCTCTTATTTGATTAAAAAGATGTTGTTTTTGAGATTTAGGTAACAACTTATGTTCCGTTGATATGTCTTGGCTTGTTTCAGATTTGGTGTTAGCGTCTTGTGATGGAGGCATAACTTTCAGTTCTGCCTTGGTTCTTATTCTTGAAGCAACATCAAATTCATGAGATTTGTTCTTTAAATCTGAAGTATCAAGTCGTTGATAATCAGTATCTCGTTGTAAAGAGTCCACGGCTCGAGGCATTTGTATATGATTACCTAAAGTTGAAAGGTGGCTATTTTGACACTGAATTTGTTTCGAAATATCTTTGCTTGAAGTTTCAGTGTCATTATCTTTTGTTAAATCAGTAATTTCTATTACAGAATCATCAACATCGTCTATAACAATGAGATCTGGTATATGTCTAGCTGGCCTTGCTTGTTCTACATATCCGGTTTGTTTTGTTTCTAAACTATTTCTCAGTATACTTAATACATTTTTATCAGCAGGAATACCATTGTGTATTTCTAAATTATGAGTGTGGACGTCTCGATGGGTCGGAAGCTTTTGAATAACATGATGACGATTGTTATTAGAATGACTTTTCTCATAGTAATGTGGGTGATGGACATTTTCACTCAATTCCCGACGTGGTGCTTCAGGAGCATATGCATTGCTATGATATCTATGATTGACATGAGGATATTGTTCCCGGTATGCGCCAGAAGTTACAGGTCTCTTGTGTTCATTTTGGTATGCCTCGAATTGCTTATGACTACTATAACTGTAGACCGGTCGACTCATCAATTCTTGCTGTTCTTTCGTAGATTGGCTTATGCGGTCTATCCGACTGTCTGAAGTCCAAGTCTCGTAACGGACTATCTTTTCGGGAATGTTGCTTACAATGGGTCCTGTAGGACGTTTTCGTTCTTCTATTACAAAGTTTCTATCATCACGTATTCTATTTTCGGGACGGCGTTGGTCACTTGCTGGCCTTGTAAGATCTATTCTAGGAACATGTTCGTTTCTCCCT
Organism: Euzophera pinguis; assembly: GCA_947363495.1. Lineage (NCBI taxonomy): Eukaryota > Metazoa > Arthropoda > Insecta > Lepidoptera > Pyralidae > Euzophera > Euzophera pinguis. Next base: position 4,301,510 of record OX376161.1, on the reverse strand, counting down.
CTTGGGACGTTATATTTATTTTGATCAATATATGCTGGGTTTGGAGATTCTACAGTGTATGATTCAGGTAATGGCCGCCTTGTTTCATAAGCACCATTGTAACGAACAGGTGTGTGTTGGCCATGATGATTAGCTTGTACCGGAACACTGTAAGTGTGGCTGGTACCTCTATCTCTATACTGATTAAAGTTTGGAGCAAAATCGACCTTATGAGAAGCCACGTAATTTGTATTAGGTGGATTAGGACGCGTACTTGAAGAAGGTCGTGGTAGTAACGACAACGTTTTACTTTCTGCAGATGCTGAGTCAACTACATCGTCTTGGGTAGTCGAAGAATCTGCTGAATTTTTGACAGTCTTAACGGAAAGATCAAGAGGAGACTCCCGTTTTTGTTTAATCTGATTTATCGTTGGAGTTGTTTGGGAGGTCGTGGGTTGAGGCAGTTTATGTTTTGTTTGATTCATTTGATTTACTAATGAGGTCACAGAAACAGTCATACGAGCTTGTTGATTTGGATAACCTGGCTTGACTGTTGAACGAGCTGGAGATGTTTGGATGGGAGTTGATGTAGTGTATTCATAACTAGATTTAGGCGCTGCCGCTGAACGGTATCCACTTCTTGACTGTAATGTAGCGTTTTGCATTACAGGGACGGGTGTACTTGGACCGTATCTTGCTGTCGACGTTGAAGGCGTGGGGTAAGGGTAAGCGCTTCTAGCATCAACATTTCTACTGTTCGTTTGGTATTCAACACGCGCTGCCAAACGTGCTGGATCATGAGAATGTGTTGGCAGCGGTACTGGTGCTCGATCAGATGGTCTCGCAGCATAATGTGGACTAATTGTTTCCATCACGGCATGTTTGTATTGTGCTTGGTGATGAGTTTCAATACGATGAGTATGTAAAGGCTGAGATGCTATTGGAGAAGGTCGATAACCAGGATACGATTGTTGTGGATCGTACTTTCTTGATGGTACAGCTGGGTGCATGTCGTAATGCGACGAAGTTCGGCCGTACGGTGAAGGTTCTCTTCGCTGCTGCAAAGGTGAATAAACCGCAGTCGATCTAACATCTTGCCTTTGAGGCGGATGTACTGTTTGCGGGTGATGTATAGGTGGCACTCTGTCGTTATGCGGAGGCGGCGGTTGTGGTTGTACGGAAGGGATCATATACCGTTGCGCAGGCGGACTGTGTATGGTGACCTCTCGTAACCGAGAGGCAGCGTGATGCGGCATCGAACTAGAGATCCTCGCATACGTTTGTGGACTTTGTCGTGCTGCACCAGAAGGCTGAGGCGAAGCTACTGGAGGACCATGTGAATTTCTACCGCCATCAGTTACATTTGTTTCATAATGATAACGGGGATACTGTTCCGGTGGTCTAGATGACGTGTAAGGATCTGGCGGACGTCCAGGTGCAAATTGATCCGGAGGTCTCGTAGTTGGAGTGGGCACTCGATGGGCGGCTGGCCGAAATTGTGTGGGTGCCTCTATTTGAGGTTCTTGAGGAGGAGGCGGCGGTGGGTGCGCAGCCGATGGGGGTCGTGATGGTGACGGACAATTGGCTGGCGCCGGCGCTGGAGACGGGAGCGGCCTTTGCGGTTTACGAATAATATGGGAGGGCGGCGAAAGTGCGTCATTAGGATCCTCTTCGTCTTCAACATCTGGCATCTCGCGCCTTTTCTCAGCCGCTTCGCGCATCACTGTCGCTTTGTGTATGATATGTGGCTCGGGCTCCAGCGGCTCTGACGGAGGCCGCGGCGGCACTGAAGCAGACATCGTGGGCGGAGCCGAGGGCGGTGCCGCGGCAGCTGATGGGGGGCGTGATGAAGGTGCGGGGGCTCCGGACTGTGCCGGGGCGCCTTCTTCGGGTAATGGTGTGCTTGTTGACCAAGATGTCTGTCCAGTGCCCTCAACTTGCACCTGTCTCGGTACTCCCATAAAGTATTGTCGCGTCCCTTCCAGTACATTGTTAACCAGACTCACATCCATACTATGTGCTCCGTCTCTTGAACACCTGAAACCAATAAGGAGTAGAATAAATACAAAAAGTACTTTAATTACGGGTCTATTAGTACGGCTCGTCAATCACACAAATGGTATTTATTACTAAATGTCGATATCGTATTGAGCGCAGAGTCGCTGACTTGTTGAAGATGCGTGGTGTGGGGTCATTGTCCGCGGCCTGCCCTTGAGCGTACTTCGCCCCGCGGCACACACGTCACGGTACGTTCGCCCCGGGGCAACACAATAAGAACCCACAAAGAGTTTCCTTTCGACGAATACTACTAATTTGCTAAATGACCTTCACCCCAACTTGTCAGATTGACAGTTCAAACATTGTTACCTTTTCAAATTAACAAATAAATTAAACTATCTTGACGTTATGTTCTGTGATTAGTTATACGTTGAAATCCATTGGATGAAAATAGGTAAACTAAAACCTAGGTAACTCATATCATAAGGTTTCATAAAAACGTTTGCTTATTGTATGGCACACTCGTAAGTAATTATAATATCATGAATCATGATCCCGCCCACTGGGCCACTCGGAGGCCCAGAGTTAACTATTACTTATTTAGGTAAAATTTAACTTTTCATTTCTTCATGTACTTATTGTCTTTCCCTAAAACTACATACAGCTCTTGAATTGCCAAACGCGCGATAAGAAACGTGTTTTTAAAAAGTTATAATGGTCTAACTAATGCATAGTCCTTGTCCTCTGCTTGAGTAAGGTTTGATCTGTGCCCGACTTAACTGTAAGCTATATTTATAGTGCTAGTTTCTAGTAGAGGAAATCAAGTGTAGGTACGCTGAGGGTCGGGACGGAAGCTGCCTCCGAAGCAACAGCGCTCGCTATCGATTATAAGGTGAGGGCTCTTTGCACATGAAATGCATATAAACAAAATATACTAAGTATATTTTCTCAAATAAATCTATTTAGTTTTCTGAAGTACCTACAGAAGTATACTATAATGTGAACAATACCTAAATCACGCAAGTGCCGAAGACCAATAAATGTGCTTCCGGATAAACATGTTCCTTCAGCTGTGCAATACAAAACAATACGCCCGTGATAGCTGCTTGGCCGAGAGCCAACGAACACGGCAAGTATCCAAATAATTGGTAATCAGATTCGCTATGCGGTTACGACTTCCGTTTAAAATAAATATATTTGTATTTGTAATTTATTGTATTTGTTTCTTACTCGTGCCTTGTGGCAGAAACATAAAAAATATAAAAATAGTAGTTTCGAAATTCTTACAAAACTGTAAATAAACAAGTTAAAACCGTTCTTAGTATACTATCAGAGATCTCAGATATTCTAAATTTTTTTCGAATATGCCTCTCATAATATTGTTGATATTATCAGAAGATTCTAATTTGAAACAAATAAGAGTTTTATTTTCCACGCATAATATTCTTGTCGATATAACGGAATGCAAATTATGCATACTTATGCACGGTGCAGTGCAATGTATAGAAGCGTAACATGCAACAAATTACACGTGCACTTGTATGTATTCCGTTCCGTTACTCGTAAAGGAAGGCATAGCGTCATTGGTATTTGACATGAAAATTCCATTGAAGAAAATGACAATTTGCCGAATCCTGGGCCTCTACCATTACGGGAGGATCTGGCGAGAACGGTACAAGAATCGTAGTTGTGGAGCCTACTAATCGTACTTTTTTATACGTTCTCGTACTTTTGTCACCGTGTCTCCGGCTCTCTCGGACTGTGGTTCGTTTTTTGCCCGAGTCAAGGAAGACACTAGAATGGGCGAAAACGCTAAATCTATAAAACTTCTACTCTCTTTCTCGGCAAGATTCTCCAGTGAGAGACCACTCTGTACCTACCTAACAGTGTGTCATGTAATAAATTACAAGGTAGGTACTCGTAATAACAAATTAATTAACTTTCTACTCACTTTTGAGTCAGCTATCCTGCTTGATGAGAATGACAGCCCGTTTTTGCGTTCATGACTCCGGCTTTAGTCTTTGCACGTTCTAAAATGAAACAAATACTTTCATGAGAACTAATTCAATTAGAATATTCACAATATTTAGAAAATAAATAACATTGAATTATCGAAAAAAAATATTTAAAGGTCTAACCGGACTATGCGATCGCCATTTACGATAGCTACACAATCTGAGTTGCAGTCATAGGTCCCAGTGCTACACTACCAGTGTAAGTCTTTGTACCCCATCCAGATAGGTAATATACCTACGAAGAAAATAAATTCTTTGTATTTTGAAATATTTATTCGTATCGTAATTGAAGTGTCATGAATTTACTTCAGCAGCCTGCAATTCAAGTTAATATTACGTAGTCACTTTCTATGTCCTTATCAAAATCATTCACTATATCTGTCAACATGTAAGTATGATGATGCACGTTGTTGTACTGGACATTGACCTAATTCCGACATCCGTTGACAACCATTCAGCATATAATGCGAATTGAATTTCAAATCTCTTGCTTTATAAATATTGTTGAATAAATCACAGAAAAAATAGCAAACACATAAGTATAAATAAATATAAGGTTGTTTTAAATAATGCCCATTTTTCGGTCCTAAAGGGACCCTAAGAAAGGGTAGTATTTTTGACCGAGTGAGCGAAGCGAGTGAGGGCTACAAATCAAGTTGGGGCAAAAAAACATTGTTTGTATGTTTGTATCCAAATAATGTTTGTTCCGTGATAACTCTCGAGCCGTTAGTCCGTTTTCGATGAAGTTTAAAAGCTACATAGGGGACATGCATAGAATTTTCAAGCTCGTTTGGCATCAAAATCGGTTCAGTAGTTTTTAAGATATTTGCATTAAAGGAAAAACAAATATTTCTGAATAATTCCAAAGCCGTTGGTCAGATTTCGCTGATATTTAAAACGTATGTAGGAAACGTTAAACTACATCTGGTAAAAAAAATAGATTTAATTATTTTTAACAGTCTTACAAAAGTAGGAGATTTTGATGTTTATTTCAAATATATTACCTAATAACACCGTCGTTTTTAAGCCTATTTTGAAAGTTGTTTTTATGTTTGAAAGCGTACACTTTCAGTTCATTCTCCTGAAATTTTTAATACAATCGTTTCAGTAGTTTAGTTACAAATTAAAAATAACTAAGAAAATACCTGGATGATTAAGTCGTCGAAGTAGACAAATAATCATTTTTTATTCAAAACCCAAGAAAACTTATTATTCATTTACTGGGACCAACTTGAAGATATTTTGAGTTAATTTATAAGGGTGGCGGGGTCAATGGACTTTATAGTCTAATAAAAATTAACAAGAGGAAATTATTTTTAATTATTCTCGTCAAATATAAGCCTTCGAAATCCGGTGGAAGAGGAAACTGTTCAGAAACAAGAATTGGACGCACATAGGGTGAAATGACGCCATTGCCACTCATGGTTTCGTGCGTACAAAAGACAACGTAGCCAACCTCTGATGGCTAAACTTAAATGTAGCCTGTTATCTTAGGCTAGACTTAAGTTTACCCTAGATGTAACCGATCTCTGTTGGCTAACCTTAGGTTCAAGATTATTTTTACCGTATATGACTATTTATGAATGATATTGTTGATTTACCTTTTCTACAAGTAAATCGGATCCAAGTAGTCTACAGACGTTTATAAGACAAGGAGTGTCACTTGAAGAGAATAGATGCTTTCGAGATGTGGTGCTAGAGAAGATTAATGCGCTTACTATAAACTCCCATGACACTTATGAATCTATTCTTGAGGAACTCGGTATTTCGAAACGTCTTTCTTTGTACTGCCAAGAAAGAGCCCTCAGTTTATTCGGACATATGCGATCACCTAGGCATTGTCTGGAAAACCTCGTAATCCTGGGCAAATGAAGGAAAACGTGCCAAAGGGAAACCTCCAGCGAGATGGGTCGACATCGTGAGGAGAGCGACTGGAGGCAGACTACATAATGCGGTCCATTGTACTGCTACCGCGCACTTTGGAAACACTTAAGTGGTCACGATCATCAGCAGTGAGAGACCGTTGAAGAAGTGCCACTTGCGTGTTGCTGACCCTCAAACAATTTTATAGGTAAACAAGCATACGGCCTGCCAGGTGGTAAGAGACCGTAATAATCTATGGACACCTGCAACTCCTGGAATATCACGTGTGAATTGCTGACCCTTAAACATCTGAAAGGACACCTTCCAGATGTTGCTGGTGTTTAGACGTCTACGATTTCTTACCATAAGACATGCCATATGCCTGTTTGCCTACTAAATTGTCTATATACTACTGTGAACTCTCACCATTAGGCCATATGCATAGTTGCCTACACAATTGTTTAAGGGTCGGCAATACTACTCATGCTTGTTAGCCTACAAAATTGTTTGAGGGACTAAGTACGACTATTTGGATCCTGTCTATATTAATATAGTAAAATAATCGCGAGGTCTATGTTCGCGGCGAAAAACTAGTTATTAATGTGTTGCATCACATGGACCGTAATCAGCAGATGATTCAAAACCCTTCAGACAGAAAAAAAATAGGTAACAAAATATAAGGTTGATTTAAATTAAACACATTTCACAGTCCTTCAGTGACCTTAATATCGCAAGGAAAGTACAATGGTACAATATAGTTAATATCTTATTGACAATCCCATAAATGTACTGTGTAAAACTCTAATATGTTTTATATTATATTGGCATTAAATTAGAAACATCCCACATATACTGACAATTAAGGAATTATAAGTAAGTATAGTTAGGTGCATATGTGCTTATCTTAAACGCTGTGAAAATTATTATTAAAAGGAAATAATATTATCTTATTAGATAGACTTTAAAAGTATGGTGACGTATATACGTATATATACGTAGATAGATACTGTATACAGTGTGCGTCATTAAAATAACAAAATTATGAACGTACTTCCATAATTATAGATAATTATGTTATGTAATATTTTTGGTTATTTTAATTACTGTTGCCACTTTTTAGCTTACTGTTAGTGAACAGCATAATAAATAGACTTTGTTTTTCACGATAAAAACAAAAAATATACCAAATCACTGACCAATAAGAGACTACCACACGACCACGATACGACACGAACCACAACACGTTTCAATGTGTGTAATATCCAACTATTTACGCACACCGCGACGTCAGCTGTGTTGTGTCGGGTCGTTGAACTCGCGGGCGCGAAACAAGGTGAATCGTAATGTCCGCAGTCTATACCTACTTTTTGTCTCCTTGTGAAATGTGACTCCACGGGTTTTTGTTTCACTTCTATTCTATTATTATTACTATGAGATCATGCTTGTATCATTCGTGGTACCTATATTGATTCTATGCTATTTAGCCTGTCGTTTGTGTTCGTGTAGGACTCTATCAAGTTTAAGTCCGTAATCTGAATATTATTTTGATGTAGGCTAAAGCGAAACTACTACTCGTATGTAGCCGTTTCTACAGCTCTGTCTTACTCGAGCTAAACTCTGTTTAATGGGACATTTTGGGCGATTCATCCATACTAATATTATAAATGCGAAAGTCTGTCTGTCTGTCTGTTACGCTTTCACAGCCAAACCGCTGAACGGATTTTAATGAAATTTGGTATGAATATAGTTGAAGACCCGGGGTCAAACATATAACATTGTTGCGTCTCTACCATCTCACAGAAACAAAATGGTACCTATTTTGTAAGAGAATTATCAGATTTGTTTGCGAACCCTAACAAAGAATAGAATTTTATTTGCCTAAAATATGGTTACAGGGATGTTACATGTTACAGTTTAATTTGGATCTACATATTTCACCACACATGGCATGCAAAATAATATAATTATTGATGTCAAAATTTTTGAATTATTGAAAAATTACAATTATAATGTCAATAAAAGAAAAATATTTATATTTAAAAAATCGATAAACACGGATGAATTGAATTGGCCATTGTGATTAAGTTCCATAAATAATACTAGCTGTTTCCCGAAGCTCCGCCTGCGTTTGACCTATGTTTGCCTTAGCCTATGTTTGACCCCGGGTCTTCAAATATATTCATACCAAATTTCATCAAAATCCGTTCAGCGGTTTGGCCGTGAAAGCGTAACAGACAGGCAGACTTTCGCATTTATAATATTAGTATGGATGGATTTGATATAATAAATAAAATTCACAAAAATTGGAAACAAGAGACTATCTGATCAGACTTCTATTAGTTTCAAGTAAGCATATTGCTTAATCATCTGAAAACAGTTTACGTGGAAAATTCATCATAATTTGGCAAACTAATTACGCAGTCGATTAAACCACAGAGGAAGCAAGTTTCAAAATATACCTATAGTAACTAAGGATAATGCACGTTTCTGTGCCCCATGGCCCGGCTACATAGGGGATGAAGAGGGGGTAAAAATTGTACCGGCTCTCCCTACTAGCGCGCGAGGCGTTCATATAAATTATACCTATGGGGGAGAAAATATAATTGATAATACTAAACAAATATGTGCTTTGAGCGGTGGTAAAATCAATTTAGATTGGTGGTTAACTCAGGTAATAAAGGCGCATCCCTAAAATAAATAAAGATGATTGCAATTTCGCCTGTATTTATTTTTGTTAAACGATTTTATAGGTATTTCAGAAAAGAAAATGATCTCTAAATCATGCATTGACAGAAATATGTACTGGTTTGTGGAACTCTTAACATTTATTTTATACTAAGTGACGTTTACTAACAACTGATCCCAGTTGTACCCGTAACTGTGCAACGAAGGACTGGAACACTCAAAAATTATAGTGAGGGTAAAAGTCAATTAAAGATAATTTGTAAAGAAAAAGAAAATTTTTTGAAGATAAATCTCAGGGAGGAATGAATTTGTTCTCAGTTCTGATGTTACTTTTTGCGATAAATAAGATAAGAAAGTAATCCACACACCTTTCAATTTCTACAGCGCGGTTTCCAAAATAAAGCACCCGATCTCATTTAGACGCATGGGAATTGTTATAATATCCGAGGATGCGCGCGCGCCTATGGCCTACATACGTGTTCTATTTTCCACCCGCCTCACTAGCGCCCTCTATAATTAGATCCGCGTTGTTTATAGCCGACGACCGACTAACAAAATACTTCCTGCATTGTTCCTTGTTTCTAACGTCTTTTATCTCTTAAAATCCATCATGTCTTTGAATTGCTAAATTAAATAAATGTAGAGATCCATCCTACACGGCTGATTTCTAACAATCACTTTAGGAATCATCAACTTAACAGGATGACAGGATGTGCAACGAGTATAACTATCTCCTATTTTATCATATGTAATACTTAGTAAATAACTTAAAAATACATTTTGGTCACAAGTACTATTCGAAAACGACGTTCAGTAATATATATACGGCTTCGTTGACATTAGCAGTTGGAGATAAATGCCCACCAATATCTAATTTAAGACTGTTACAACTAGAACTCGTACATTTGGAATGTCTCCAACAACCTAAGAATTCAGAAATTGTCCTTTTAGTTCAACTATGCTATTTTGATAACACAATGGAACTAACACTAATTAGCTCTATCGGTTTACTTTACATAAGTAGTTTTAGCAAAACATAATTATAAATTTGCGTAATTATGTAGTTGCTATGGTTGCTACATTCTACTGCTTACTTTTAATAATCCATTGTTTTCGTCTTTGCCTTCTGCTCTATGCAACTAGATCTAGAGCAACCAGGGACCTCTACCACAAAGTAGATAGGACTACGTCGGGAATCGTGTTTCTCTCTATGGATCTATCAGGTAAATAAACAAAAGGATCTAATATGTGGGTTTTGCAGGGACCTTTAAGTCTGGAGTAGTGTTTTTTTCTATAAATCTTTCAGGTAAATAATCAATAAACAAAAGGATCTTTACATGAGTGTTTTACAGGGACCTCTACGTCTAGAGTAATGTTTTTCTCTATGGATCTACCAAATAAATTATCAAAAGTGATCTATTTTCGGTACAAAAGTACTGTTTTCTTTTTTGGTGCAATATTTTGTATTTGTATTGTATTGTAAAAGCTAACAAAACACATTAGTGATTATATTCTCATTGACAAAAAAATTAAACAATCATTTGTAATTGAATGCGCTTGTGTTAGAAAACTTGAAAATATTAGTAGTTCTTTATAAACAAATCTTGCTAATTAACTACTGAATAAATTAACTAATCGATCATCGTTTGGTAATAACTAAAGCCATTACTAAAACCTTACTAATCTTGTCCGGCTCGGGGCGGAGTGGTACGCAAATGTTGTTTTCCTTCGGCAACATTTTGTGTTAGTAGGTCAATAACTGACCGCAATAGATACTACGTACTATTCATATAAACGATGACAGGACTATTTAGATAAGAGCGAAATATACTTTAGTATATGCCTCCTAATATTTGAAACACTATTTCTTAATCTATGTAAGCGAATTTTCGTAGTTAAGTCGCATTGCTTTGTGTTAATTACTCAGCTTCTTGTAGAGTCAAAAAAATTGCTATCGAATGCGCTAACACAGAATATGTTACGATTTCTTTTGTGTTCGCGATTGTAAAATTGATAAAAAAAATATATTTTATAGTATTATATGTATAGGTAGGTATTTAAATTTGCCAATAATTTCTGTCACGATGTCAAAAGGCTGAAAAGATTCCCCTGAAATCCTGAATTATGGTCATAAGATGTGACTGATTTACCATTCATAGGGATGTGATAGCCTTTGAGGAATTCTGTTCTATGTTGCTCTATGATTTTATCCTCATTATATCAACAAACAAAAAAATAGATAAATCCAGATGCTTCCCGCGCAAACGACAAACACAACAGTAACGTATCATCCTATCATTTATTTACGTCGGTATTGTTTATCAAATGCACTGCAACTATCGTGTAGTATGTACATTATGTTGTTAGATATAGTATATAGATACCAACGATTAGTGCACGATGAGATAACCTTGGTATCGTTACGTATTCGATCTTGTCCAGGAAATGACTTCGAATAATACATACTCTATGCAGTTTGTTGTCATGTAAATACGTTGTTAGTTATTGTTACTTTAGTTGGTGCACTACAATTAATATCGTGATTGGTTCTATTATGTAATCTGTGGTAGTGTGGTATAGTTACATGGTTTTAGCGAAAGTCAAGCGTAAGTATGTCATATTGATCGCGACGTTACATTTCAAGACAAAATGTTTTTATTTTTTGGCAATCGGGTCACAATGGGTCACAATCGCAATATGTCACAAAAAAAGAATCCTTAAGGTAAGAAAAGAAGATAACAATATAGCGGTAATTTAAAAAACTAAAACGCCCGCCTGCGTTTCTGGGCAATTCGGAAATGAAAAAACCCCGAAAAATCCGCCATTTTGTTGTTGTTGTATGTTATTGTAGAATTTATAGGGATGTATTTCGGAGGTCAGATGGAAATCGCTCCATTATAGTAGCGCCAAATCAAAGACCATAATGAAAAGAATACCCTATTCTCTGAAGTGTAAGCTGAAAACACAACTTGGAAACATGTTCAGACGAAGAAGAACGTAGGTATATGTTGTAAGAGTGCGTCTGTAGAGTTGGTACGATTTCTGCAATAAATATTTGCAATAAGCCGTAACCGTTTAAAATGTAAAACAGGAAATCGATTTCCACATAATACCTACTTGTCTACTCAACTACGAGCTACTTATACAAAATTATGTACTTATATTGATTAAATTAATAATGATTAGAATTGGTTCTTGGTCCTGGCAGCCATTTATTTAGTGGTCGTTAAAAAGAATCTGTCTTCCACCAGGTTAGAAGCCGAAACACGGTTCCGAAAACTCAGACGCCAGGGTATACAATACAGTGTCGATTGACCACGTAACCGACTCGATATGAATGAATGAATGAATGTTTGTGAGACGGCTGCGATCCGAGGAGCCATGAATGAAAATGTAGTACGGGGAATGTGTACGGAGTGTAAGGTGTAAACGCTACATATTCTTGAGTTAACTATATGGGGTTTTTCGTGGTTTTTGAAGTAATAGCCTGTGGGATCTACGGAACTGTTTTGTCTATGGTCCACATTTGGTAACCTGTTGAAATGAGGCTGATTAGCAGAAGACTCCGATAACAAAGTAGTAAACGGTGGCCACGTTTTTTGACCTACTAAAAGTAATGTAAAACGAGGCGAAAATTGCAAAGGCTAACACATCACTAAATAGATGTAAATTATTATTTGTCACGGCTCGTGCACCATTCCCCGCACGTATCCGTCATCACAACCATGGTCAATTTCATGTCCACCGTGCTAACTAACCTACACTACATGGCCATATTTTATTTACTACGCCGGCTTAACAACAACAGTAACAAATTATGCAACTAACTGCCATTATGTCTACTAATACCTATGCTAATGCCACGCCGGTCGAGAAAAGATTAGCCTCCACTTTTTCTAATGGGTATACTTTATAGATTTATTGCACTACTCCCGCTATTTAGTACCAAAATTATTGCCAGCAAATTTACACGCGTTACACTAAATACAATTAATAATCAGTGTCTGTACGTTTAAGATACCTATTACTTACTTACTACCATAAATGTAGTCCGAAATACCTAAATCTATACTACAACTATTTTAGTTTAGTAAATGCTTTATTTTGAATTCCAATGCCTGTTCTGTTGAAACCGTATAAGCAGCTAATCAAAATTGGACCTACATGGTTGCTATGGCTAACAGATTTGTGTGTGATTCATAACTTCAGGGAATTCTTTGGAGTTAGTCATTGGGACTTTCGGAATCCAGCAGCAGATAAACACGAACTGGTCATAGTAAGATACCACAGTTTTGAGATCAAACTTTTTATCACCAAAAATGTTTTACAGGCTTTTTTATGAAAAAAAAATATTAGGTTAGCGAAGTCGCAAGCAATTACGTGAAAGTAATGAAGAATCGTTATAAAGTTTAAAAAAAAGAACTAACAATTTAAGACTAGGGCGTCTACATACGGAGCAAATTTGAAATGCACTAACTCAAGGAGGTATCAAGAACAGAAACCTTGTAATTTTATGAATCGGTTAAAATTCATAAAAATTAAATACGATAAACTGAAATAAATGACAGTCGTACATTCGAAATCAGTCCATTACGTATATACCTATATGCGTGTACCAATGCACAATACTGGCAGGCAGTTGTGCAAACCAGCACTCAGGTCAGTAGGCCAATGTCACAGCTCGTCGAGTCAGCTACTCGAACGAACTTCATTAGAAACATTTTAGCTTTTGCTCTGGGCTATGCTCCTGGAGATTTCTTAATTAATCTAATGATTTCTAATGTTTTCGCGATTGTTACACATTAAATTTATCTATTTTAAGCAACAAACGCGATAAAAACCGTAATAAAATAGTTTAATTTAAAAGTTATCTACGTATAAATAAAGATAGCTCCGAACTACTATGGTTTTAGGATATGTTCGGGAATTCGAGAGTGAAAATGTGACAAACGTGTTTCAATCCCTATATAGTTTCAGTTCATAGATATTTTGTTTAAAGTAAGTGTAAATATGGACCATTAAGAAAGGAATGTTTTAGCGATTTCGATGCTCTTTATTATGGACAGACGATCTTTTAAATCGTTTTTAGATAATCGTTACATTTATAATTCATATTATTACCACAAAAGCAACAAGATAACCGAAGATAAATGAGTCATTTTACTATCATCATTTACTTCTTAAAATAACTACCTATAAATATCAAAACTAATAATGGTATATATTTTTTTTAGGAGATACTTTACAGAGTAAAATAGTCATTTATCTACTCACACGTTATCACCACGTACAACAATCATCAAAAACGTTAAAAGATAAGTGATAAATATATTTATACTTCCATTTGACATGGAATACCTATCTATACTCAGAAATCCTCTGCTAAACAGAATTCGGGGTACCGTCGGCAAAAAAATATGAGTCATGGCCACGGGCCATGCACGGCTAATCGCTACTTCTTCCACGAAAATATGCGATTTATTTTATTAACAGTGTAATATAAATGATTTCAATATATTGAATGGCGTTTTCTAGATTGTCCAGATTCCACGAAATCCACGGGTAAAAGACGTAAAATTATATGAAACTACAAATTTTTTTGCACAAAAAAATTGTAAAGATTTTTGGCCTATTCTCCACTTTCCAATTTTTTTTTTCAGGCAGCTTAAGCAATACTAAATCGACTTAATTTGTAAATTCTACCGTGTTAAGACAGCTTATACATTTAAACTCTTCTCTTCGTCTAATCGTGTTTCCTAGTTGCGTCCTCAGCTCACTTTTCGGAGCAAATAAATTTAAATAAATGAATTGAATTGAAATTTATTTCATTTCATTTGTCAATGAAACCAACCACGTTTTCATTGTCTTACCTAACCCATGAAATTCTATCGCTGCGTGAAAACTAAGTAGGTAACTAAGTATTTAAAGTCGCGATAAAATTCCTAACTGTTTGGATTGTGTCGTTCGGCTATTGTGGCGACATCATGAAAGTTGTCGAATTCCAACAAATGTGACCGTAAGTACGCCAAGTCTGTGTATTTTTTAAAGTAAGTACTCAGTTGGAATAAACTATGGAATTATAGGTAAAACTATAGCCTCTATCAAGTTTCATGGAATAAACTTTCTGCAGTTGCATAATCGGCAATGCATAATTAAGAAGGATTTTATGTCACGTCCTCTATTCTCTCTCGAACGAGGTATATTCGTGTTCTATTTTTATTTCAAGATGAATTTTATTCACTGCATTACTATGAAGTAGCCAAATTAATTTTCCTTTTTATATTTGCATGTTGTTTCCTATAAAATTTTGTAATTATAATGTATGCAAAAATGTTGGTAGTTTAGTGAGAATTGTACAAAAAGCATTGAAACCGAACACGAAAAGTAAAACGTCCTTTTCTCAATGGCGTTGTAAGATATAAACAGAAATTATTTAAGTGTTAACTTCTCGTGAACATTCGAGAAAAATGACATGAAATTAATATTTTTGAATAGCGTCAGTAAAACAAATCTGGAAATCTTTCATTCATTTGAATGACAGATCGATCGAACCTCCATTTTTTTTACTTAAATAATAAACGTTATTTTCCAATACTTTATAAGTATTATGAAGAGTTGTAATTTGTTTAATTAGTAAACTTATTCACATTAGTTCCGCAGATGAATGAGGCCGTGAAATCCATTAAATAGAATAAACATTAATCTATTAAAGGTGATAGTCAATGCTTAAGTGCTATTTATTTGGTATAAGTACGCTTACTTTTCCTTTCTACTGCATGCAATACAAAAGTTGATTCTCTGGTGTTGCAAAATTAAATAATATTCGCAAGAGTCGGTCGCTACAACGCGGAAACAGATGTGAAAGTGGGTGAAAGCGGCGCGCGCAAGGTTTACCTAATCACGGCGCGCGGCGCGCAGGGGCGTTACATCAGCCCAGCGAGCGATGTGAAAGTCAATGTTATTTTCGATTACTGTTCATACTGAGACACACGATGACAGCATTAAAGAATTCGCACGTTGGACCGCTAGCGATACCGTTATTATGACGACCACTGCCCAATTCAGATTCAAATGCATGCTGATGCCGGCTGACACAGTTTAGTTTATGTTTTTGCCGTATAAGGATCAGTGTCGAAAGATGGCCTTCAGTGACATTTTTGTGGCAAGTTTAAAAGTTGATTTAGAGAATTGACAAAAGTATATTGATTAATTTTAACATGTAGTTTTCGAAAAGGCCTTGTTTAGGAAGGCTAAAGATGTAGCATGTGGAAATTCATGTAATCCATGAAAAACTGTACACAAAATTAAACTAGCAGTATTATAAAAACATCGACGTTGTAAAGTTGTGTGCTGCGGCAAAAAGTAGGAAGTTTCTTAGCGTTATATTACGTCAGTACAAGATAAGTCAGTGATGGTACCATATGCAAACTTTGAAAGTTTCCCAGTGAGATTAGAAACGCGAGATACGAAGATGAACGTAGAGAAGCGAACGATTTTGATTAAGCAATAAAGTAGGTGTGTACTTTACATGTAATGTGCCGATAATTAATAATTGATAGGTGCATACAATTTTACTTCAATATGTAATTCAATTTTGAGAGGCGGTAAACCATAGTCAGCATCATCGTTTATTTGTTCAATGTTATGTGTCCTGGGTATACGCGATAAAAAACGTATTAAAATAGTTTAATTAATGTATTAGTGTCTACTTGATAGCCCAAGACATAAATACCGCTAGAGGAGTTGTGTGTGAAATAGAGCGCAGTAGAGAAAGTGTCGGATGTTATCGTAACAGTAATTGTGATACTGTATCTAAGTGGGTCGGTGCACACTTCACCAGCTCAAACTGGCCTTATCTGCGCGCTTGTTTGATTGTTTACGTGCTAATTTGGGACACCAATACTCATAATTCGCAATTAATATCAACAGTTAGTTATAGGCAAGAAGCATTCTTTACTATAACTGGCCCCGGGGCCAACAGCTCTTAATGCGCACCGGGAAAACTCAGACCAAGAATACGCATTTACTTTGCAGAACACTTATGGATGTTAAGCAACTATCTGTAGTCACAATTTAAGATTTATTTTAGGTTATAAAAACTTTTGGACACTTAAATTATGTATAATTTTTGAATCAATTAATGAACACTTTATTTCATTACTAGCTGTGCCCGCGACTTCGTCCGCGTAACATTCGATTGCATACCTTACTTATACTTTCCTTACATAATATCAGTCATTGCAGAGTTTGACACACAATCTTTAATGCTATAAATATTTAAAAGGTTCAGGAGGTCGCTATGTAAAATATTGCGACGAAATACTGTTTGGCATAAACGAAAAAGTCAAAGAATCGTGATTTGTACATGAACATTATCCACCCAGTTTTAATTTGAATAAAAGTATTCATTTAATTAACCGGCCTTCAACTACAATATAGGCTCCATAACGCCTTGAAATATACTATAAATATGTATATTTCAAGGTGTTTCCGAAAAAACTCAGACGACAGGGTGTGCAGGGTTGATTAACGATGTAACCCACTCAATAAGAATGACTGAAAAGTCATAATATAACGCAAGTCAGAGGCAACGTTTTGGTTACGTTAGCGTCTTTCCATTTAGCGCGATTGCCCTTCAGTATTTAATAGCCAAATTCTGCAACACATGCTAATTCAAAAGACAATGATTCCCTGCTTTCCCGCTTGGTTTTCATCTGGCGGTCGTTAAAGGAACCATGTCAGAGACCGTAAGGTAATTCCGAAAAAACTATCTCCTGGATGTGCATGGTCGATTGGCCATGTAACCCACTCGATGTGAATTAATGAAAAAACATATAGTAACTACGTAATGACATATATTTAAAAATAACTCACATTTTGAACACCACCATCAATTACACCAATTACAAAGCATGGCAAAAAAAAAATGTCATAAAGAAAAAAAACCGTTTTATTGTTTCCAAAAATTTAACGAGCCATATTTGACTTCTCATATAGTATGCGCGCCATAAATTTTAGGAGTCAATTTAAGTTGGTTGTATAGCCTTCCAGAACTGGTAAAATTTTCGGGATAAATTAATGCCTGTAGCCGAGGACAATCCATACTTCCATGCTAATATTATAAATGCGAAACTCTGTCTGTCTGTCTGCACACGCTAATCTCAGGAACACGACTTATATAAAACATTTTTTTGTAATAATAAATATATAATATAAAATAATAAATGTATACCTAAACACGTCGATTCTACTCATACGTGGGGCGCACTATAAGTTTCCGGAATGAATATGAAAAAATACTATTAAAGGTACAAAATTAATTTATTGTTTTTCAAAATAATCTCCCTTGGCGACTATGCACTTTTTCATTCGATGAAACCAGTTTTGAAAACTTTTGTGCCACTCCTCTGTGGTGACCTCTGAAACGTGTTTTTCATACTCCTCGACAGCCTCTTCTGGTGATGAAAATCGTTGACCGCGTAATTGGTTCTTAATTTTTGGGAACAGAAAAAAGTCACAAGGTGCCAGGTCGGGACTGTATGCAGGATGACTCATGAGTTCTACATTTTTCGCCTTCAAAAAGTCGTTTGTCTGTCTGGCCGTGTGAGAACTAGCATTGTCGTGGTGCAGGATGATACGGCGTTTACGGTTATTTTTACGGAGTTCGTCAATAACTTCCGGCAAACAAATGGTCGTGTACCAGTCACTATTCACTGTACGACGATTCTCTAAAGCAACAGTAGCCACGTGTCCAGTTTTATTAAAAAAAGAAGCAATCATCCGCTTAGATGCACTTTTCACGCGCGCCACTTTGGTTGGTTTCGGCTCATCTTGAAAGACCCATACGCTCGATTGCTGCTTTGTTTTGGGATCGTAGCAATAAATCCATGTTTCGTCACCTGTTACTATGTCCCACACCAAATTTGACGCACCTTCGTTGAATCTGGTAAGCATGGCACTGCACCAAGTGACGCGGTCCGTTTTTTGAGCCTCGGTCAAGTTGTGTGGGATCCACCGCGAGCACAGCTTTCTCACACCCAAATGTTTGTGTAGGATTAATTGTATTTGACTCATGCCTATTTCTAAGGATGCGCAAATTTCATGGTAGGTCACATGCCTGTCTGTTTCAATCATACGGCGCACAGCATTGATGTTTTTGTTGGTCACAGCGGTGGACGGCCGACCATCGCGAGATTCGTCACTGAGATTGATACGACCACGCTTGAATTCTGCAAACCTGCTATAAACAGTTGTCTTGCATGGTGCTTCATTGCCAAAAGCTGTTTCAAGCCGAGCGATGCTCTGTTGAGCTGTCAAATTACACTTAAAATCGTAGAAAATCATACTACGAAAATTTTCCCGAGTTAAATCCATGTTGATGCAGACACACAATTTTTTAAATGGCGCCACAAGGTAAAAACAGAAGACAGTCAGATGAAACAAACTGCATTCTACAGCCAAAGAGTTCTATTTTCAAATGTTGCAATAAATTTTTAAATATTGTTTATGTAAGTGGCCAGTTCCGGAAACTTACAGTGCGCCCTATGTATTATAGTATAGATAGAAGATGGATATAGATAGATAGATGTACATACTAACAAATAAATTTATTTAAACCGGATCTTTGACAATAGAAATAATTAATTACCTAATGATTTGTACGGGCAGTTTAAAAATAAGATAAAACAAACACGAATCGTTTTAACCTACCTGTTCTTAATATTGATACCAAAAGAATAACCAAAAAAAATATCTCCTTTATCTCCACCTTTCCTCTATTCACAGATGTTACAAGAATGAAAGAAATTACCAAATAAACAAGATTGAACGTATCTTAAATACTTATGTACCGATTTCCTTTATCAACAGTAAAACTACCTTGACCCGAAATATAGAATTGATAAATGCACTGCCCCGCTTTAAAAGCAACTTGTACTACAATACTGGTCCTACAATTGTGTAATCGTAATCAATGTACCGATTAGTAAATAGGTAGTTTATAATTCACAATGCTAAGAAAGTAATTAGTGAATGTAAGAGTTTAAATGAAAGGGGGCTTAAAATGTTTTTATCGCTTGTACCTGATTACCATAGTCTTTCTTACTCCTTTATCTTTAAAGTTAGGCATACTTTTTAAATTGACAATACCTTGCCAAGTATAAAAAAGAAAACTACCTACGTTTTTTTAAATTGAATCACTTTCAAATTAATTACGGTACTCTAATTGGTTAAAGTAACGTCAGCAAAAGAAATTTAAATCATTCACTCATTTGAACGCCTGTAGCCGATTGTTAGTCGTTTTAAAATTAGCGGCAAAGTATAACCTAATCTTAGTAATTATTTGTGTAAAACTTGTTTGTGTGTAGATAAGTAATTTAAATTAATGTAATGGAGTAATGATTGCTTCTTTGAAATAATTAATGTGTGTCGTGTCGTATGCGCGTCTGACAGCCATTCGTTGGTGAAACAAAGCAAGGCGTGTAGGAAATACGGGACGCCCGCAAACGCGCCTTGACCCACTTACGACCTATGTTCTCACCTCACGAGCTCTCGCAACCGAAAGCGTTGTAATTTATTACATCGATGATCGAAAGTTAGATATACTTTAAAAGAAAAATGAAACATGAAGACAGTTTTGGAGCACGGCGGGAGCGATGGTGTTATGCTCGACCGCCGCAAAGGGAATTACTTCCCGCCAGGCGAGGTGTTATGCCTGGGGAACCGCGGCTCCGACGATGTTCTGTCGGAGGTTGTATATATGCTCCAATTCTCAGAAACTCTGATATCGCGTTTCAGTCCTCCATTCTAATTAGGCTTCTTGTATGGGTATTCCTGTTCTTTCTCTTTAGCGCCATCTGTTGCGTAGGAGTTGTAGTTATTTACTGTGCGATGGTGTCGCCACAGGACTCCCTCCCAAGACCGAAGGTCTGATAATCTTGATGTGCAGTCTGTGCTTAGGATGTAGCTTTGCAAGTGCCAGTTGCTTGATGTCCCAGTGAGTCGGGAGTGTAGTTGTTTCTGCTCGATAATCCCAGTGAGTCGGGTGTGAGCGATTGCGTGCTCGTAGTCTGCGGTGAGTCGAGACTGTAGTTGAGCGATGTTGACTTGTTGGCGCCGGTGGATGTCTTGTGCAGAACTGCCACGCTGGTGTGCGGTGGCCGGCCGTGAGTACCAGACGTGGGCTGCGGTGGATGTGCCGGTCGCTGAAGTCCTTTGAGTTGTGAGGGTGGTTGCAGGACCAGGAGGCTCAGTGAGTCGGCTGCGATGGACCTGGAGATACCCTTGTAGTTGGCTTGCTGTGAAACTGCTTGCTGCTGACCAGAAGATGGATGAGGCTTGAGAGGATGAGAGATGTTCAAGATTGGAGAATGATGTTGTTGAAGAATGCTGCATCACGTCGGAGAAGGCTGCTTTCAATCACGTCGGGGTCACCACTTTGGAGCACGGCGGGAGCGATGGTGTTATGCTCGACCGCCGCAAAGGGAATTACTTCCCGCCAGGCGAGGTGTTATGCCTGGGGAACCGCGGCTCCGACGATGTTCTGTCGGAGGTTGTATATATGCTCCAATTCTCAGAAACTCTGATATCGCGTTTCAGTCCTCCATTCTAATTAGGCTTCTTGTATGGGTATTCCTGTTCTTTCTCTTTAGCGCCATCTGTTGCGTAGGAGTTGTAGTTATTTACTGTGCGATGGTGTCGCCACACAGTGTATCGATAAAATATTTAAATAAACATTGAGAGCAAGCATACAAATGTCAACTGTGTTCTAAATTTAGTGAACTTGCACACGAGGTCGAATTGAGATGCGCGTCAGTCAGTTAAGTCGTAAAGATGGCGTCCGTATGAACGGTTTGGACGATCTATATGTCTCATTAGCTAGCAACCATGCTCAGAAATTCGCAATGATGAACAATTTAAACATGTATCGAATAGACCCAGAAGACCAATACTGCAGAACGTGAGAATTAGTCAAACGAAAAAATAAATGGGGAATGAATGATTGAGTAAACAACTTCCATCCACTACTGTGAAACAGTTCATTTATACAGATTAAAGTACCTAAGTCACTTTAAGAAAGAAACTTGTAAGAAATTTATTTTCGTTATTATTCTTATCAAGTGTTGGCTCGATCTCAAATTAAACGTATCCAGCAATGGATGTTACTGACCCAAATACCAGGTAGAATTTGTTTGGTCTCATAAAATTTTTCACTCAACTAATCATTTAGCTTAAGAGTTAACAAATTTTTTTGATTAAATGTAGTAATTTAAGCAAATGGAAAGTTTATAAAAAATTGTCGATAATAATAAATTTGTGATGAAATAAATACTTACGAAGGCCATTGGGTTGCAGGAAATCCAATTAGGTATTAAACAATCCAATAATCACACAAATCACTCGTTTGTTGCATTACAGTCGAAAACGAAGGGAGAATCTAACACTTTCTCTATGCACTACAATCAGAATACGTCGTATTTATACACACACGCACTTATATTTCTTTGAATCCACTTTGTAAGTTTTTTGATCAGTATTACATAAAACTTCACAGAGCGTATCTGGGTTCACACCCAGTTCCAAGCAGGTACCTGTAACAAGACAAAGCGGTAGTAAGTTATATTTTAATTTAAATTTACACAAAAATTATAACGTTTATTAAAAACCAGCAACAGTCATTAAAACAGTTGACTTACTGAAACTGAAATACTTGTAAATGCTTCAATAATGAACTATGACGTAAAGAAGTGTAATATAATTATTAAAACGATGGAACGTAACGACGATCCACCGACCAAACGCTGACTGGCTGGATGGTGCAATGGAGGGGGTTCGAGGCAGAGTGGGAGGGGAGAGCAGACGACGTAGGGAGGGAGGACTGAGTGAGGAGTAAGGGAGGGAGAGCGTCTGGTGGACTGGTTGGTCGACCTATTGGCTTGGCACACAGTACACACACTAAAGCAATATCAAAAGATTGTAGGCTGTTTTGTTTTTGTCCGTAGCACTTACGATACTAAATGAGTGCATTAGTTCGTTAGTAAGTTGCATTAGTTTAATAGATACAGGAGTTGTCTGCTTAAGATTTGTTATTATATTGATTGTAGAAAACTGTTGTGGAATCGTCAAACTCTTCTCAGGATAAATCCGTGATTCGCATATCAGCGTCAGGCGGCCATCCGAGAAGTATGCGCAACCTTCAGGAGTTCTCATGGCCACTCACTCGAGCGTAAAGGTCGTCTTGCTTTGCTGTTGCTACAGCAAATAACAATTGTCAAATTTTGCATGGACTGCCATTACTTAATATTTAGCAAAGAGAGATCATTATAAAAAAAATCGGTCAAGTGCGAGTCGGACTCGCGCACAAAGTTTTCCGTACCAAAAACTTCAAAAAAAAAAATATCTGTTGTATGGGAGTCCCCCTTGAATATTTGTTTTATTTAAATTGAATTATTTATACTTAAAGTGAATATATAATACCTAAATAGGGAATATTCCAACGTTTACCTGTTGCCGTTATTAATATCAAGCAAAACAAGCAAAACAAGCAAAACAAATTACGGTAACTAAAAATTTAAGGTTTTCGGATGTTTTCCTTTATATGTGCTATATAAAACATTGCTTCATGCCAAATTTCAAGATTCTAGGTCGACTGGAGTTCCCTTTAGGTTTTGATCCTTTGCGAGTAGTTGCGAGTTTGAAAATATGCGGCTTAAATTGCTGTTTCTTTGATTGCCTCGACATAGAAGTTTGATTTTGTTACAGCTTAAAGGTATTAAAAGGGTAGTAAGTTTAAAATTATTAAAAATCCATACTCCATACTGATATTATAAATGCGAAAGTCTGTCTGTCTGTCTGTCTGTTACGCTTTCACGGCCAAACCGCTGAACGGATTTAGATGAAATTTGGTATGAATATAGTTGAAGACCCGGGGTCAAACATAGGCTACTTTTTGACGCAGGCGTAGCCGCGGGAAACAGCTAGTATTTTTAATATATAATGTATATATATCTAAAATTTGCGGCATAAAGTTCGATTTTTTTACAGCTTCGAGGGACGGTAGACCTGAGTCTGATATAAATTCCAGTTTGATACCTCCACGCGTTCCTGAGAAAATGGATCTTGATAGACAGACAGACGGACAAAAAAGTGATCCTATAAATTTTTCGTTTTTCGTTTTTTCTTTACGAGGTACGGGACCCTAAAACTAAGAAATAACTTTTGCAGAGTGAAAATGGCTTACCTGCGCTATGTATAGGTTACAAATTATACTCCTAAAAATTAGGATGATGATGAAAATCCATTACCTATTATGGTTATCACCATTAGAAAGGCAGAAATTCCATCGCATTAAACAACCATAGTATTTTTATATGTAAGTATTTCGAAACATTACGTATTGTATCTTTCCTAAAAAACTTAGGTGAGCATTTCTTAAAGTACCACAACATAAGTAGAGCAAAGTAAACTCTGAAAATGCTAATGGTATTTCCACAATTTTTAAAAACATGTTAAACGTTATCGGCCCAAGCTAACAGAGACATATCGAAAATAAATAAAAATAAATACTTGGATTATCTTCGTGGGGGTAACGCACTTGTTTTGGTTCTCATTCTGTCTCACTTGCTCTTGCAAGTTTTACGTCTTTTTTCCTACGTCGAGTCATCGCCTTGGAAGTTCTTTATTTTAATGGCAGTCGTTGTGGTAAACATATGAACCTTTCACTATATGGCCATCAAAATTTGCAATTCATTGCAAAATATAATTGGCCATCTACACCAGACATGAAGATCTGACAGAAAATGTTAGATCAATAATTTTATTGCGGCATAAAATTTTAAATCAGCAATGGAATTTTATAAGGAATTACTAATCCAACCAAGGTGGAAACAAGTAACCATGTTTATAAGCACTTGGATAGACTTCATTAGCAGTGTGTGAGCCAGTTGTCGATCAAGTCACGTATCGATGAGACAATTCGTGTCAATCTTTGCTGCGCGCACACTTTGTTGCTATGCTGAAGGCGATGTGTAGGCACGTTCTGTCGCAGTCGCATTGGGTCCGGTACTGGAACCCGTTCTAGAGAAAGTGCCATTTTCCAACCATTACTTTCCAAGCAGTCGCTGTTTGGTCACCACTGAACAATTACCGTTACTCCTTTTAACGTAACTAGGTCATATATTAAAGACTGTGTCGGTTACTTCGGTATTCGTTTAGAATAGTTTTCACTTGTTTGTTTCGATTACGCAAGCCAATTAGTTATATCTATTAAAGTATTGTGTAACTGACATACTTCATTAAGTAAAATCAATTTTTAAACACATGGTATAATCTATGTAAGCATATTTAAAAAATACTTAAATGTTGAACATATAATCGACATTTTCAGTTTCCATAATAGTCTATCTTGATTCTTGTTATGTTATATATAATAAGCAAAATAATTAAAAACAACACTTGTCATAATTGTGACCAATAAAGACATAATATTTGGACAGTGAAATATATGTTTGTGATCTTCCATCTTATTAATTATCTGGCAATTGATTATATTGATAGTCCTTCTAATATCTCTTTCTGCCCTAAAGGTGCACATCTACTTAGATATCTATACGGACTCGGGGTGAATTTTGGAACGAACTAAGGATATGGTTCTAGGTCGGAGAACGAAGGGGCAACGACCAGAGGGCGAACGAACGAGGGAATGCCCTCGTGGCAGCTCAAATTCAACAGCTGGTTGCACAATAATGCGACAAAAGATAATAATAGATGTGAAATTACAAACAATTTACTTTTATAATTGTGTAATGTACGCCGAATTGTTTTAATTTTTCTAAATAGCTTTTCACACTACCTTTCGATTTATTCATGTTTAATTGACATTCGGATTCAGTATTTCGTATAATATGTCTATCCATGGATAGAATTAATTATTGCGTGCATTAATTTTTTCTCAAAATTTCAATTTCATTCAATTAAATCGTTCACTTTTATGCTAACGGTACATAATATTTCAAAAAATTCCATAAAAATTCAAAATTCGTCATTGGTCACTAATATCATTCATTGCAACGTTATTGAATGAAAGTAAAATAATAAACTAACGAAAGACGTTACATTTATTGCTAAATTTGCCCGTGACTTCATCCGTGAGGTCTGTTACATTATTTAAAATATTTGTTTTACATCATGTGCTAAATTTATGAAAATAAAAAAAATGTGGTTTGTAAGTGAATCTGTTATGATTTTTTCTTAACAATAAAAATTGTCCTTTCTACTTCATGCTTCGGTACTTTGCTATTGCCATACTTTACGAAGAGGCAAGATTCTACCTCACAACCAAACCAAATCACACTAATAAAATAATTACGTAAATACTTAGCTCAAGTAACCTAATATCTAAGTAAATAAATATAAGTCATTAGTGATATATGCCTAACACAACTTTATGAGTAAGTCATAGTAAATATTGCTTTGTTATCTCACTCGCACTTATCTAGGAAGTTACTAACGTCAAGTATATTATTGAAATTAATATAATATAATAATTAGTATAATATTGTTTTATTGAAATTGTATTAAACGGATTTTATCGATGAGATTTGCTACTGCTGTGATAAATATACTATTTAATTATTTCTTTGAATCTACGACTTAAAAATCTTAAACACTTGACATCAAATGCATCTTAACGGGTTTCCTGTCAAATTTTGTTTTCATGAAAAGTAAGGGGTATAAATGTAACAAAATTATTAACTTTTACTAATTCACAACTAAATGAAACTGGTTCGCTAAGAATGTTATTAAGCGCATTAATAGAACGACTGGACCGATTTACCGGTTTCTTTTGTATGATCCTTGAACCACGGGGAAAGTTCTAATAAAGAGAAAAAGAAAAATTGTTCTCATGCCGAAATTCTCACGGAAGCGAACCGGGAATAGCTAGTTCACAACAAAAGATCTTTACACGAGAAGGAAATGATTATCAGATTTTGTCCGTATAAATATTTATTTATTGTAGAACTTGTTAAATAAAATTTTGTTTTTGGCAATACACAAAATTTCTGTTATGTTTTCGCGATTGTTACACATTACACTTATAAATAAATATCACAGACAAATGTTAACTTAGTCTGCCTGCGACCATGAACGCTAGTGTTTAAAACGTAAAGTGTAAATAAATAAGTGATAAACTCGATAAAAATCGTATCAAAACACAAAATTTGCCAAATAACAGTGAAATACTCGTACTAGTGACAGAATGGAATTGGAGCTAGTACACACGAGTACTGCAGCGAGCCGAGAGCGACACTGGCCTGACCTTGCTCGCTCATGGACGCCGCAATTGGGTCACTGGGTCATTCTGCGCTTTTTCGCATTACACTGTAGGTTACGCAAAACTATCTGCCAACGTACAGTCAGTCAGACAAATGTGACTTGTCGTAATGGGCGGAGGGGCAGGTTTGTCTGCCCACGACTCACTCAAGGTCAAAAATGCAAGGACTGGAAAAATATCCATAAAGATCTGACTCTGATGGTACATGGTCCTTACATCAGACCGCAGTCAGTTGAATATTGTAGGTAGGTACATCTATTTTACAACCAAGAAAGTGAGATTAGATATTAGAATAGGTCGATGATTCAATGTGTAGGAAAGAAAATAATTTGGTTGTCTTCTTTGTCTTCTGATTCGGTGATCTTATGACGTAGCATGTCTGATGTAATTGAATTAAAGAAATAAATGTATCATAGAATGTGAAAAGAAGTGTTGTATATATTTCTCGTCGCCTGATATTATCTCCATTGTAATAACCGGATACCGCCAAAACTGGGACCGTGCGGAAGAGTGCCCTAGGTTTTGGAACCCTATTTTTTAAATGTATGACAAATATGTTCAATGAGAATCGTTCGATAATCGAATAAAAATCGTTCGATAATCGAATAAGCATCCTTCGATATCGAACAAAAATTATTTGACTCGCCGATTTGGCGTGAGTGACACTTTTCAAAACAAGCACTCCTGAAGTGTAAGCTGAGGACTCAACTGTTAAACATGCTCGGAAGAAGAAGAGTTACAAGGTCTGCTAATATTTTATGTGAAATTCATGTTAACATTTAGCTCTGCAGAAACTGGCTTTGGAAGTAAAATGTGCCTTTTCTAGCAACAGAGATCGCTATCCGACTCATGGTGGACTACACTGACAAAAATATTTATGGAAGGGCCGGCAGGTAAGTAAAGGTAACTGGTCGTTAAAAATAACACAGAATATTTTGTAAATTCTCATAACAGGAAAAGATAAGATTAGTAATAGCGTACTTCGGGTTTCATACCTATACAGCTTGGGATGCAACCAGAATAACGCTTAGAAGATAAAGAATCTAACCTCAACTTCCTTTGATAAACTTTCATACATGATGTTTTTGCTCAGTTTTATTGAAACTCTCAAAAAGCCCAAATCTACGATGCTTCTACGAACTAGCTACGAAGTTGCTATGACTGTTCTACGACGCTACGCAAGCTACAAATTATCGTAGCATAGTCAAACTCATAGTTTGGGAATTTTGTAAAAAAAAGACACGTTTTTGTGTAATAAAATCCGTCCCCTATTCGTTTACTATCTCGGGGTTGCAGGTAGTTGACCCTGACCGCTGGGGATACGAGCTTTTTTTAGAAGCTCGACAAAAACGTGGCAGTCCCTTTTGAAGGTGGCTTACTTGTTCAATGCTTATTGAAAATGAAATGGCTCGTAAACTATTCTATTATACTTATTGTGAATCATCTATTATGAGGTAAGCATAGTATTCCTGCGTATCGTTATCAACAGCTGTCTTTCTTATCATTGAGGCAAGTCATTAAAATGATTAGCTTATAACAATAATAAAATATTTTAGTCGAAACTGGCATTCTCAGTGATCCTCCACCTCACCAACTGATCTTATTAATTTATTTTTCGTCACATTAAATGCAGGTAATTGACTGTTTTAACACTATTAAAATATTCTTAGAATTTACTTATTTTAAGATTTAAGATATTTATTCTCACAAAGAATTTAAGAGACAGAATTTAAGAGAAAATCGATTCCAAAAAATTAGTAAAATTCGTTTGTGTCCGAGTTGGGAACGCCAATTAGAAGCAAGTTAAAATATAAATCTCGTCTCTTGAAATAAAAATACACATACACTTGTCAATCATCGTATCGTATCATTGCATCGTAGTAGTACATACAGAATACAGAACATAATCTACATTGACAATTCACAGCTGTGTGTGTAAAGGATGGGTAATAGGCTATTCATCTTAATTTTTTGTCGTGCCGATCCCGGTCCGACCGCGCAAGGGTCGCACAGATGTTGCGCAAGCGATTCTACACAATATCTCTAATGACTACGCATTTTAGGACGACAATAGCCATTGCCATTGTAATTGTGAATTATTTGACACTTGCTAGGTTTGGTTTGGCTGCAAGTGTAACGTTGTAGACAGCTTCTGAGTTCAGTATACCTGCTATAAATCGGTTATTGGTGGAGTAGGAACCTCTACATTGAAATTTCTAGCTGTATTATGGGTATTTGTAGATGATATAAATATATGTATATACTTATTTATTTAACACTTCTTTGCACACAGTGAAATACAAATTAAATATGTTACATAAAATGTGAACACAGTATGTATACAAAAGGCGGCCTTATCGCTCAAGCAATCTCTTCAAGGCAACCTTAGGGTAGTTTGAAATATAAAGAAAGGAGAGATAAGGATATGGTGCATAAAGAACAGAACAACGCTAGGCAGAATAACAGAAGTACACGATACATAAACTACTTAAAATAATTACTAATATACGTAAATAAAAATTATGTATATATATTTATATATAATAAATAAACTATAAAAAAACACGAGAAGTGGAGACTGAAA
This sequence comes from Euzophera pinguis, assembly GCA_947363495.1. Classification (NCBI taxonomy): domain Eukaryota; kingdom Metazoa; phylum Arthropoda; class Insecta; order Lepidoptera; family Pyralidae; genus Euzophera; species Euzophera pinguis. The sequence continues at coordinate 4,272,055 of OX376161.1, read as the reverse complement.
CAAGATGTACTGAAAAGGAACGAAGCTACAATGAGGTTAGAAAGTGGGACTTTACTTGCGACTTAAAACTGGTCAGGGTTTGAGCCATTCAAATAGGCAGTGGAAGGGAATTCCACAGTTGCGTTGCCTTGGCCGTAAAAGAATCAGAGTAGAAGGTAGTGGAGTGAGCAGGAGTTCTTAGGCGTAGATTTTCGGCACTACGTAATTTACGTTCTTGTTGAATCTCACTGAAGAATTCGAAGCGCTCTCTTAAGTAAGCAGGGGATAAAGGATTGAAGAGAATTGAGTATAATAAAGATAGGATATGCCAGTCACGGCGAAGTCTGATAGGCAGCCATTCAAGTTTAGAGCGAAATTGAGAAACATGATCATACTTGCGAAGACCAAAAATAAATCGAATACAAAGATTTTAAAGACGCTCAAGTTTATCAAGTTGCTGCTCTGTGAGGTTAGTACTTATACTGAATCTAATAATTAATAGTGACATATTCAGTATTCATTTCTACGGTTAGGTGAATTTAGGACTCACTGCTGAGCATAGACCTTATTTATACGTATTTTCCGATTCTGACCGATTCAAAACCTTGAAACAAAATATTCCTCAAGCAAAACTATGTATATTACTGTATACATAAACAATTTAAATTTATAAGTCTCAAAAACAAACAAGGACAAGCATTAATTTTAGCGTAACGTACGCTGTGGGTTTCCCAAATAAATTCTAATAATTTCAACTCGCACCATTATCGACGAGTGAGTAAGTCAATGACCTTCGAAATACGACCTGCGGGTGATACAAGGTTGTAAGACCACGCGACTGTGCTGCCATCTGCCGAAACGACGATGAGATCTATATCGATCCGACGATTTGTTCGAAATATGAAATTAAATTATTGTTTCTTTACTAAATGTGTCTAGAATTTTAAAATGTTACTTTGCTTGATTTTTTTACAAATGGTAACAAGTTTATAGGAAAAGAATGTAGGTATTTAAATCGATCTTAATCGCTGCAAAAATACCAATATTATCGTTCACTCGCTTGCCCGATAAAAATATTATTCTCAATCACAAGCGCTATCATATTTTTATTGCATATTGAGGCTGAGTGAGTGACCTTTGCGAGTGGAATTGGCAAAATCAAGGTGTTCAACATCATTTTTTGCAAAATAACTCGTTCTCGAAAGTAGCGTATTAAGTACCTTACAAGTTCTTTAAATACGAGTACATTTCAGTCTAACAATGACTTTTTACTGTAAGGAGTGGCCAGACAGAAACTATAAAACACGTAGTTTCGAACTAATCTTTTCCAGTCTTGACTTGTAGTCACATGGTTTTGCTTGTAAATACCTATCACAATTTTGAAGGCTTTTAATTTTTTAACACGGATAAATAAAATTACTTAATAAATACGAGTAACACGCCGAACACTCAGGGGTAAGCTGATGACGATGAAATACAAATGGCGAAGATTTAACGTAAAATTTTCAATGATGGCTCTGGCATTTGACTGAACTTGTAAACAATCAGGTGGGCCAACGCTCTGGAAACACATGTTTGTCAGTTTGTTTAATTTTGTTCAAGCTATTCAGCCTGGAAGTGACGAGGGTTTCAAGACATGTGGCGTGGTTTGTGCATTTCTGGGGAATATTAGATGGTGCGATGAAGGTGGTGCTTTACGGAAGGTGATCAAAATGTGAGTGCGTGAGTGTTATGACACGTATGCGATACTACTTATGAGAAATTGAGTGAGTGTTTTTGTCTGGTGCATAATTATTTTTTGTTTTGTAAGAACAAAGCTTTGGTTCTTCTTTATCGTGCAATGAAGCTATACCAGTAATTGTTAAGTTTTTTTCACTCTCAACTGTTGTCAAAGCATGAGAGTGTCCCGAGTCCATCCGAGTGTTCGAAGAGGATCGAAGAGGAGAAAAAAGTATCCTTAGATCCACTGGTTGATCGTAGGGGTAGATCTAAGTGGAATGAAAGAGTCCTGTTTTAGACGGCGACTATACATGAGTATACACTTTAGAAAAAAAATCATTCGATTTCATTTGAATAAAGAATACCGCCAATTTCAATGGTTGAAGCCTACACATGTAGCCTTAACTCCATCAGAAAAAGAGTAAGAGACGACGACATCTGTCGAAAGCGCACTGAACTCTAAACAAAATTGATACGAGTACTTCGCTAATGAGCTCATATTACATTTTACGGTACGATGGTGGTGAATGAGGTCGCTGGAGGTGAACAGCCCTCCAAGGAGAGCCGTTGACCCCGGAGTCCGCGTGAGGCACTACCGGGGCGGAAGACTTGCGAATGTCGTCATGATGATTTACTTAAGGTCATGTGTGTTCGTGTAAAACTGTTTTGATATCGGTTTTTCGTCGTAGTCATGTTTTTCCAAATATCCGGCTTAAAATATTTTCCAGATGAAATGAAATTGGTAATGCTTACGATGTTTTTGTCCATTTGACAGCTAAAGAAGAGCTTAATAAATATGAATGAGTAGTTTTCTTTGAGAGGTGTGTGGGCATGAGCCTTCACCCCGGACCTGAAGTAATTAGAATTTCATAGCCAATTTAATACAGAGCGTTTTTCAATTGCATTTCAAATCGTAAAAGAAGCTTAGTTTTCTAGTAGTCGTACAATTTTCTTCCCGTGGTTGTCGAACCACGGGAAGAAAATAGTGATACATCCTTAACCAGAAAACCAAATTGATGAAGTCTGCTGCATTGACGTAAAAGTTATTTATAAATTAACTCAAGACAGGGCGTAGTCCAACCTTTCACTTAACAATTTATCGACCTCAGCAAACCTTAACGATGCTATTATTAAACGACCTATACGGTAGACCTTGAACTTTATATGCAAAAGGTTATATTGAACAAATCAAAAATTGATACTTGCGAAGTTTTGCAGTAGTGCTATTACTATATAATTAGCAAAAATAATTTTTCAAATCCGACCATCAGTTCTTCAGTTATAAGCGTTTAAACAAACCAACTCTTTAGATTTATTATATAAGTGTAGAGCTATAATCGCTATACTCAGGTATTTTTGGTATAATACATTAAAGATGGTACACTACACTGTGCCTGCTCCCTTGAAAGTTACTTTCCGCCTGCCTGTTTGTAGCGAGATTGTTTCAAAATCATTCACATGTTTATTCATTGCCAAGGCTTCTTTCAGGGCATAAATCATTCCTGCTTATTTAGTGCCAATAGTAGAATGTTATAACACATCAAGCTTTTTTGTTTAGCAGAAACGTATTTTTATCTATTTTTTATCTATCATCTTGTTTTCCATAAAAGCCTGGAGTGCTTGTCTCGCTGAGGGGCTAAATTGTATTAGGTCTTTCCAGACACATAAACGTCAGTGACACTATACTTTAATGCAGTTTGTATGCAAATCAGGCTCTTACGTCTAAGTACGTATACAAAGCATATATACGTAGCAACTAGGTAGCTTTACCATTATTTTTTGGCAACGCTTCCTTTCTATTAACCTCGTAAATCGAATACGCTGACAGATTTTAAATTGAACTAAAGCTATTATTCAAACCAGAGAAGTAATAAGAAAAGATAAGATAAAAAGTTTTGTCACTATTGTATACAATGTAGATATCATAGACTTTAAAACCTTTGTTTATACTGCGTTATAGACGTAAAACTAATTTTAAAACATCGAAAGGCTAATATTGCCAGAATTCTGCGCCGAGTACAAAAACTCAATTAAATGTTTTCATAAACTTTTTGAGGATTACAAAATACTTTAGACATTGCAGCACAAACACCGTCCAAGAAGTGGCCGTGGCAGCCATGGTGTCACGCGTTTATGACGCTTGAAGGCTTTCCCAAATTCCAACGCGTGATTTGAATTATTGACTGAGCGAGCCAAGCGAGCGAAAATTTGTGGGTGCCACGAAATACGTTTGTTCCAAGCCGCATTTATGATGCTTACGAAACTTGGCATACACGTGTGCCTTAATTTATTGTTTTTTTTTTTTTTTTGTAGAGAGCTTTTTTCGATTGCGACAAAAAGAGAGAATGTTTGATTTCAATAATATTTGAAGGAAACATGATTTGTCGGATTCCTTACAGATCGATTAAAAAAAATAAAAACAAAACTTTCGGGTTAGTAGTTTCGGGTAGTAGTATCTAAATAGGAACTATCGAACCTTGGGCTTCGAAGAAGCACGCTGTGAACGCAACCGATAGAGTGCTCTGTCAGCCATTAAATTTAAAAAAACTTTTACTTATTTATTTATTTACTTTATTCATGTATGTATTATTTATACGTGCAAACATCAGTTTGATGAGATATTAGCAAGTTGGCATTTATTTAATTATTTATTATATTTAGTTCAAATATTACTATTTATAACAAGTAGAGAGAGCTAATCCATCAATAATTACACACAAATAAACCTTATGCATCAAACGCTATTTGAATATTGTGAAGTTGAACAAACGCATTTATTATAACTATTCATAAATATTCAAGAGCAATAAGAATCAAGATTCAAGACTCAAATAAACTAGTCATAAATCTTGTTTTTGCAACTTGTTAAATCCCAGACGTCAAGGCCTAGTGGAGGTGGGCTTATTTCTAAGATATGTGGTAATTTTTGATGTTTTCATTTTATTGAATTGCCGGCTACAATGATTTTACGATAAAAATATGCTGATTTGTGGGATATACTTATTCAATTTGTAGACAAATTATTATTTTTTAATGTCTTCATAGCATGTGAAAAATTAAATTAAATAATGCCGTGAAAAGTTGTTTTATATATTTTGTACTAATATAAGGAAATTCGGTTTTTTGGAAAAAATTAAGATATGCGAAACCTTAAATAAAGATTTTCTATCTATACTGATATAATATGTAGTTAAAATGTACAAAAATTAAGTACAATTGGCTAGTAAACTTTTTCATAAAAATGTCTAATTCGTAAACCATTTCGAGGAATAGGCTTAGGGAACACATTACATTAATCAGATCTTTAGATAAGCAAGTATTTTTTAAGAAAATCGCAAAAAACCCAATGACTTTCATTTTTTAGCAAAGTTAACGTATGACGTAGCCGGATAACTTCCGGCTATTCACATTTAATTTTTTAGGTTGGCAGCATAGGGTAGTGAATAAATATTTTTTGTTTGGTAACGCTAATTATGCGCTTCACGTACTTGTCACCCATGTCAAATGTTATCTCTGTTCAAGTAAACATAACCCTATAATTAACCTGATTACATTCATTCATACATTATAATGAAGAATCGGTGTCCAATTATTGAAAAATCAGATGTCAACGATAGAAGAGACGGCAGTTAAGTCTAATTTATACAGGCCAAAAGCAACAGATACGAGAAATGGGGTAGGTTCCTACATAATTGACGATTGTAAACAAACAAGAAACCAATTCGCGGCCACGGTCCATCCCGACTTTGATATTTGACACTGACATATATATTTTTTAATACCTTAGTAATTTTTGCTTTCTTGCAGTTCGAAATGGCCATTATAGCTGCGTGACGTCATCACTATAAAATCTTTAAAATTAAATAACAAAATAAATATAATTTTAAGAATTTTTTCGTTTAAATTGTATCTCCGAAATAGTCTATTCTATCAATAAAATATATAAAATACACAATTTATTTTTTAGTTGACTAGCCAATTATAGATTTGACTGTCCGTAAATAAATCGGATTCTTTTTCTCTTTTGTTTAAATAATCAATTGCAAACGATTGGTAGTTGTATGATTCTAAAAGCACATTACAACTACACAAACACACATGATATTCGAAAAAAATACCACGGATGATCCTAAATAAACTATTTACTTTATTTGTACGAATTCGCTCGAAAAAAACCCTTGTTGGAAATATAATGTCTTCGGGTTAAAAATCGAATGAGGCAACATTTTATATTTTTATAGGAAACATTGAAGTATCAATATCCATTAAAATAGGAAAGGATATAATCACCCATCACCCTACGAAATTTTGGAGTATTTATATCTCTACTACTCTATCTGTAGACGCAGGAGTGGGACACAACCTTTTAAAAAAATAAAATATATATATGAATGTACTATTTGCTATTCGCCCGTATTCACCCAGGTAAGAGTTAGTAAACCACCTCTGATGCCGTTAAAAGATATAAAGTTATTTACAGTCTAACTTTCGATCTCTGATTTTGACCAGCAGGTTAATTCACCAAACAATCATTTGCGAATCGACAAACTTCTTATTACGCAGATACCAAAGATATCTTTAACGACTCTATCCTCTTAACCTGAAGTGTGTAGGGAGATGACCCGCTTGCGCGTACTTTTTGTACTTGCAGAATGCAGTCTAACAAGAATGTTCGGCAGGTAAGCAAGCACTGATCCCGCTGTGGTGTAAACTAGATAGAGATGGCAGTAAGCAGTGCGCTACTTGGGGGTAAGGGACGGTGCACACCATGCGTTGCGATCGCGAAGGCTACCAGCGAGCGGCGCGGTAGGCGAATTAACGCCGCGGTGGCATAGCTGTGCCGCGACTTCGGTTCCGGCTTTTGCGCTTTTAAAGTTAAAAACAATATCATAATTTCAATAAAAACGAGATAACTTGTTTATATCGAAACATACCTTTGAGACGAAAGAATTTTAGTTTAGTTCTTAAGAAGGTCAACTCCACGTTGTTAATCTTAACGGCACTACCTATACTGTTTACTCTAACATGAATTAAGTACAGCAATTTGAAAATCTAACTTTTTTTGATTGTGATAGCTACAGCCTAGCCTTAATCGTCGTGTAATGGTTATAACAAATCCAAAATCCAAATAGGCGCTAATAGAGTCGCACGATAAATCTATGAGACCGCGCCGTCGCGCGCCCTATCGTGTGGTGTGGGCAGACCCTAAGCTAAGGGACTGGTTCGACGGCAGGGGAGCGAGGGGCGGGGGAGAGGCAGACCCAGACGAGGGACGTCATTGACCTGCGACCCCGCCCCCGCACCCTTGTCGCGACACCCGCGCAAACCGTAACTTCATTGTATGCGCTGCGAATCAAATTTGGTGTAGCGGAGACTTTTTTGTTGTGACTTGGTTGCGATGAGGAAGTCTAATACTAGGCTAATAAATTCTCCACTTTTTCTGAACAATGACTTAAATTATGTAGAGCACATGCTCTACTGCCATTTCTTCATAACAAGTAATGTCCACTTAAGTAATGTAATTATAGCTTCATCAAATAACTTATTACGGGGTAAGTTGATCATCTTAGGTTAATTGTATTAATTTAGTATCTATCTACTTGTATCGATTTCAGACTCAACTCTGAAACGGAGAAAGTAATGCCAAAAACTTATGAAACTTTCAAAAAACACAAACTTGACAAAGACGACGTACAGATGTCGCAAAATTTAACATATGACCTAAGCATTTATAAGCGGAAAGGATCGAAAGAAATATCGCAGCGGAACAAAAAGAGCCATCGAAACGAAGTGACTTGTGAAACAAAAAGTTCCCGAAGGTCGCGCTGCTGAGCGAAACAAGTGGCACATTCAGCCGACTGGGTCAAGTTCGTTATTTCAGGGGATTAAGTCCCTCGCTTTTTATTTTTGGGGTGCGAGATTAGAGAAGTACAATATTTCCTTTCATTTACTATCGTAATAAAGAATGAAAGAAAAAAAAAAGAAAGAAACTTTTTTTTTCTTTACTTATTATCGTAAGCGAAATTTTCCTCAATTCCATTCTAACCCGTTGAATAAATTCATTATAGGATTACGAAAAGGGATTTTTTATAACTAGTGACGTAAATAGAATTTTCATTACACGACCATTTTCAAGTCTATTGGGGCAGATAAGAACATAAAAAAAGGTTACACAAAATTCGGACTTTTATGAAGAAATAAATGCATAAAAAAATAATTTTCAGACGCTACTGGCAAGAAATTCCCTAATTGCCACGAGAGTAATCGTCTCTTCTTAGATGTAATGTATGTCTGTCGCAAGGTGCACAGAGTAGTAAAACAATAAAAATAAACCAAGGTGACGGCAGATGTCAGTGGCTTTTTATCGTGGGCGGGACATGTCCGCACTGGTTGTGGGTGGCCGAGATCTATGAGAAAAAACCGAGCGAATGTATCGAAATCATTTCGAACTTAAACCTTAAATTATTAGTCAATTTGATGGCAAAAAAATATGTAAGTAAATAAAATTCATTGGATGATATGATTACAATTTACCATCAAACCATGTATTGCCAATCCTGTAGAGATTAACAAGTTTTCATGTGTCGCTGTAAAAATTGTAACACTTTTCTAATATCCAACCCTCTTAACACTGTTAAATTATAGGCTTCGGGTTTAGGACCATCATTTTTACTGTAATAGTCACGAAAAATGTAGTTTTATTAGATCAATTACCTCTGCGTCACAGAATCTAACACCGACTAGACTGCATCATATTCTATTGTACATTGGTCTTTCAAATGCAATTTTCAAAATGGCGCAGTCGGTTAGAGTGGATGATAGGATAAAGCTTGGCTAGGCCTATTTACTTTGATGCAAATGGCCGGAGCGCAGACAACACGCACGTGACGTGGCATTCGAAAATCGGATTCTGTTTGGGAAACTCGACAATGGATGTCGTTAATAACCACTGATGTACAACGCTCGGGGAGCTACGGAAAATCGGAAAACCTAGCTGTTGCTTTATGTGACAGGCTTGATGTTATGACAAAATCTCTTTGTCAAATATCTACATTGTACATTTGAAGATAAACAGCAGTCAAACATGGGCATTCTTTTAGGTAATTGTCGCATCTTCCTGTTTCTCCAGTCCATAATCTAGTAAGTGTATAAATATAAATTGACTTACTTTGATTATATTCTCGATTGCAACAGAATGTAAAATACTCCTGAAACAAAAGAAAATTTGCGTTACCATAAAATACTTAGTTGTCCCATAATTGTAGACATTGTTAGTTATTTCAACCAGTTGTTTTAAGAACTTAACTATGTACCAATGGATCTAAACAATTGTTTATGTAGGTATATTGTAAATACGTGTTTATATTATATGTAAGTTTATGCTATATATATATATATATAAAATAATATGCATATATATATATATATATATATATACATATATATATGTATTGCATATTATTTTTTTATGCTTTTCTGTTACACCCACATAAAGCTCTCTGCTTGACCCCAAGGTTGACTGTTAGATAATGCTTTTAGCATTAAGTTCACCTATTGTGCTTTACAATTGTATTTGTACTATAAAGTTTAAATAAAATAAACAAGAACAAGACCCAGTTTAACATTTGGTGTCTCATATGAACTCAACCAAACTGCCCAATTCATCACAAACAGATGTTTTTCTGAAACACGACTTCAGCGCCGGCAGTTAACCTAAATAAGTACAATAATACAAAGAAATTTATTCATCGGTTCCACATTTGTTTAGTCTCATTTCAAACAATTTGTAAAGTAATATAACTGAAACAAGCTAGTTTTCTCTGTTGTACGATATTTTAACGATTCTGGTGACGTGTACGTGACGGAAGCCAGCCGTGACAATACGCGTGCCAATTCATCATTGAGCTGCGCAGACGCACGACATAGCGTCTACAAAATGGCGGTGGTGAAAGTGGCCGCTGGCGGTGGACGACGGAGCGGTGCTCAGTCAATCTTTGTAACCTGTTATAAACTTGTTGTGCCGACTTCTGCTCTATTAACAACTGATACTTACAAAAACTTCGATACAATCATCATCAACAATATGACTCTACAATGACCACAGACCTTTAAGTGTATAAACTTTTTAATCTTTCGCAAATCGTGCGTGAGTCGTAATCTTTGTTTAATTAATAATGTAAATATTACGCAAAGTAATGTTATCAATATGACATTAATCGACATTAAGATTGACACGACATTGGTTGACATTAAAGAATGATTCTACTAACTCTACACATCGACCCACTGACTTACCCAATAACCTACTTGGGAAATTCGAAAGTACCTATTCGAAACATGTAAAAGCTTCTACAAAAACAGTTGTAAAATTGTATATGTAGGAATACATAATGTAAGACTACATAACCAAGCAGCCTGAGATTATAATTTATTTCTATGACAAGGTCGTCATTCCATAACTGTAAAAGATAAGCAACTTGCTAGGCGATACATGATAACTGCACGGTTCATATTTCAGTCTTTCAGGTTACTTAAGAATGGTAACTTAAACCATACTTAACTTTTACTTCATATCACATTTCATCAACAAAAAACATATACCTATGTTTATTTATTTATAAAAACTTTATTGTTCCACAAGAATAAATACTTATAACAATCGGCGGACTTAATGATAAGAGCATTCTCTACCAGTCAACAATTGGGAGAAACAGAAAGATAAGATAGTTTAGCGCAAACAAGTCAAAAATCTTTGTGTCATCTAAAATAGCATGGACTTCATTCAATAAATGTAAACAGTATAATATCTTTGTACTAAAAACATAAATTACTAATTGATTAATTATTATCACATTTATCATTCCGAAGAACTTAAATTTATGTTCGCAGTACAATCATCAGAATCGTGAAACAATGTGATGTCGAAGACCAGGCGAAGTGGAGACGAAATAATTAGGAAAGCGGCCCCAGAGTTCCGAAGAAAACAGCTGACGATGAAGAAGATGGAACAATGTGATTGGATTCTAAAATACCGTAAAAATTTTAGGCTATTGAAGCCATAATCGCTGGCGCAGCAGTGGATGACAGTCGTGACGTAACACGTTGACATTGATTTGTCGAATTGCATTTCTAATAATGAATCACTAACCTTGATAATTAAAATTAAGGCCATGTTGAGTAATCATTCGCGGTGCACGCGTTACAGGAAGTTTTTAAAACGAATGAGCCCGAAAGACACGCAAGTGCAATTGAACGAAGTAATATGTACGTGGGAAATAAGGGAATGGTCTTTATGTGAATAAGAAAAGAAACTCAATTTGAAATTTCCATCGAGTTTCCAGAAGATTACCGTCCGACCCGTTGGTACGACAGATTTGTTGGTTAGCACCTACGAACTCAGGGAAAACATTTTCTCTAGATCCATAAAAAAATGGTTGCTGTGCGTTTGGTTTTGTATTGTATGACTATGAGAACAATGAATTTTTCGTTCTTCTGGTAATTGAAACCGGGCCAAAGAGAATATTGACGTCTTTGATTTAATGTGCCAAGTCCAGTAGTGCTATACTTGTAGTTTATCAGAACGTAAGACTCGTCTAATTATTATTGTCAATATGAAAAACATGTCGGTTAGTAGTTTTATTGAGTATGTCTATTTTACTACCTAATTATATCTGTCATAGAGGCAGATGTCGGTAAACATAGCGTATAGAGTTCAACCAACCCTAGGCGTTGCAGTTAAAGATAAATGTTAACTTAGTTAGATTATAATGAAATATTATTGTTTTCGTTCGATTTTTAGCACATATTACAGAACGCTCTATTAGCATAGTTGAAAGTATAAAAAGGTCGAGGTAAGTAGTTAATATAATTTCTTAAATTAATGTGAAATATTTGGTCTAGTCATACTAAAACCTTTTATAATAGAAGACAAAAGTAGAATGTTATTGAACTGAATCATCAAGCCTATCAAAATATCAAGTTACCGATGTAATTGTAGTACGCACGTCTGGGACGGCGGGAATCCAAATTAATAAAGTTAGGCCCCAATAGGCTTTGAGCACAAAATGAAAGTACAAGATACATAAGATACCTTATTGAGTGGACTCCGAAGCAACCCGCTGAGGACGCAAACAAAAACGCCAAGAATATGTAACATAAAAATGCCTACTACTCTTATTTACAGTTGTCCTAAAAGCATTGAGAAAGGAACAATTTATTTGTTCGGTTCTATGCTCTTTGACCAAAAGCGACTAATGGATCAACAGTGGAGTTTCTTACAATTTATCTCCAACAAGAGACAGATCCAATGAAAATAACATGGCTTAGGTGCAACCGAAAAAAATATTATAAGAGTAGAGATAAGAAACATTGATGTTTGTGGCCTTTCTTATAAAAATGAGAACATCTAATACCCCCCGAGTCGTCATAAACTTCTGTAAAAGCTTTATTTTATGCTCTGAGGGCAACGAAATGATACCCATATCAAAGGATGGTAATGTAGTTTGCGATAACATTAACTTATTAGACGTGTCTTGCGTTTCGTTCGCCATCAAAAGACTCGTGAAATTACTATTGGTATAATTTAGATAAATAACATTTTTACTAATTTTTAATAATTTTACGAAATCGCGATATTATTTCCTGATATAAGAGAGAATAGGTAAATAATGTACTTCAGGTACCAATTTGTGTTGTTGTCCCCCACAGCTGAGCAAAGAATCGATTTGAGCCTCCCTTCGATCCATAGTCACAAGTTAATTTAAGGGGTCGATCTTAGAAGTGGACTAACGGCTAATTATAAATTGCTAAATAAATTCGAACAGGAGTAATTAGACTTAGAATGTTCAAATCCGTTTACAATAATGGGTAGCAGTAGAATAATGGGAGCAGAAGAATTAAATATACCAAATTGCGGAAAGAACTGACAAATTTTTATTTGATAAATTACTTAGATTGAAAATAACATTATCCAGTGCAAATACATCCGTATCTCTTCAGTGTACTTTGAAGTTTACATATATGATTGATGTTCATCTCGAATACCGGTCAAATAGGTTTCCTACCTTTACGTATTTTATTATTAGACAAGAATAGGCATAAAATTTCAACGCTCTTCGTGTAAAAAACAGTCTTGACGTAAATCGATTCCTATGTGTTTAAATGTTTGCCCCTGTGATTTATTTATTGTAATGGCGAAAGATAGCTTAACTGGAAATTTAATTCTTTTAAAATTAAAAGGTAAATCATTTGGAATGATTGGAATGCGAGGTATAAGCACTGTTTGACCAACTGCTGGACCAGTCAAAACTTTTGCAACGATGCATTAATTTCGACCAAATTTGATTATCATAAAAACGGTTATTTTGAGTTAATCTTAAAAGATAGACATATAGTGTCGCGGACATTTTTTTAGATAAATAATTCTTTCATACATATTTTTTGGGTATCTCGAACGGTTTTCGCAGCGCACGCAACGGAAGCCCTCAAAGATGAATAATTTTCCCCGTTTACCACATTTTCGACTGTTTCTTCGCTCCTATTAGTCGCAACGTGATGTTATATAGCCTAAAGCCTTCCTCGATAAATGATCTATCCAACACAAAAATAATTTTTCAATTCGAACCAGTAGTTTCTGAGATTAGCGCGTTCAAACAAACAAACAAACTCTTCAGCTTTATAATATTAGTATAGATATATCAATGTATATTTATGAGCAAGGCTGTCCCTCAATAACGTGAGCAAGGAGCGGATAACCGTGAAATCCTTTTCTCAAACCATTCAGGTTATTTTCAACCCCTTCTAACATCGTTATGAACAAAGCTCAAGCTTAAATTTTATGCAGAGTTTTACTACAATACATTCTACTGTATCACGCGCTTACATTGTACTAAGTACAAATATTAAATTCACGATTCAATATTTTTCAATTTTCTCTTTGTTTACTTTCCAGATCATTGACACCGATTTGAAATAATCACAATGTCTCTAAAATGTGTCATTCCACTATCTGTATGAGAATGTAGTATGTTACAAAATGGCGATAAAGTGTGTTATCTTAATTTTTATCGTAAAATATTATCAGTTATCACTTAGCGTTATGGCCGAGGAACTCACGTACATTACGACAACCAAACGGGTGGAGGCCGTCCGGTACGGAGGTCGATCGTTGTTCATTAACGACACGCAAAACTTTGGTTCCAACTAGCAGCGTGCTAGGAAATTAAAAATTTTACTGCGCTATGTTTGTTCTCGATATATCAAGTGGGAGCTCTAGATATAAAAATGCTTGATTTATTACACAGTAAATTGTGGCCGTTGTCAGAAACTAAAACTGAGCTCAACAATACCTGAGTCGGAGAAGGTACTATCTATTTTTTTTTAGCGCTATGTACAGATTTTCGTGTAGACAGAGCCGCTGGGCTGGGACTACCCAGTATGCTCAAATGATGTAATCGTCATGCAAATAAATGATTTCATTTGGGATTTGCTAGTTTAGGTTAGGCCCAAGCGGAATCTTACTTGCATATTGGTTATATTAGTGCACAATGATATCTAGATTGCTCGTGTCTCTATAATCGATATTTATCTATTATTTATCATTCCAATAGAAATTTTATTTATTATATAAATCTTCCTTGTAAATTACAAGGAAGAAAGTTACAGTTAACTTTCTCATTAATATCAATATTTCTCGTGTTAAATTTTCATAATTACAACCTGGACGATAATAATTAAGGGGGGTTGTCACATCATCAATAAGTAACGGATATAAGTGCTAAACACAGTATTCCCCCTATTTACACCATTCAGAATTCATATTTACCAAACAGGGATGTGATCAATGTGTGTATGTATTGTTTAACTCTCAATGGTGGACGCCGGTGGATATTTCAGAGAGTGCCGCCGCAGACCTGTCAGAGTTTCACGTACGTAACATCAATAATTTATTGATCAGGATCAGTCTAGATTGTGCAGGAAGGAACCCTATTTTTGAAAAGTATAACTCATCCAAAATCGAGGTATGAAAATCGTTCGACTCACCCATTATGACGAATGAAAATCATTCGATATCGAAGGGAAATATTTAAAAACAGGGCTTCATAAAAAGTGACCGAAAAAATAGATATCATAGTAGTCGGAATGTGTAAGGATTATATATTTTTTTTTCTTCGTTATCTATACCACTGGGTTTTCATTTACAACTTCTTTCGCCATTTCTAACAATTCCAGGAGTGAAGTACTCACATCCTCTTATATCCTCGTGTTAGACTAAGCTTGCTTCTTTTTCTGTGCTTATTTTAAAATTATATCATCTGAGTCACAACGTACCTAGTACAACAGCAGAAACAGCAAGTAGTAACCATTAACATTAGTAAAATTAGGTAGCTGTGATAGTCAGAGCATTGCAGATATGCATAGGCATAGCTATCGCTTTGAATTCGGCGATACAGATCTCTGGGTTTCGTCAAATCTAAGCTTTGTCATCTGTCAGTTTTTGTTAGATTTAACATATTCTCTATCAGTCCATTAGTCAATCGAAAATAGCTTTTATCTCGAGTCTCGACATACCTAATTCTATAACTATGCAATGTTTCTTTGCAGTTCTATTTCTTAATTTCGTTTCTACAATTCACAATAGCTAAATTCTTGTCAGTGGCAGTCTCAGCTATCACAATGCCGACATCTTTAGTGAATTATAAATCATGGTCGCGAGTCGGCAGTTTTGGCCAATTACCGAACGGCAACCTTGCAGGCGTGACGTCACTGCTGGTAGGACTACCACCTACAAACAATTTTAGGTTTCTAATCAGCAAAATAGATCTTGTAAAGTATTAACGTTGAGAAAATAATCTAATGCGAAAAAAGACTTCCGACTTTCAAATAGAAAGAAAATCAATTATCCCTACACTCCATAATTTGTGATAAAATCTATACTAACAGAGTTTTAAATGTGATCTTACTTCACTAAGTACAAACCACGATGTTAATATAATATAATAAAACATATAAATATATCTCTATCATAGAAAATCGTATCTCTCCTTGGCATCACGAAATTCAATCCACCATGACTGATGTATAAGTAATAATGTTTCGCAGAAGTGGGTTTATGGCGATCGGCATGAATTAATTACTTGAAGAGAAGAAGTCAATGTACTGAATTAGATTTACCACGCTGTTGCTTTGCCTATTATTTTAGCACAAAATTTGATATGACCGCATCATTTTCCATAGCTATTGAGCACCTTACACTAATAGATTAGAGACCAGGAATTGCGGAAGATCTGAAGTGCGCAGTTTATCCTGTATAGGCTCCAAAGTAGCAAGTGGCAGCTGGCAAGATATGGCGTAAAACAGGGAGAAGTCTTTAGCGTCGAAGGTTAGACTCATTGCTAAGATATCGCAACAAATAGATACGAGAAAAATTATTGCAGCCGATGGCCACGAGTTTCATGGTGTTATGAAATTATAAAATGTTTGAAAGGCCAGATAACCCTTCAACCTCGCTACGTAGAGGGCGATAAGTACGGACATCGAGACAAAGCCGCGGTCATTAACCCCGGCTATCAGCTGACGACATCACCAATAGCAAGCAAATTATCTTTCACGCTATATTTCGGTCGATCACAATAACAGCCACTTCGTCCTTGTTCGACGAAAACGGCTTGAAATTTCCTTGCTATTCGTGTATTTGCGACTCGACCTGGTTTCCGACTATTGATCTTTTGATAGTCAACATTTTTTCTGCGCTAAAGTTTCACACACAAGAGAGACAGCAATTTAGTTTTTATTATCCACAATTTAGTGAACAACGAATTAATTCCACTGAAGGAAAATCCTTACATCTTCTCTATTTCTTGCATAATGGCACAAATAAGGATGTTATTCGTGTAAAAACAAAAGTACCTAAATGATATGTCCAAGTTTTCGGAACAACAAGTGTAATCAGATCATCACAATATTTTTCCTCTTTACTGTTTCCTTTTTGTGACTGTGTGTGTGTGTGTGTGTTTTTTTTTTTTTGTTTTTCCATTAAGCCAAAGATTTCCATTAGACCAAAGTTACTTGAATCATTTGCAATACTCGTATTTTGTTATTGTTTAGGTAGGTATATATTTTACCTTATTATTAGTTCGAGTCACTTTTAGTTCTCACCAAGGAAATATCGTGCCCAGAATGTCATTTGTTATGTTAATTGAGTGTCTGGCATCATTTGCATCACTGCTACAAACAAAGATCCACAACGATTCTTCACCTGCCCGTCCGTAAGATAGGCGGACTTAATGCTTTTAGCATTAAGTTCGCCTATTGTGCTATACAATTGTATTATGTACAATAAAGTTTAAATAAATAAATAAATAAGTAAGTAATCGTGTATTATAAATGTAGCATAAACATTTTGCATTCCATAAACATCGCCCGTGTGAATCACAAGGCTCGGCCGCTCCTGTTATTTCGGGTGTTTGCCCTCTTTATTTGGGTGAATTCTTTGAAACGCATCACTAATAAGATTTATTTATGAACCGTTAATCTCTTGGCAACTTTCGTCATTTATTTTGTTGACTTCAGTTTTGCATTCTGTTCATAAACATGTAATTTTTCATTGATATTGTTTTCTGTAACATTTTCATTTGGGTTCAAATTATGCCGGCATAATTCTGAGTTAGCTTTTTTGGGACCTCGGCCTCTTTTTGGGAACACTAAGAGGAACCTATGTTTATTTCCATCTCGATTTTATATGTGTTTCTAAAATAAATTATTTTCTTGCTTTCAAATTGTTGTCATTAAATATAGTTTTATATTTTGATTATTTAAATCTAAATACTAATTTCGTATAGTTAGGTACAGCACAAATACTGCGCGACCTACTTTATTAGCAACTCTATCGCCCCCGCTCCAACATGGCATCGCGGCTTCTAAAAATAGTCTGTTGAGAAAGCACCACCGGCTAAACACATGATTTTCTACATAACCATCTGCCATTGGTAAAATACCACTTTCAATCCCCACAGATCTCTTTCTCGATCTTATTTACAATCACTTTTCTTCCCTGTTCATTTTCTAGTTTGATCCAACAGATTTATCAATGGCTAAAATATTCAATTTCTCTACACGCTTTAACTATAAATGTCTTTCTTCTATTTCTTTAACTTCAAAAGTTATAATTTCGACATCAGGAAGTAACGTTGTAAAAGGTTCTATTGTATTGTATTTCAAGCCATTGAGTCGTATCGTGCTTACTGTGTACTTCCTTTATATTGTTAATCTTTTTCGTTCAGCACAAATTAAAACAAGTCACAGATTCATTTAAGACCAATCGATGTAAAACACTACCTGATTATTTGTCTCCTGTTTCAAATTTTCAGATCGATAAATTGTAACTACAAACAAACATGTAACTAAGTTAAGAAAATTGTGGTCCGACCATCCAAAGTAAACATTTACTTGATTTATCAATAAAAATGAAACGTAAACCAACAAGCTAAATGCCTGGTGACCCAAGACTCGTAAACGATGTCGAAATTTCTCAAGTGGCCACTGCGACTTAAAAACCAGTCCCCGTGAGCCTTGAAGCACTTGGCCAGTTGCCACGCCCAAGCAGACGTGCTGGAGCTTCCAAAATCTTATATCAATTCTCTTCCTAATATGAAATTCATCATCAGTTTTCATTCTTGTTCCCGTTTATAAGGCATTTTTATTTCGAAAATTTTAAACAAAGGCCAGATGTTTTACATTTGATCATTGCGGCATTATAAAGTAGCGCATCGTTGTTTCCGCATACGTAACAGCTTTTATCAAGATTGTGGCATTGAAACTTGTTAACTCGTTCGAGATTTCCTTGGTTTCGAGGTGATTGTCAATACAAGGCGGTTTTGACATGATATCTATGAAATCCATCTTGAATTCTTGAATAACTGTGATGGCATGAATAAGTATTCGCGAACGAGCACCGACCGCGACGTCAGTTAACGGTACTTGGAAGTAATCTTTCAAGCTTCGTTCAACTCGGCGTAACTTGTTGGCACAAAGGCTAATTATTTTCCGCAAAGCTAGAAAATAATTTAATTATAGGCATGGCATATTATCTAGTTTTTGACGTATATGATCGGTCTCGGTCGTAGGAGCAGTCTCGGCATTTACCTCGCGAGAATCGGAGGGACGACGACGCCAACTCAGGCACGACGACGACGTAGCGCGATCAGCGCCACTTCACTGACACCGATACAGCACTGTATCAATTCCAATCACGTGTCCAGGTTCTCACTGTAGAGTTTTGTACCGTTTAAACAGAAATCCAAGAGTTTTTAATCATATTTTGAGAAAACACACGAATTAATAGACGGATGAAATTACTTAATCAAATCGACAACACGACCACACGCAGGGGCAGGTCGAGGTAGACTGTCGTACCGATGAGCAAGTATGATGGCCCCGGGCGGGTAAAGAGGGAGGAGGGGGGTATGGTCTCGTTCGCTCTCGCACGAATCTCGCAATCACGATCGAGTAGGAAAGGGCGGAGCGGAGATGGCCGAATGTGTCCGACGGAAGCCGAGAAGAGCCCGCTAATCCCGCTATCACCACCGCTACGGTATCACGGGAGATCGGAGGGGCGTGCACGTGCAGCCAATGTTGGACACTATCCTTCGTAACTAGTGCACTGCACTGTCTACCTGCTCATCAGTTAACGTTCAAAAACGAGCAAGTGGAATATAATTTGACCAATAAGAATTTAAATTAGTTTGAGACCTCTTGAATAAAATTGATGTAAGACTAGAAAAGATAATGTAATATTTGAAACATCAATTTTTGACAAACTATTGGAATTAATTAGGAATATATTTGGGTAAATAAATAATGTAGAGACAATAAGGCGAGAAAATAAGATGTAGAGAGTAAGTCATCATCAGGATTGCACGAATAGTGTTCGGTTGGCTTATAAAATATTACAAGAACATTTGAGCTTTTCTGCTGAATGTTCCAGTAACCGTATGTAGCTGTAATGCGCAAAGTTGTAGTGTAAAAAAATCTAATTAGATTTTTGCAGTTAAACTAAAATTAAGAATCGTAACTCTCTACCAACTTGATTGTTGCGCAGAAAAGCCGTTCCGTTATGAAGCAATTCACACGCAACAAAAACTTCAACGCACGAAGGAAATTTCTCTGTTCACTTTTTGCGGTATTCACGCTTGATTCGCGTTCCGTGTAGGGATATTAACCCGTGTTTATTTTCCCTGAGGCAAGAAAGAGACGGTCTTATTGGACTTGTGTTCTCTTACTCGTTATGCATTAAATTACCGTAGGTCGAGAGATTCCTTGGACTTTCTTCGCTATCTCATGGAGTTCGCACAACTTTCCGAGGCAATTGTTCTCGCACACGTGAGAACAGTTTGTTTTTCTGTTATTCTTCTTTTCGTGCCATTTACAACGTCTTGATTTTGTCGGTACACCTGTATGATTACACCGCACTAAGTATGAAATGTATGTCTCGTTTTATGTTTTGTAAAACTTCCTATTTACGGTGTCTGTTTTTTTCTGCCGTCTATAATTTTTGTTGTTATTCACTGTAATAAAATGGATTTGTAGAGTAGGTAGAATAATGAATTGAAAATCATAAATTTTTTGCACAATTGGTAATTATTGTTATGTAAGTACTATTAAAAAGGGACTATTGTCGTTTTTCCTTCTGAGCATTTATGTCATGATCAATGGTGGTCAGTATTCGTAGCAGGTCGTTTAAGGTCAAGGTCTTATATATCTAAATATTAACATGGTTTTAATGAATACTATACAGATATACTGTAGATTTACATAGGACCTACACACCTCTTCATCAACAAGAAAAGAGCTTTGCTACAGTAGAAGATGACCTTCAATCAAGAGACGTTTTAAAAACAATCGATTCAAAGATAACAGAACAGGTGAATCCGTTTTTGTTTCTTGCGACACACATGTCCTTTATTGTTGCAGTCCTAAGTATTTTCTATTTTAATAACTATATTTATACTTCAAACGGCGTATGTGCATTACTTTGTACGTGAGTACAATGGACCGTCAACAAAACTAACATTGTGTACGTATGAATACTATGACTGTTTCAAGGTCATACGACTCATATCGTATTGCCACCTGTAACTGAAATGTTACTATAATATAGGTATGTTTAAATAGTGATTATAATTACGAGGCAGGGTAGGTAGTAGAGTCTCCGTAATGAATGCGCGTGTCAAGCGACGACGACACGCTACCCATATTGGATTACTTAGTCGCCATTTAGCAGCATTTTCTATCTCTAGCTCCTCCGTGCTTCGGAAGGCACTTTAAGCAGTTGGTCCTAGTTGTAAATGATAGATGGCAGTCGTTAGACAGTGTCAGATGCCTTAAGGCAGCCTGAAAAATCTAACAGTGTTGGCCACACAAACACATCTTGAGTCATGTTCTTTCGTCGGTCTGATTTCCCTGTAAGAAAGGGTTACGAAATTCAAGAGTTAGACGATTGTAATAACGAGTGCCACCACTAGAACCTAATGACGTATCATCTACGTCATTAGGTTCTAGATTTGGCTAGAAACTAATGACGTAGATGATACAGATAGAAACGTGACTCAAGGTTTGTTAGTGTGGCCAACACTGTCAGATTTTTTACCCTACGGGTAGGGAACGGGTACCCTATAGGCTCTCAAGCATAAGCTGAGGACGCAACTAGGAAAACACGCTTAAACGAAGAAGATGAGTAATGTAGAGGTAGTGTAGGGATTTCCCTGTTTACGATACGCATATAGGTGGCTCAAATCCCGTGGAAATAAGAAACAGAATCAATTTGTCAAAATGTGTATTACAAAGTTGTATGAGGGCGTTAGTGAGGCTTAGGATAGGCAGGTCTGAAGGATTCTTACTTACTCTCTTAGATTTTTTTTTTGTCTCAGTTGGCGGCGGCAGTCTGCAATTCTGCATCATAGATCTGTACATTTGCATAGATGAGCTTATCTAATAACCTAATAATACTTTAATCAAAATTTTCTGAACTACTAATTTTACAATAATTGTATTTAAATATATAAATAAAGAACAAAAATAAATGTGGCCTGCGCTAGAATGAAGTCTTCTTCTTTGCGAGTCGACTCTGGCTATGTTATCAAACTTCAGAGGACCAAATCTCCGCCACCGACAAGACATCTTACCCCATAGGGTAGTGTTGCCGGATAATCGATTATCAATTTTGTTTTTTTTTTCATGATCTTCGGTATCGATAGTATTGATATAATCAATTTAATTGATATTTGACAATTAATCGAAAATAATCGATTATTAAATGCAATGCAAAAATGCAATGGTTGAAATGGGTCGATATAATCGATTATATCAATTTAATCGACATAGGTAATCGTTTATATCGATGGTTATGTATCGATAGTATCGATGTAATCTATTCTGTAGTATTGATTTTTGTCAATTTATCGAATATAATCGATTAATGGATTATCATCATGATGATGATGGATTATCAATTGAAATACCAAGCATTTAAGGTATCGGTACTATGTAGATATACCGGAACTCAGAGCGGCGGCGGGAGTGTACAGCGGGCATTACACAAATCATCATTATTCAACTCATACAGAAAAAAAGATTGTACTTACAGAAATATATTATCGATAGTATCAATATATATAACAATACAATATAATATATCGTTACATAATCACTATCCATCCATACCTTAGATTATTTTTACAACTGTCAAAGAATAGATTATTATTCGATGTGTAATAGATTTTCCGGCAACACTACCGTACGCCGTGATAATATGTATATCTATTTATTTATTTGTATTTCAACTCAGGCACAACTAAAAAGGGATTATCAATTATCAATTAGCTGTAGCTAATTGATTACTAATCCCTTTTTAGCTTGTAAGCTAAATAGAAAAGTAAAAGTAAACGTTTAAAATACTGTACTGTGTAATAATAAATCAAATGAAAATTTGTTTGTTTGTTTGTAATATCTTTATTGTACAAAATAAAACAAATAATTTACATACACAAGCATGAAAAGACAATAAGTACAATGTCGGACATATCCCACTTAGGGATCTCTTACAGTCAACCACCGAGTGGCAGGAGAAGATATGCTTACCAGAAGGGTAGAAGCGTGTACAATATAATATTATTATAAAGGATATACATTAAATAAACCTACATACCTATATAGAATAATCATAAATACATATTAATAAACATACATACACTTATGTAACTAGCTTATACTTTAAATGTCTAAGTATAGCAAAGGAGAGTTTGAAAGATTTATTTTAAAAGCGTTTAAACTTTGTGACAACCTTACTTCCACAGGAAGTGAATTCCAAAGCTTAGCTGCCATAACAGCAAACGATTTTGAGTAAGAGTGTGACGAACAAGGCGGCACGTCAAGGGTTGGGTTACCGGCAGAGCGTAACCGGTCATCAATCCGACGAAAGGAAAATTTTTCATTTAATAATATTTTTAATTTAAGTTCTTATTAATACAGCGGAGGTTTTATACAGTTGCCATTAACCCCCGTATTCTTAAACATAACCTTAAGGACGTCCTTCACTCAAACTCTTTGGAGGGGCGCCTTACGGAAGTCCTCGAACTTTCATTGAAAATGACATTCTTAATTGGTTGCTTGAGTAAACTCCGATGAGGAAAGACACAGGTTATAATAACAATCCGAAGCACAAAAAATTAAAAATACAAAAGACTAGAGTAAAAGATAAACAAATTAAGTAGTTAACTAGGCAAAAAGTGGCAAAAAAACTTATAAGTAACCACTTTTGAGGCCGCCTCGAGGTACTTCTCGACCTACCTTATATTTGTCAGTTCGATACTCACCTCCAATGAAGGAACTCTACCTTAAATCAAAAAGGTAGTGACAACTAATCATACCAATGAGGTGGTGTAAGGTTGAGTCGAGTTTGAGTGAAGGTTTAAGAATATGGGTGTTAAGTCTCATAGAGGGAGCAGGGATTATAGATACATCAAGTATCTTAAAGGTAGACATGTGAATTTAAATTGAACTGTATTCTCTCAATTATTTCACACTAAGCTGCAGTGCTAAATAGAGCACGCAAAATCGATCAAGGAACTAGGAATTACGAATGTGCCGTAAATCAAAGAAAATTACCTGTCTCGTGAAATGGTAGTGAAAACAAACACTCCGTAAAATTGTTTATCCTGGTACTTACTACAGTACAACAGAACAAATAAATAGTTATAATATCAGGGCTGGAGAGAATCGGGTATTTCAATTAAAATAAATGGGTAAAACTTGATAAAAAGATTGAGATCGGTACTAAAAAACCCGTTTTATTCTGCTATATTATTCCGTACGTACTAACGACTCTACCTGCTTGGCTCTACTTGCAAATAGTTTCGGCAATCATAAATAGGTACCCTTGATGCGTCGGGTTGAATTTGATGAAAAGACAGTTCAGGAATGAACTGAAAACGTTATGATTTATCAAATAAAAAGGCAATTGTAATTTTCGTCTTTTTTCCTAAATAACTTTTTTTTAAATATTTTTTAAGTACTTATATTAATTTCAATAGAAACAATTCCAGATCAAAACAATTTCATTAATTTTAATTCATCATCCTCTGTGATAATTTTCAAAAGTGTAATTTCTTCCAACACTAGCCCATTCTTTTTGTTTTTGTCATTTTCCGGCCTCGGTTGGAGCCAGTGTACACTTACCATTCGCAAACCAAAGTGTGCCAACGTAAACGTTTAAAATATTTCGAACAATCCATACACATTTTCGTGAAGGACCTGGAAGCCCTCCAAAGAGCCGACTGGCAGAAGGTTGCGCTTGGAGATCTCTTATGTCGGAGGCCAAGATCCTCTTTGGGTCGCTGAGCCATCACAGTAAATGAGCAAGTATTCACATTGACGTAGCACGGAATCCAAAACAGAATAAGGTATTTCGTGAAGATATATTTAATTGCTTAAGAAACTGTTTATTATGCCGCCCGAGCACGAAGCAAGAACGAGTCCACGGCAAAAAAAATACAAAATAATCTTTACAGTTAGTCTACGGCTTTTTATGGTACCCTGAGATAGCCTTTAGGTTATACTTTATTATATTACTAGCTTTGCCCGCGACTTCGTCCGCAACGTACAATTGCATATTTTCCTTTCTATAAAATGCTACAGAACTCCTGTTGTTCTATTAATATATGCAAAGTTTCATTGCAGATCCTAACTTGGTAATAATGGGACCACTTTGGGCATACACTTTAGACAAAAAATAGATTTTTTAAATCGGTTTACATTTGACAGAGTACAGACAGACAGAAAGACAGACAGACATAAATTCTAAAAATTATGGTTTTGGCTTCTGTTGATTCAATAAAAACCGTCATATTATTTTTTCTTAAAAATTGTAACAGGTCGATGTCTGATAATGGAATATATTTATATTAACTACCTATTTAACTATTTATGCTAAGCTGTAGTAAATGCCAAATATTTTCTATTAGCTTTTGCCCGTACTTAAGTTTTACGGGAACAGGACTCTACTTACTTGTTACGGAATTAAAGGAGGTACCTCATGTACTTCTTAGTACTCTTACCTATGAGTATGCGAAATTTCATAAAAATCGGTTCAGTAGATAAAGCGTGAACAGCGTACAAATAAACGAACTCACTTTCGAACCACATGGTTTAAGAAATATTAGTACATTATTCACCGAGGGAAGAAAGTGACCGATTACTAAAGAAGGCGTAGTTTGAAGCCATAAGCGCAGATGAGAGCCTCAATACGCCCGAGTTAGGAATCGCATTTTCTACCGAGTGATACATAGTGCTTTATAATAGACATAAGAGGAATAAACATCAAAAAATCATGTATAAACGGAATTCATCTATAAAATTGATTGTTAGTGGAATTGGTCACTAAGTATAGATGTATGAAGAAATAACATGTCAATTGATGCATTATTATATACTACTACTACAAATATTAATTTGTGTAGAAAAATTAAGAAGGGCTAAAAAGGACATTTCCATGGCCGTTAAACCCATTGCTAAAATAATTACTATCAGGGTCTGCGGTCTGCTCAGTCTGTACTGTATCATCAGTGCCGCCATTTTTAAATCTTTTTGTTTTCGTCAAGTATTTAATTCACTGTTAATAACAAATGTCGATTTAATTTAGGTAAGAATACTTAAATTTGATTTCGCTAGATATACTAATCCAGGCGAAAATCGAATGTTGATAACTGACTAAGTAGGCTGGCTATAGCTACTTAACTTAAATCTTCAAAGGATGAATAAGGACGAAGCGTGGACGAAGCTTTAAAACAGAATCAAGAACTACATGTGTATTTTTTTACATATGTATTTTTTGGAGATACCTATCAATGCAATTAACAAACACACAAGCCCAATTTTACTCTAATGGTGTATCTAATTGTGAAAAGTGTTTAAAGTGTACCAACAAAAGTTAATGTGAAGAAATGTTTTGATATCGCTTGAGAACTTTTATTTATTGTTGTAACCATGGAGCAATTACAAAGAGGAGATGCCGTAGTAAGCGTTTTGTAAGAAAGTATTTGTGAGGCTACACGGGGCGGAAGGCAGACGTGCGGGGTGCTTGGTTTCGGCCGTGGCTCCAACCCTGGAGGACGAGCAATGACAAGCTCCGCCCACTTTGAGTCGGCGAGGCGCCAATGATCACATCACTGCGCCATTTCAAACGGCATCTCCTCTTTGTAATTGCTCCATGGTTGTAACGTTGTAACGAATTCGTTACAATACTACTTAATAAACAATCTTACTACTTCATACCTAATAAAGAAAATTAAGTTCATCTTAATAACAATAAAATTACCTTAATACAACTTTTTATATTTACAGTTATCATTTAAAGGTTTGCCTCGCGTGCGCGTTTTCGATACGGATCCCTAAAATTTATATCGCCACACAAAACCTGTTTAACTTTAGACTATGGATCCAATAGAAGGGAAATGCGAAAGAGAAATATATAGGATATGCGTATGTTAGACTGAGATAGAGAGCGAGACCATTTCATACGTGTACACAATAATGTCCCATAGCAGCCTTACGGATTTCTTGTCAAAAACAAATATTTAAATTATAAACAAAGTATCAAGTCGTTAGTGTTAAAGTGTTAAGTTCTGTAGAAGCGCATAATTATGGTTTTATGTGCAGTATCTAAATGTAAATCAAGTAACTAATAAAACCCACATAATTTCACATTTTACACATAAGTACCACCAAAGTTTGTCACTGTATAGATCCATGATTTCATAATTTTTTCGATAGTTTTTTCGCACTAATATATGAGAAATATCATGTAGTTTTTCACATGATTGGGTAAGATGCATAAGAATTCAAATTTGGATAAAAATAAATACGTGAATTTTCACAATTTTTAACCAAATTCTTGAAGTTTAGGGATTGACGTCGATGCTGTCAAACATCATATCGATAGTATTGCACCCAAACGCTAGGGAGGAATAAATACCTACCTACTGGTATCAAACGTACCTATATATTTAAAATTCAGCAATCCGACATGGTTTATGAAAAAAAGTCCGCTACGAACGCGGCTAAATGATTCTCGCGTCTCTGAGATAAGTCAAATTCAAAATTTCTCGAAAAAATTCTCACGCTTTAGAGATAAAGTCTAATTTGACTTTGACTCACCGAGCTTCCTGGTCCTGCAACCACCCTCACTCTTCAAAACTACAGCGACCGGCACATCCACCGCAGCCCACGTCTGGTACTCATGGCAGGCCACCGCATTCCAGCGTGGCAGTTCTGCAGGACATCTACCGGCGCCAACAAGTCGACATCGCTCACAACAGTCTCGACTCACCGCAGGCTAATCCTATTAAAGCGAGTTTGTATATTTATTTGTATCCTCTTCACACTTTATCATACTGAATACTTTTTTCGGGATTAAAGGTACCTTATGTCCTCTAACTATACTAACAAAATTTACTTAGATAAGAGGACATAAGGTACCTTTTTTCCCGAAAGAAGTACTGTTCCCGCGAATTTTTAGGACGCAAGTAAACATACGGGCTGTTATAATTTAACTGGTTAAGAGCTCCAAACCCATTACTGTCTGCGACAAGATGTAAGTACAGTACATATAGAAGTTCAAACTACAATATTTTTCCAAATTTCCCTGGAAAAAGCATAATATTTAAATTCAAAAGACCGGCATAGCAATAGTTCAATTTAAAAAAAATAAACTTTAACGATGCTGTTTGTATACGTGACACGTGACATTCACAAGTTCGTATAACATCTCTGTATAAATCGCCGTCGGATAGAATTAAAGTAAGGGCCAACAACTAAAATCGCATTTGAATAGGAATGCCAAATTTAAAGTAGGGTTGCTTCTAACACGATAACAACGATACATAGAGCTTCATTCATTTCGATTTCGTTCATGATCAATCAATCGACTCTGTAAGTATATCATGTGTCGCTAAATGTATATAGGTACCTAATTCTGTGGGAAAATATGAATTTATTTATTTAATAGGTGCTCTGCCCTATAATATACTTTCAACACATTTGCTCATAAAGTGTGTTTTAATTCATTGTAATTAGGCCCTTAATGGGGGTTGTTAATTAATGGTTTTCATGGTAACGGTACATTTTTTTATGTACGCCAAGAGGTTTTTAAGTCTCAAACCAATTCATTGTTTTCAAACTATTTTAGCTTCCAAATGATAAATTAACACAAAATTCATCATTAGCCGTATTGGACTTGAACAAATATTAATTTGTATAGCAAAATTAAGAAGGGCTATAAAAACCTTGTATCGATGGCCGCAAAACCAAAAAAAAAATATATAATAAAAATAAATTTAAGGGCGTTCTTTTCTGGCTCGTATTTTACCAAGTCGTATCTCTACTCTAACCTCTCTCTGATTTGTGATTCGCATCGCATTGTACCGGTGCGAGTGCACGGTGATGCAACGTGTTGTGAAAGCCGATAGCTTGATCTGGGTTAGCAGGCAGCGCCGCCGCCGGTGAGTACGTGGCGCCTGCGAAAAAAAACATTTATTTTGCGCTCGCCATGCAGCCAAAAAATAACATTTTTCACATAATTACCTTCTTTTATCAGTGGTATAAACCACCTCAATGTCGAAATGGTTTAAAGACTGAAGACATGGATGTCGTTGGTTTCTCACGAGAAACATACTTTGTTTAGTTGTATCCAGTTAGCACATCGCAGGCTTGAATCACCTGATTGTCTGAAATTAATGATGTTTCCGTCCTTTTCGGAAAGCAGGTTAAGCCGTTGATGCCACTCGGTGGTCGATGACAGAATCCCATAAAGGCCGAGAAGCGGGTCCTAAAGACTCTGATACCACACTTTAAAAGGTCGATTGTATGCTTGTTCATGTCCTATTGTCCACGCATGAAAGGAAAATCAATGAAAATTTTGTTTTTTTCATCAAAAGACATCAACGCGTTTGGTACAAAACAAAACCTAACTAAACATTAAGATAGCTCCAAACCTACTCCTGTCCTGAATTCCTGATCAGACTATTGTTCTTATTTTCACTTAATCCAACTATCTAAGGCTTGGCCAGCAAAATATACCTACCTAACTAGATATATCCTCCAGACTAACTTATACACAAAATCATTCCCGTCTATAAATATAACATCCCCAAGTTTAAAACTGTCGTTTATTATTCAGTGCTTACAGAGCAGGCAGAGGTAGACGTAAGTGCAATAAATCGATTCCTCTTGACCTGATTCTTTGGGTCAAAGCCATGCCGGGCTGAGCCGGCCGGAATAACAATGATGATCTGAGATAGCCGGCTTAAATGAGGATATCGTTGAAACCAGCTTAGCTCGTTAAAACTAATGCTCAAGTTTTACAATGTCAACAACAGCATTACTTGGTTATCTACTTACTTATAATTCGATACTATTTTTAAACCAGTTTAAAGGTCTAAATTTAAGGTACTTACACTCAATTTAAAAGAGGAGGCGCGGCGGTGCCGGTGTCCGACCCAGATATCGCTGGTTTGATGAAGTATAAAGAGGTATTCAGCTTCTTCGTCTTCGTCCAAGCAAATGTGTTTTCCAGTTTTGTTCTCAGCTGACACATTCGAGCCTAGGGTACCCATATAATGTACCCTAGATTTGACGGTACTGGCTTTTACAATGGAGTGACTAGTTATGACATAGTGGCCAAATCTGTAAAATTTTTCAGGCTCCCTAGAGGCATCTGACACAGCCTGACGACTGGATTGCCATCTAGCTATAACAAGCCTGGATTCTTCGAAGATCCCAATCTTTCGAGATAAAAATGTCACTAAATGGCGACCGAACCAGTAAAATCAAGAACTTCATTTAATTTTTGATCATTTTGGCATAAATGTAAAATGGATTTGCTTTAAATCTGAATTACACGTCATTCTCACTCTTCATTCTCTCAAGAATATTAATGCATCAACGCACGAGCAACAGTAATGTTAATTTTTATACACACTTACATAACACCAAATTCCGAAACACCGAGCTACCGGAACCTACATAATCTAACCTCATTTGATGCAATACAAAAGTAAATGTAGTTAAGTATGTAAAGTAAATATAGTTATGTATTGAAAAGACATTAATTTTTATCATTATTATTAACTCAGTAGGTAAAAGGACGACTTATCTTTAACATCTTATGTGACAATGAACAAACGCCATAAAATATTATGGTAGTGTTTCTTGTTATAGTGAAAGAACCTTGTATAATCTTTGAATAGACATTTGTGGAATGAATGTCACACTGAGTACCTAGAACGCATGCACCCAAATTTTTTATACAAACTAAAGGTGTAGGAGCTTGTATCGAGCTCTAAAAATTCGTCATCTAGTGAAAGTTGGTCAGCTAAGAGAAACCGTTCATAACGTGCGAAGCCGATATACAACATATCTTAGTAATTTTATTGCGTAACTTTAGGCTGGGATGAATATACTTACTGACATGCGAAGTGGGTGGCAAGGTCACCCTTACACCAGATGAGTTTCTAAACCACTACAAACACAGCTTTGATGTGTATTTGACAACCGTATGTCTTATCAGACAAACAGATAAACTGATTTAGCAAAGGCAACCCGAAAACAACTGTTTATGTCGGATGGATCACACACATGTTCAACAGAAGATGACCCTATTTTTGAAATGCATGTATTCATAATGTCGATTGAATATCGTTCGACTTACCGTTCAGGACGAATGAACGAAATCATGAAAGGGAAATCATTCGATATCGAAAGAAAATCATTCGACTCACCGATTTTGAGCGAATCACACATTCAAAAATAGCACCCCAGACCCTGTATATAAATTTTTAATTAGCGTGAAGTGGAAAAATGCACAAGCACATAATACTGTTCAAAAAACACGTCCGAGCCGTGTTCAAGACTAATTTAGTTCGGTGGCATTGCTGCGAATGGAATTTTACATAACATTTCAAAAGCGCGATAAAAAGAACGATATGGACCAGCCTCACGATTCGAAAAGCGTCTATTCTCGTTGAGAAGTTAGCATGTTCGCGTGATTGTGCGCTGTTACGCTGGAATGGCAAAAAAGCGATCAGACTGGTTTGGCAGGGAGCACCGTACTCCCGGCGGCCATGTCGGTCATTCAGCTTCTTGTACACTGGTGTACGGTGGGGAACAGATGAACCTGATCCTGGTCACTATGGTAGGAGTGGTAGGTCATTTTTATCTGCCTCGGCTATATCCAGTACGCAATATACCGCTCAGCTTATTTTTTTGTTACGGTTGGATATCTAACCGTTGACCATGTTTAGGACCTGTATATATATGCTATCTACAGAAGAAGAAAAAGAAAGTCCATTCGAGAAAATTTCATACTTACATTCTCGTCATATGGTTACAAAATCAACTGACTACAAACTACACAAAGTTTTAAGAAAACATCTTTTATTTTTTACGAAACGCAACAATATTGAAATTATAGACACCATGCTATCTCTACATCGGCAAAAAATTCTCCCAATACAAATATTATATTTCTGAAGTATTCGACGGCGATGAGGGGTTAAAAATTTTTGACACCTTTTTATTGTTTGTTTTTCAAATAATGATATCTCTTTAATGGGAAATAAAGTTTTTGATTTATCCGGTAAAACTTATATCTTCATTTCCAGCTTCGTCTACTGCAGTCTATGTGCAGGCCAATCATTTCGACCCTTGTTTTCCACAGTTGGCCTACTTCTTTGGAAATACAAGCATTTTAACATAAAATTAAATATTAATAAGAGAACACAGATCTGCAAGTTTGTGTGCTCGTGTCTAATTAGCGACTAAGCACGAGTTCACCAACTATAACTTAACCATTAATTTGTTAATCACTTTGTTAACATTTATCAGCCTTTTTTTTTACACAACTAAGTAGGCAAACAGGCGTACGTACCCGATGGTAAGTGGTCACCGTAGCCTATGAATGCCCGCAACATCGGAGATGTCACGAGCGCGTTGCCGACCTGTCCGCTATCAGCACAGCGAACCCCTCTGGAGCCTGGCGTTTAAATAAAGTGCTAAACATTTGATTACCGCCAATACTAAAAAGCAAAAATTAGTCATTAGTGAATGGTGAACACGCCGTTTTAAATAAGTATAAACCGATGTATTTTAAAACATACATTGGGGAACTTGGGTCTGGTGTGCTATTTTTGAACTCTCAAAACCGATGGGTCAAATGAAAATCGTTCGACTCTCCGATTATGTCGAATGAAAATCATTCACTGATCGCTCGATTTTGCGTGACATTACAAAAATAGAGCTTCAGTTTTTTATGTAACTTAAATCGATATCCAAAAACATGATGCCCGGAACTGTATTAAAATATCTCATTTCAATTGTAAACGACGAGCAACTAAACGCGATCAATAGGAAGCTTGAAGGAGGTCGACTGGCGACGAGGCTGCGCCCAGTACGGTGTCATGATCAAGGCAAGACCTTAGGATGCAAATTCGAATTTACTGGCACAATGCGGCACAAGGCTGACGACTGTCGACCTCCAACTGCAACTAATGTTTCGACAGATGTTCGGATTTATGCAATACTAGTTTTTACCGGCGACTTCGCACACATACATACATATTGCGGTACTGTACTTTTTTCAGAGATGAAATGTAACTTAAGTTCTTATCAGTACTGCTTTAAGTATTTGTTACATATAATTTCAGGAAGATTTGTTCAGCAGTATAGCGGGAAGAGGTTACAAACAAACAGACAAATAAATGTAAAACTCACTTTCACTTTTATATTAGTTATAGGATAAAATAGTACCCTAACTGAATATTGACTGATTCAATATTTGTTTTTGTTTTTTCAAACTCATACAAGGCTTCTTGTCATAAATGTTGTTATTTTACTCAGGATCTAGAATAGTATACTTCCAAACATTAAAAAATAACGCGTTACCTCTTAACTTGCGTTGAAGATACCAGACAGTAGAATTGATAATTTTAAATCCAAAAGAGATCCACTGCTGGTCATGGAATAGGGCAACCCTCAGATGATCTCCTCATAGAAAAAGGTAAATTTTCTAAACACCAGAGTTTGCGCCCGCTAAGATTAAATCTAGGTACTAATTAGGGTTATTCTGTCGAATCCCTGAAAATACTTGATGAAATGAAAATTCAACATAAAAAAAAACAAATATGTGCTTTATTGTACTTTTAGCCAAATGAAACAAAAATAGTTTCGGACAGTAATTATACTTCAATAACTTATTTTAGTCACCATTTTGAAAATACAAGGTGGATATGTGAGATAGAACAAGTAAAAAAGAGAGAGAACAAGTAAAAAAGAAATGTACAAAAAAAAACAAGTAACCATTTAGAAGTACATATAGTACCATTTTCATAAGGCTCTTTCTTAAGCAAGTCTTTTATAAGTATTGTTTTAGCTTCACTTGTCCTAGTGCCTGTAGAAATATCATAAAAATTTCGTTCAATTTAACAGACTTTACCGCATTTCAATAGGCTGGTACTCTATTATTGTATTTAATTGCAAATAAATGATTTGGTTTGATTTGGTAACAATTATTAAACAAAATTTTGAATCAGAATGCCAAAAATAAAAGCGTGTCTGAAAACATTTTTTTTCAAAATTACTTAATTTACTTACAATTAAATCATTAAGGATACCTTAATAAACGTTTGTTGAACTTAAATGATTTTTAATGTTCTCTACATTAAAATCACAAGCAATTCCAAAAAATATAATAAGTAGATTAATATATTCGTCACAATACTATCCTGCATCCTAATAAATCACCATGTTTGTATCGTGAATTTTTAATAAACCCTAATAACTAAAACCGTATTGAGTCGATAAAATTATCTGGTGTATGGTTCATATGGTTTTAGTTCCCAGGTTTTACTAAAAATTCACGATACAAACACATAGATTCTTAAAAATCGGACCCGATTCAGCCGTTATACAAACAATTTCATTCCGAAATAGTAGCAACGATTATCGAGCTAATAAATTAATAATAATATCTAGATC
This sequence comes from Euzophera pinguis, assembly GCA_947363495.1. NCBI lineage: Eukaryota > Metazoa > Arthropoda > Insecta > Lepidoptera > Pyralidae > Euzophera > Euzophera pinguis. Next base: position 4,237,777 of record OX376161.1, on the reverse strand, counting down.
ATAAAGCATAGCACTCCATATGCAATTGTAAATGAGCTTACTATTTGCATTAATGGTAGCTCGCTACAAAAACAATTAGCTATTCTATCTACTGATAGCGACATCTACATTTTGTTCCATCTATGCAAGCTACTAAAAATAAATATCTAAGTAGGCATTTTAAAATGATTTAATAGACAATAATCATCCCGAAATATGCCATTCTAAAAAAATATTAACCTGATTTGTAAAAGTGATCCATTTCTGAACCATTTTCTTTAGATTTGGAATCCATACTTCCATACTATAATATTATAAATGCGAAAGTCTGTCTGTATTTCTGTCTGTCTGTCTGTCTGTCTGTTACGCTTTCACGGCCAAACCACTTAACGGATTTTGATGAAATTTGGTATGAATATAGTTTAAGACCCGGGGTCAAACATAGGCTACTTTTTGACGCAGGCGGAGCTGCGGGAAACAGCTAGTATCCATATATATCCATACTAATATTATAAATGCGAAAGTCTGTCTGTCTGTCTGTTACGCTTTCACGGCCAAACCGCTCAACGGATTTTGATGAAATTTGGTATGAATATAGTTGAAGACCCGGCGTCAAACATAGGCGGAGCTGCGGGAAACGGCTAGTATGTTATATTTTTATCAGTAATTTTTTACTGTGTACGGATATTGTTACTTAGTAGCCATAGTTAGTAGCTTATCTTTTTCAAACATAATTTTATCGTTTTACAAATTTTCTTCCAAAGCCCGACACTACCTAATCAACTAGGTATATTCAATCAACCTGCGACATTACATTCGGTCAGAACGGTACTTACAAATGCATTCTCCTTATTATGCCATAAAGTATAGCAATATGCCTAGAATAGCGTCCGGTAATAAAGAAAACAGACCACGTATTAGTTTCAATTACCGAAGCCCGCTGTTGAAGGCAGTTCGTTAGTAATTGAATGGGAAATTGCAAATTACAGCGATGTAGTGACTAACAGTATTATACATCGTTGAGTATAAAATCTGAACGCAGTGAGCACTAAATTAATTTTCGACTCGTCAAATTCTCTTTATACAACAAGAAAAGTAGACTGTCACTGTTACAACGCTGTCACAGCACGATGTTGATTTTTCGTAACATGTATAAGGTGATTTTCTGATAATATTCTGGCCGTTCTGACTTTTATTTCGCCATTAGCAGGATTAGCAGGAATTGCAAAGAAAGTGTCATATAGCCTAACAAGCGCTTGACGACCTCGTTCCTGAACGTAAAATGTTTGCCCATTCATAAAAAATTACATAAAGGACTTCGAAAAGTTTATAAAACATTTGAGTAAAAAATAATTTGTAAGGTCTTCTTCAAAAGAGTATCATACTAAGTTACTAAGAGGGCGCAGCAGCATCAGTGAAATTAAAATGTAACGCGGCTAAATAAAAGTAAATGCTAATGTATACAATTCTATCAGAATGTCAGCTCATTGTTAATACTTATTCTTAAATAACAAAATAATAATTTGGCGTAGTTTGGTCTAGACTTTCTATTGAGTTAAATGTCATGACTTTGACTTGACTGCAATTACTAGTAATTATTTTAAAAAATTGGTTGTCTGTAAAGTCGGTTTACGGACGGTAGTTTGACGCGTCAAACATTACAGTAGTTACACATGATCATGCCTCTCTCTCGTTCGTGCCGCGCTCTCGCTTGCGGAACGCGACAATGAGCGTAACGGGACAATGACGTCATCTTTTTCGTGCATGCAGCCCGTAGTATCGAGTTATTAGACGTTGTCACGTCAAAAGCGATATAAGAAGAAAGCCTTTTTATTTATAGAAGAACATACTTCTATTCCCCCAATTCGCAGATAAATTTTGATGAACATTGCTCTAATGGCATTTTCCAGTGAGAAACTATAGGATTACATTCTCAGCATGTTCTCTTCATTTCTGTATTAATGCACGCCAAAAACCGGATTGTCGATCAAACTGAACCTTCAAAAATAATTACACACAAACAGACACCGGGAAAAGTGAAACTAAATGAAAGCTTGTAAACAGATACGAATGCAACTGTTTCGAATATTCATTCTAACAATATAAGAGCAAAATCTAAAGAATTACATTCTTTCGTAATTACATTTTCTATATATTTTGTTTTGTACAAACGCTACCTACATTTTTACTCATTTGAGATAAGCAGAGCCTTTTACAGTTTTATGTATTTAAATTTTAATATACCTTGCAACACTTGATTATTTTATTATATGAACACACAAACACACTTACCTCATAAAATGCATAAAATCGGGTACTTGGTTTCAGCATCGCACCCTAGGAAGCCAAGAGCAACAGTACCTCTTTTTGGACAAACCGACAGACATTTTTATTCAATGTAACACTTCGCACAGGTTTCGATTATCCATTCACTTAAAACTTTCGGAAAATTTTCTAGCTAAATTAGCTATTTTCTATATAGAAAACTAAGCATTGAGAATCCGATAGCGTCTTCTACTCTTATGTTTTGTATGCACCAGGCAAGATACAAAGGTGATTGGAAAATCAAAGGAAATACCAAAATCTTGCTCTATACACAATAAGGGATAGTCTACCCTAGTCTACCCTCCCTTGTTACAATCAATCAATCAATTTATTTGCATAAAATGTAAAAAAAGAAAAACAAAGCTCGAGCATTGGAATTCGTATTTATATGCACACAAAGAGACAAAATCAGTAATACGTAAAGTATCATCATACACTTTAAATTCATTTCTTACTTCTACCTAGAGTTATAAATATTAGAAACATTTCCCCACATCCTGGATGTCGACAGATTAGACATTTAAAGAAAATTTAGCACATAAGTACGTCAGTCCTTTCATTAATGTAATATTTCACTGTAACATAGCGTGGACACTATGTAGGTAATAAACATAGCGAGTGAAATCTATAATATAAAAATCAAGTGCTGTTCGTTAGTCTCGCTAAAACCCGAGAACGGCTGGACCCATTTGGCTATTTTTGGTTTTGAATTATTTGAAGAAGTCCAGGGCAGGTTTAAAAGGTGAATATATTCGTAGGCGGTACGAAGTTTGCCGGGTCAGCTAGTATTATAAACATTTATAGTTGCAATAGTATTTGTATTAATAGTTGGAAATTTAGAAGAAAATATACGGACGGACATATTTGAAAAGGTCTAAGCTAAATATTTTTTCAATTTTAACATACAGGTAGAGCTAAAACCTAGAAAGATGTTCAATACGTTACAATATACAATAGAGTTTGTCCTTGTGTACACATTCGTTCGATTACGAAATACTACCACATAGTACTTCGACAAAGTAAAATGTAATACAAACAGTAGTATATTACTCGTCATTATATGTTAAGATTTAACTTTGCATATTTCTTCGATGTATTAGTTAGGCAGGGCCGGATTCGGTTACTCCTAGGTCTAAACCCAGACGTGCCCTACTTAAATTATCAACACAATCTTGGCTCATTCATGTGTATATTATGCGATAATATAATCGACTTAGTATTTGATGTTACCACACCACGAACAACGCCACCTTCCCAGCAGAGGTCTGCATTGGATTCAATTGATAGCATCGGAAAGAAATTTAATTCAAAATCGTGGACCGTATTAAAAGAGGACTATTAATAGTTGCAGGGTTTCCGCTTAATAATAAGCCTGTTTGAGTTTACATTTTTAAGCCCTACAGATATTATTAGGTAGCTATTTTACCTGTGACCATTTTATTTGCCTCTGTCGATAAAATCCGGCCCTGTGACTGACATCATTTTAAAACCTACATACTCACAAAATTATTGTGATTGTGACCATTGTTATTTCTAGTTTAGTTATATGTAGACTATTGCTTGCATTAGACAAATATATATTATTTTATTTCAAGTACGTTCTATAACGGTTTCAAACTTTTTGTTGTAACTTTTACAAAATACTCACGTTATTTATTTATTTACCAAATTCATGTACACAGTAAATCGAACAGGATACATCTTAGAACAGATATGAAGTTTTTAACAAAATAATGAACACAATTTTGTTTTTCACAACCGCAAAATTCACAATTCAGCACATATAAACATTCATACATCGGTGCTCTAAAATCAATATTCACAGTAAATACCCTCATGATAAAAGTTTAATTTCAAATATAATAAAAAAGAAGAAAATTATAAATTAGGAACACTTGTGTAGAGTTACTTATTGGCCATCAAAAGGTACAAACAACAGATATTAAAGTAATCTAAAAAGTATTTTGTTAATTCGAAATTCTATGTGACTAGTTCATTCCATCCTCTAAACTACTTAATTGTGCAAAACAAACAAAATTACTCCTGTTTGAAGTTTTTGGATGTATTAAAACACGATCCAAAAATAAATGGTTGCTCATGATGATTTTCACCTTTCACGACCTGAAAGGTTCGGGAAAAATCTTCATGTTGCACTAAAACTGGATCCTATAATGATGCGTTCTCTTATTATCCTTTGCCGATTCAGCCGAGCGGCGTCTGGCGGCCGCGTAGACTGCCAGTTTGGACGGCGACGGCAGGCTGGAGTCCCGAGGTCTCACCAGCGACTCTCTGGACTCCGCGGCGGGGAGAGAAGCGGAGGTGGGCACGGAGGGCAGCTTCCGGACCGTGTCGTACGGGAGCGGGGAACTCCGGGACGCTGTGGACGCTATCGAACCTGAGCCGTCGGAGCCCTGGAAGAAATTGGTAGGTTTAGTTGGTCTATAGATGACGCAACCTATTTGGAATCGCCTAAGACACCACCGTAGTGGTAGCGATTTATCCAACGAATGCCGCTAACCGAAAACAAAAATCATCGAATTCTAGAGGGCGCAGACGGGAGCGGAAACTAGTTCTGAAATTCCTGAACATATAAGCTGCCAAGGTGAAGCTAGCATCTGTAGCGTGTCATGTACCTCCGGGCAGGAGATTGTCAATTATCTGGACTCGCAGTGCAATGTGAAGGTTGCGGGTCTTATATGATGTTACGCAACTGCAATTCTTCCACTTTGTACAACGTAAGGAACAAATATTCGCCGTACTTAACAAATTATCACCCTAGGCTTTTAAAAATCCTCAATTGTGCCTGAAAAAACTGTAAAATTAAAAATAAACCGTACCTTTCGAGCATCCCTATGTTCCAACCGGTCGTATCTGGTGTTCCTAGCAGACGGCTTCCGTGGTGGTCGGGGCAGGGCCGACGGCGGCGGCGGCAGGCTGGACGAGCGAGTTTGTTGCGAAGCCCGGCCCTGCCGCTCCAGCAGCAGCGCCTCCTCTCCCCGACCCCCGCCACTGCGAGCGCCCACCGTGCCCAGACCAGGGAAACAGCATAGACCTCGCTGTAGAATTGAAGTTTCATGTTTTCAATATTATTTCAACCAACTTTGAACGAAAAGGATGAGATTCAAAAGTTTTTTTGGTTGTTTTGTTACCTCATTACTTTCTTTCAAATTGAAACAATTTTGAAAATGTATTCTATACCTACGTGGGGCGCACTATAAGTTTCCGGAATGAATATGAAAAAATACTATTAAAGGTACAAAATTAATTTATTGTTTTTCAAAATAATCTCCCTTGGCGTCTATGCACTTTTTCATTCGATGAAACCAGTTTTGAAAACTTTTGTGCCACTCCTCTGTGGTGACCTCTGAAACGTGTTTTTCATACTCCTCGACAGCCTCTTCTGGTGATGAAAATCGTTGACCGCGTAATTGGTTCTTAATTTTTGGGAACAGAAAAAAGTCACAAGGTGCCAGGTCGGGACTGTATGCAGGATGACTCATGAGTTCTACATTTTTCGCCTTCAAAAAGTCGTTTGTCTGTCTGGCCGTGTGAGAATTAGCATTGTCGTGGTGCAGGATGATACGGCGTTTACGGTTATTTTTACGGAGTTCGTCAATAACTTCCGGCAAACAAATGGTCGTGTACCAGTCACTATTCACTGTACGACGATTCTCTAAAGCAACAGTAGCCACGTGTCCAGTTTTATTAAAAAAAGAAGCAATCATCCGCTTAGATGCACTTTTCACGCGCGCCACTTTGGTTGGTTTCGGCTCATCTTGAAAGACCCATACGCTCGATTGCTGCTTTGTTTTGGGAGATCGTAGCAATAAATCCATGTTTCGTCACCTGTTACTATGTCCCACACCAAATTTGACGCACCTTCGTTGAATCTGGTAAGCATGGCACTGCACCAAGTGACGCGGTCCGTTTTTTGAGCCTCGGTCAAGTTGTGTGGGATCCACCGCGAGCACAGCTTTCTCACACCCAAATGTTTGTGTAGGATTAATTGTATTTGACTCATGCCTATTTCTAAGGATGCGCGAATTTCATGGTAGGTCACATGCCTGTCTGTTTCAATCATACGGCGCACAGCATTGATGTTTTTGTTGGTCACAGCGGTGGACGGCCGACCATCGCGAGATTCGTCACTGAGATTGATACGACCACGCCTGAATTCTGCAAACCAGCTATAAACAGTTGTCTTGCATGGTGCTTCATTGCCAAAAGCTGTTTCAAGCCGAGCGATGCTCTGTTGAGCTGTCAAATTACACTTAAAATCGTAGAAAATCATACTACGAAAATTTTCCCGAGTTAAATCCATGTTGATGCAGACACACAATTTTTTAAATGGCGCCACAAGGTAAAAACAAAAGACAGATGAAACAAACTGCATTCTACAGCCAAAGAGTTCTATTTTCAAATGTTGCAATAATTTTTTAAATATTGTTTATGTAAGTGGCCAGTTCCGGAAACTTACAGTGCGCCCTATGTAGTAGTTTCACAGGAAATAATGATACGTTTCCATCAAAATCAGTCCTGTAATTTGGTTTTATCACAAAATGCGTGACCATTTCGAATTACTTATATAACTACACCACAAGGTAGGCACATAGCGAACAGGTTTCAGCTTTATAGTACGTACTTGCAAAAAATAAAAAAAGGATCCTCCAATTTTTCTCTTACGAATATAATCGCTTCATATCATCAAAAATAACAACAATACCTAAACATTATTTACCACTGTCGCAATATTAGTTCACTTATCAATATATGGGTTCATGTAAAACAGGTGTTGAGCAACGCCACTCGGTTACGGAGTTAATGAACTAGCACAAAGAACAAAACAAACATGTATAATTCTTACCTCATTAGCGGCGCAGACGCAGGCTGGCAACGTGTGTACAACACATCACTCAAACATACAACGCGCCAGATAAGTCTGCGCTGGGCGAAAATCGCAATAGTATCACCGATAATGTTATTTATTGCAATCAATCAAATTATTTATAAGCAACATTATTGATATATATGTACTTAATTCTTATTCTTCTTATTGAGTCAAAATCACTAAAATAAGTTCGGGTTAGTAACGTTGACTGCTCCCAGACCCTCTATTCTGTCATCGTAACAAGTATTGTGAAGACATTCAGCATTTATAATATTAGTATTGATTTGGCCACGCACAATATCAAAAATACATACTGTAACAGGGGAAAGAATGCGTTTGCAGTTGAGTAGTGAGAGTAATTAATATAGTAAGTTAACGGACTTCCCTTAATTTTTTCAATACTTACCGATGCCGAAAATTCCAAATCGAGCTCAGACCTTTCGATTAGTTTCGATTCAACGCAGACTTATCTTGCAGTTTTTAAACAAACACTCATGTCGTATGTATTTTCGTTCGGTATCGCATGAAAATAGATTAAATTTAAATTTATAAACACAATTTAAATTTATAATTTGTCTGTGAAAAATTGTTTTTGTATGGAAATTTTGTCTACAAGTGATAGCTATTTTTAGTGCACATGATTCATCAAATTCATCAAACTTTCTGATTCATCAAACTTTCCTTATTTGTCATTAGTGAAGGTCGCGCATGTACTGGGTAGCATACACAACACAGTATGGTCCTCTAACCTTGCCGTTTCGCGCATGATCAACCAATGTAGCCAGTGGTGGGCTATCACACTAAAAAGCAAAAACTTCGTTAATTTCTAAGGAATATTATTAGGAAAGCATCCGGTTAAGTTGTGTCTTTTTTGTCACAAATTTCCTTCTAAATGCGTCCAGCAAATATGCACTGCGTGATAGATAATCAATGGCGACACTATTTGAAAAATGTGTATTGTTAGGAGTTTCACGCTATTATAAACGTCTGTTAGGATAAGCATTAAAACCACAACAAACAAAACATTTTTTTATTCTAAACATGCTTCTCTAAAAATATGACAATAATACATTTAATACACGATATGAAAATATTTTTATCTGCATAAAGTTGCTCAACCCATCCACCACTGGTTCGGCATAGACAACAGAAATTATGTATGTCATGTCTGACCGTCGGGTGACTTAAAGATAGTTCTTAAATATTAGTAAAATAAATATTAGCTAGCCTCATAATCGCATTCTGTCCACAGTGTTACCATACCGTAAATACAGCTTTAATCGCTTTAAAGCTGGATTAGGTGGTAACAAAATTATGGAATCCATTTTTCGACCGTTACCAATAGGGAACAGATGAAAATGACTTTGACACTGACATTTACTTTTTCTAAATTTTGATAATGTCTACCGATGTGACACAGGCATAGGCCTATACAATACAGCCGTAAAGATCGATTTTTCAGGGGAATAAAAGTTGATGATTTTTTTTAAATGTATTGGCTGATCCTAAAAATCTGATATTTTGTTCAGGTAATAAGGAACCTTATTCCTGCCACCAGAAAAATAATCAAGCGTTTTTGGAATTTTCATCTTTTCATCTTTTCCCTATTATAGCTGCACAGAGATCCTTTATAAGATTATTATGCGACAGCCACGGCAGCGCATCGGTCACACTTTCGCTCACATATATTGTAACAAAAATAAATACAAAATTGAAATCTTAGCTTAAAACTCTATACAGACTTATAAGTTAATTAAATTAGAAGATACAAAAGCCGAAGAATAATTTTAATGCTAACTTTGGCATACTTTTGTGACCAATGCCTCTATCAGGTTTTGTATAGAATTTAATTACCGTTCGGACCGGATTCGCCTATTAAAAAAATGCACATATTTATATTCACTTACGAATTACTCTTTTCGGCTGTTAATAAACGCATTTTAATTAATGAATGACTTAAATACCGCATTGTCATCTTAATTGATGCGTTAATTAAATTTCAAATAATAAAAATGTGTTTTAAAAAAACCGGCTGTTAGTCGCTTCAATATTCAGTTTCTTCTAAGACTAGGCAATTGATAATGTTGCTCATAACATGCAAAAGTTAACAAATTACAGGAGATACTTATTCCTACTTATGTTACTAATATTGGCACCGTTGCATTATTTTTTGCCACCGAATAAGGCACATATTTTAATAGAAAATGTTAATCCTATATCGATTTGGAATATGCTTCAAAAATTATATATTTGCTTAATTATTGTGTACTTTTGAATATACAAATATGTATTTCCAATATAAGTTGTATAGATAAATATGTATACGAAGATACATAACTAAAATCAAGTGCACAACACTAGTTGTCATTAAAATACGATCGAAACCGTTGGCACTTTTTGGCGAGTGTTAGAAAGCTTGTTAAGATCACTTCAAACCATCAAATCTAAATCACACAAAACACAGAAGCTGTGATTAGTCATGTGCCGATGGAATGTTCCCTTTACGGGAATTTTCTCATTGTAAATTTACGGGATTAGATTATTCTTAATTTTAGGTAATTTTACCAAAGATTAAATAATGGGAAACTTTCCGAAAAATTCCTAAAATGGCACATCACTAGATGGTTTTGCACATCGCTAGGAATGTTATAAACGGAATAACTCAAACAGGAATGTAGTTAACATTTTTGTACGAATTGAGAGGAAATGGGTAGTACTTATACAATTCTCATTCAACGAATTGAGTGAATGAATTTTACATGCATAAATACTATATACATTACTGCCAATCGCAATTTGTATTGTATATTTTATCATACAAATCTAATAAATTGTCCAAAAATAGAAAACTTAATATTGATTTATTAAATTTAACATTAACAATTTTGTATTTTTAACATCGCATTATCTGTTTGGTGGTTTACAAATTGTATGAACCGCTGTTAAATAGCAAGTCAGATCTGAAAACCACTCACACTACTTCACGTACCTACTTTAAAAGTGTACAGTTGTATGTTTAGTGAACTTTAAAGATTTCACCATATTACAGTGCAGCCCAAAATCATACAATCCTGAAGAATGTCATATATTATAGTTTAGAGCAAAATAAAACTAGCGTTTAGATACTTCATTTATACAAAATGTTACTTTGACCATTCTCCGAAAAGTATATCATGCGACCGAAACCGTTTGCTTGTTCGTCTGATTTATTTGGGGCAGCACTGAGCATGGACTCTTAGGCCATTCGGCCACGACGCTATCATCCGTATACTACCCAGTCTCATTTGTGAGTAGCTTTCGTACAAAATCGGCTATCTCTACACATGACGCGACTCGTTTACTACGCGTATCATACTAGTCGCACGCTACCGGTCATCTAAGCGGTGGAGTGCGGTTTTGGTTTCGGGTAGGAGGAGGGTGTGAGTGTCGGTTCTGTAAATAATTATGTGGTTCCGTGTCGTTTCGGATAGCGTCATAGTCGGACCGCCTTCAAGTAGTGAAGACGTTATGATGTAGAGTACATGTTGTAATGGTTTGTGTATACGTGTGTTGTGTTGTGTTGTGTAGTGTAGTGTTGTGTTGTGTAGTGTAGTGTAATGTTGTGTTGTGTTGTGTTAGTGTCAGTAGTATGAGGCATGCGAGGGCGGGTGCGCGCGCTCGTAACTCACGGCGGGCACGGGCGGCCGCTCCAGCCGAGACTCCAGCGCAGCCAGCTCGGACTCCAGCCGGAGCGACGTGCTGTCGAACCCGCAGCCTGCAACGACACGTCATTCTTATCAAACATGCTGGCTAAAGGTCCATTCGAACTTACGCGAATCCCGCGCGACTGGCGGGACGCTCATTGAAATAAGAATCGGTAGAAATGCCGAAGCGTATGCCAAAGTTAACTGGCCTGCTAATGACACTTCTATATATTTTTATTTAAAAAAAGCTCTCTCGTTAAAAATTTGTAAGGATCCGTTCAGAAATGCTCTAGCCCGGAACATTCAATTTCCGTATAGACCAGTCTCGAAATGGAGGATACTTCGCTTACGCTCAGCTCAAATAATTAATTAAATTAGTGGTACTTCTTGACGGAACATAGTGGCATTTTTCACTAAAACTTCTTACTTTTGACTAGGACAAAATAGACGTTATATAGTCGACTCACACGGGAGTTTTTAAGTAAATTTGATAGCGAACTCTAAATTATTTTTGACATACGGCGCGGGATTTTCGGATAGTTCTTAATAAAGACCGACCAATAACAAACAATTGTTTTATGTGGTCTAATTATTATGTACATGTGTGTCTTCAAATAAAAGCAGCCGATGATTTTTTTCTTTAGTCGTTCGCTATTGTCTGACGATCGTGTTACTGTTTTATTTTGCATCACTTAGGTTTGACTTCCGCATTTCGAAAATGTCGTTTTTGCAGCTATTACAAAGAGGAGATGCTGTTTGAAATGGCACAGTGATGTGATCATTCGCGCCTCACCGACACAAAAGTGGACGGAGCTTGTCATTGCTCGTGCTCCATGATTGGAGCCACGGCCGAAACCAAGCACCCCGCACGTCTACCTTCCGCCCCGTGTAGCCTCACATATACTTTCTTAAAAAACGCTTATTACAGCATCTCCTCTTTGTAATTACTCCATAGATGATGCCGACGGAAGCCTTCGTGGAGCTCGCGAAAGATTCGTCAAAGGACGCTCGGTAGCTGAACGTCGGCACCTTCCGTCTCTGGAGTGTTTTCGTAGGATGGTGCTCCGTTTACCAGAAACCGGTTTATTGCGTGAGTCCACATCGTGTGACCTCGCGACCACTATCAACCCGTACTTCAAAGAAGCTATACTGAACCACTTCTAAGAAAACCCTAATGATGGCATACGTCGAGCCGCTGCAGTCCTGGGTACGGCTAATCATATGCACCGGGTACTTCGACATGACGGTCAACATCCGTACCACTAGCCAGCGCACCCAAGAACTTGGATGACATTTTGCCAGTGGTACCAAGACCAGCGGGTCTAAAATCGCCACTTTGCGCGAATCATAATATGATCATAATATGAATGACATTGCAAATCCTAAAATGGCCACATTTGTATAGTTCATAAAGTGAATCACGAACAATTCATTGCATGCAATTCTGCAGTTTGACATTTTTCTATGGAAATACGTAAAATGGCTCACATCTAAGGAATTGCTTTTATGTCAATCAGCAGAATCGGGTCTAAAATCGCCACTTAGCGCGAATCACAATGTGAATGACATTGCAAATCCTAAAATGGTCATAATTTGGCAGTTCATAAAATGAATCACGACTAATTCATTTTATGCAAATCTGCTGTTTGACAGTTTTCTATGGAATTTCGTAAAATGGGTTACTTTTACGGAATTGCTTTACTGTCAAATAGCAGAATCATAAAAAGTTACTCTTCAGCAACATCTACAGTTCATTTCTCCAAATTTCACAAAAATTTGCTCAATTGTGGAGTAAGAATACTTTGTTATTTTGATTTTAGGGTAAAATTCGTCATGTTTTGAAACTGTTTCGATTCGTCAAGCGAATTTTTATCATATATTGTTGTTTAAATTCGTCAATTAAGTACTAATAAGATTTCGTATTAAATTGCAAAGAGAATTGTATTCACCAACGTTTGATTAAATTGTTATTATATCGTGTAAAGATCTCGGTTTGTCCGAATTTTTTTTTTAGAACATGTGCTTTTATGAGGTAAGAACATATATTAACGGTAGGAAAGACGCGTCTAGCTAGACGTCGCCGTCATCGCAGTGCGAATCTAACGACTAAACCGATACCTTTAGGGGGATTACCATAATATATAAAATTCGTCTAAATGCGAGAGTGAGTGGGCGTGATAGCGCTTTATAGGATGTAATGTAGGGCACACATCTCACTTACTCACTCGCATTTGTTGGATAGAATTAAGAGATCATGGTAGCCCTTTTTTGGTGTGTGCTTCCTTTTCTTCATAAAAAGTTAAGACTTGAGAGGATTAACTGGCCGATACATGGCACTTCTTTTAACTAATCTTATTTCTGTGATCACACAAAAACAAAGCAACCGACTTGCCTTTACGAATTAACATCATATCACCATAAAATCATTACTAGTACTAACGATATCACAAAAATAAGTTATGGTATCATGTTTGTGTGCCAGTTAAGCCTCTTGAATCTTAATTTTATATGGCGATGCTAAACGTGGACTTCACGAGCGTGGCACGCGGGTAACGCCCACATTGTACTTCTATAGAGATGTACCTAGGTATCGCCTTCCTTAGTTATTTACACACTGTTGTGCGCTATTTATATAAAATAAAGAGTTGATAGTAAGACCCGACTAAAGAAGAACAAAAAATAAGAAGAGCCTAAAAGACTTGTATCCACGGCCGTAAAACCCATTTTTTGTTGACAGATGACTGCACTTTATTGACATTGACTGAATATTATAAATAATTTTAAGTACATACCTAGTCTCTATTTACTTAATTTTACTTTATTGCGTACTCAAATCCTAATGTACGCACGTCAAATAAACAATAATCTTAATTTCCTGTTTAACAGTACGTCTAACATCATTAATAACAAAGAATTATATAAAAAATAATGAATTAATTTCGTTTTTGAAGAATTGCTATGGCAATATTAACACGGCAAATGATTCACGAAATGAACTGAATTGTTAATGAATTGCAAATGATGCGTGTCCATTTTACAAACAAAAAGAAGAATTGCAGAGGAATTGCTAGGAATTCACGAAATGAATTCGTTTTGATGAATTGCTCAAAGTGGCGATTTTAGACCTACAGTAGGTCTAAAATTTTTTTGTAAAATGGACACGCATAATTTGCAATTTATCAACAATTCAGTTCATTTCGTAAATCATTTGTCGTGTTAATATTGCCATAGCAATAAGATGAAAACCGGTTCTTCAAAAACAAAACCGATTCATTATTTTTTATATAATTCTTTGTTATTAATGATGTTAGACGTACTGTGAAACAGGAAATTAAGATTATTGTTTATTTGACATTAGGATTTGAGTACGCAATAAGAAAAATAGAGACTACTTGAATAATTATTTATGAAGTGGCAATAAAGTTAAATCTATCCTAGCAGCATATATCAGTCAATGTCAATCAAGTGCAGTCATCTGTCAACAAAAAAATGGGCTTTACGGCCGTGGATACAAGTCTTTTAGGCTGTTCTTATTTTTTATTCTTTAGTCGGGGCTTACTATCAACTCTTTATTCTATATAAATAGCGCACAACGGTGTGTAAATAACTAAGGAAGGCGATACCTAGGTCTTCTCTTTAGAAATACAATGTAGGCGTTACCTGCGTGCCACGCACGTGAAGTCCACGTTTAGCATCGCCATATAAAGTTAAGATTCAAGAGGCTTAATTGGCACACAAACATGATACCTTATCTTATTTTTGTGATATCGTTAGTACTAGTAATTATTTTATAGTGATATGATGTTATAGTGATATGATGTTAATTCGTAAAGGCAAGCCGGTTGCTTTGTTTTTGTGTGATCAGAGAAATAAGATTAGTTAAAAGAAGTGCCATGTGACGGCCAGTTAATCTTCTCAAGTCTTAACTTTATATGAAGAAAAGGAAACACACACCAAGAAAAGGGCTACAATGATCTCTTAATTCTATCCAACAAATGCGAGTGAGTAAACGAGATGTGTGCCCTACATCACATCCCATAAAGCGCTATCACGCCCACTCAGTCTCATTTTGACGAATTTTATATATCATGGTAATCCCCTATAAGTATCGGTTTGGTCGTTAGATTCGCACTGCTACGACGGCGACGTCTAGCTAGATACGTCTTTTCTACCTTTAATCCTTGTACCAATTGTACCTACCTCATTAAAGCGCATGTTCTAAAAAATTGTTCGGACAAACCGAGATCTTTACACGAAATAATAACAATTTAATAAAACGTTGGTTATCTTATTTCTCTTTGCAATATAATACGAAACCTTATTAGTATTTGACGAATTTAAACAACAAAAGTTGATAAAAATTCGCTTGACGAATCGAAACAGTTTTAAAATATGACGAATTTTACCCTAAAATCAAAATTACAAAGTATTTTTACTCCACAATTGAGCAAATTTTTGTGAAATTTGGAGAAATGAACTGTAGATTTTGCTGAAGAGTAACTTTTTATGATTCTGCTATTTGACAGTAAAGCAATTTTGTGACCCATTTTACGAAATTCCATAGAAAACTGTCAAACAGCATAATTGCATAAAATGATTATAATAAATGGAAGGGACGTTAAGCCGTTAGTCCCGGATGTTATCGATATATAGCCGTCGTGAGGCTGTGATAGATGCCTTTAGAAAGCCTGAAAAATTCTAACAATGTTGGCCACTAACACACCTCGTGTTATGTTCCTGTTGGTCTGTTTTGTCGGGCCCTCGGCGTTCAAAAACTTAAAAAGGCGCAAAACTGTAAATATAATAAATATAAATACAATACATACCGCTAGAATTATCATTGTGCGGGGAATAGTTTCTGCGTGCTAGATGTCTGTACCGGTTGGCCACGCTGCCGCCCACGCCTTCAGCAGACGAAAACGAAGCTCCCGACGACAGGCCCACTGTATAAAATAAACTCATCTAAATATGAAAGCTCCATAAAGTGAAACATAAAAAGTCAGTGAGGAGACTTTTGCTAAAAACATTAAGGATTATGGTCCCTAATTGAAGACATACACATGTCTGTAAACCGACAAAACATTTTAAACCTCCCATACAGATCACTATAGTAATCGCAGGATCTCGCTGCACGCGGGGCAATAAAATGTGCGAGCGCAGCGAAGCATATTGCTCGCCCACTCGCACTTATGTCGTCTTATGGCAACGCGTAGTAAAGCATAACGCGCGTATCGATATGTTATCCTAATGTTTATAAAATTGAAATGTTATATAAATTAAAAAAAGTCTTATTTTAATTGTGACTTATTTTTATGCGTTTAATATATTAAATAAAAAAATATTTGTTTATATAAAAAGAAAAAAATAAAGACAAATAATAATAATTTATTACATTGCTAATTATAAAATTACATCAACGAGGGTAATTTTGTAAGATACCAACTGTTTCAAAATTACCCACAAATGAGTAATAAAAGTGATCGTAATTGATAGTCTTTTAATTGTTTTGAGGCACATACTTTATTTACTATTTTTTAGTTCTATCGATAACACGTGCTCGACGCAAGCGCAAGACTACGCAAAGCATATTTTATGACTCCGCGTGCAGCGAGACATTGCGACTACTTTAGCTTTGTGAGTGCGGGGATGTTCAGTCCATGGCGCATCTGTTGGTGTGTCCCAAATGCCCGGATTCCTACACGTATGAGGATCTTATAGCGGCCAATGATAGGGCGGAGACCGTGACCAGTCACTTATTGGTCTAAACGAATCTGAAGAGTAAGCCATTTCGATTCGCCAAGAAGAAGACTAAATTTGTATGGGAGGTCGATTTTTTTTGGAATTTTCAGATAGTTAAACACAATGTACATATTTGGCCAGTAGTTTCAAAATAACCCTCTTTGAGTTGCTCAAATTTGAGCTTTAAA
The DNA here is from genome assembly GCA_947363495.1 of Euzophera pinguis. Lineage (NCBI taxonomy): Eukaryota > Metazoa > Arthropoda > Insecta > Lepidoptera > Pyralidae > Euzophera > Euzophera pinguis. Next base: position 4,220,975 of record OX376161.1, on the reverse strand, counting down.
GTAAATCTTTGACTACGAAGAACAATCAGAAATAAAAATTATATGTGCCTTCATGTGTAGCATTTGTTATTTCTTGCTAATAAATACTAACCTAGCTCCTCCCGGCTAGAGTTGTTTCTGAGCGAAGCACCACTGTCGTAGGCGGCGCTAGTGTGCTTTTGCAGAACTTTGATCATCGCGTCTCGCTCGGCCACTTTCGACTCCAGTTCCTTTAGCCTGGTGAATCATTATATTATTTTTCAACAAATTTGCTCATAAAGTGGCTTTTATTTAATTGTAATTAGGTAATTAATTGGGGTTGTAAACAACACGTTATTTATTATTATAATCGCACTTGTAAATTAATGGTTTCCATGGTTACTAACTATTAATAACAATTTCGATTTATTAATTTAGGTAAAATACTTAAATTTGACTCCGCTAGACATACTAATCCAGGCGAAAATCAAATGTTGATAATTGAATAAGTAGGCTGAACTTAACTTAAAACTTCAAAGGAAGAAATAAGGCCGAAGCTTTAAAACAGTATCAAGAACTACTTATACATGTATTTGGAGATACCTAGCAATGCATTAACAAACACACAAGCCCAATTTTACTCTAATATAATAAAAAATTAATAATATGAGTATGTTTTTCCTCGCAAATGTGTTGATAACTCGTCAGCGAAATTATTTATTTATTTATTTAACCTTCATTGTACAAATTACAATTTGTAAAGCACAATAGGCGGACTTAATGCTAAAAGCATTATCTAACAGTCAACCTTTGGGTATAGCAGAGAGCTTAAATGTGGGTGTACAGAAAAAACCACGGAAACGGCTTGTAAAATCTATACTTATACGAATAAACCTACACAACCATATATTTTATAATACAATAAACATACATAAACAATACATATACCTATACAAATATATATATATATATATATATACATAAATATATAGTAAATTCATATAATATAATGTTACATAAAATACAGATGCAATATACGTCATTAAACCAAGTATGGTTAATTACATTTAATCAGTTGCTTTGCTGAGCGAGAAAATGTCCGAATACCAGAGCTTAAATTAATCATATACTTGCCTCCTATAGGCATTCACCTTCGGCTCATGCCTAAATACCGCCTCGCAATTAATGATCAAGTCAAATTAAGAGGTTTGAATTAAAATTATTTTATCAAATAAAAGACTTTTAAATGTTTTGTTTAAAATGTGAAAGTGATCCCTATGTTTTGCATGTGAAAAATATACAGGAAGACATATTGAATTTTTTATAGCAAGTTACAACAAATGATTACTGTATGCGAGTCGGCAGCAGACTGACCAGAGATATCAGATATTATGCTAGTTTGTATTACTAGTTTATGCCTCACTTTCTTACTAGAGTACAACTTCTAGATATTTAATTTTCTATGCTCCATATATACCCTGCACACAGCCACCAGCTGGACTCCGCTGACGTTATCTCTAGCGCCGCCATTGTAGCGTCTCTATTATTTAATCTTATGGACATGTATTTTTCATAACATAAAATTGTTCTCTATTCTACAAGTGTTGCTTAGCCAAGGAAAAGACACCTCTCTGCAGACTCACCGGCCTTCCAAGTCTGCCACCTTCTTCTGTGCGGAGTGCAGTTCGTCCATGTGCCGTATCTTCTCGTTTCGCGCCTCCGCCATCAGCCGCTCCGACTCCGCCGATGTCTTCTCCAGCGCCGCTATTTTGGCGTCTCTGGGAAAGTAATGAGATTATGAGTTAGGGAAATACGGAAGCAGAAAAATCGCAACAACATGTATGTAAGGCCTCGGTCACGAAGTAATCGGGCGAGTGCAGCGGCGGAAGTTCGAGGAAACCCGTATTGAGCAACTCAGTATTAGACACTAGGGAATAGGCACTTACTTGGGTATACTAGCGGCGGACACGGCAGCCTGCCTCAAGGCCGCCTCCTCCAAGTACCGCTGCTCCCACTTGGCACACTCTCCCTCCAAAGCCAGCAATCGTTCGTCTCGCTCGCGCAGTTGTCTCCGCAACTCCGCTTCGCCACCGGCGGTCGTGCTGCCCGCTAAGCCGCAGTTGCATTCGCGTTTTCTGTTTATTGGATGACAAAATAAAGTTAAAATATAGGTTTAATGTAATAAGATAATTTCCATATATTTCACCACTTAAACTAAAACTTATTAAACAAAAAATAAAACTAAACCACAAAATAAAGACATTGATAAATAATGAAATACATAACTAATAGACTTTTCTTAATTTAAATAAAAAATGGAGCCCAAATTGCTGCCATCACAGGGTAATGTACCCAGAAGGCTGGCGGCATTTCCTCTCTGGATAGCTATGCTGATCTTCTGACCAAAATATTTTACTTTTATTTCATTTTAATTTTACATTGGGTTTGATGTTATTTGGAGAAGACAATTGACAGTAATCTAAAAGTGTTCCATATTCTCACGCCGAACAAAAAAACAAAAAGACTATTTGTTTTTTAATAATTCTATTCTATCTGTATGTATCACCAAAGTTTGTATTGGACCAGAACAAGGAATGGAAAAAAAAATTTGATGTAAATTTGTTAACGTCACTCAAGAGGAGTTTCTAACCAGATATGACACATTTGGACTAAAAGTATTGGAATACCCCAATGCCTGTCTAGTGAGACAGGCAGTGACATGTGTGCCAGCCGGAAGTCCGAGGCCTACTGCAAGGACGCCAGTGCTCGCTGGAGCCCCATCACTATACCCTGACCTAAGAGTCTGCAGCTCCTTCTCCAGCTGCGCTCGCAGCTTCCTCTCGGTGTGCTCGCGGCGGTCCGAGGCCTGCTGCAAGGACGCCAATGCTCGCTGGAGCCCCATTACACGCTCCACGTAGCCTCCCGCGTGACGACACTAGTCATAAAAGTAGTTTTTTAGCGAATCAACTCTTGTTAAATTTATTTGTAAAGGTGTTAAGGCGATACATAGGCCATTTTCAACCGGTAATAACTCCTGAAGTATTTAATGTATGTGTAAATTTTTTTTTATAATGAATTTTGAGACATTTAACTCTCATATTATTATAAGGAAAACACGATTGGAATGAAAAACCTCGATAGAAATAATTATACAAAATATGCAGTAAATTCGTCTATAAAACTCAAAAGATAACAATATAAAAAAGAAATTGTATCCAAATTAAAGCTCATTAAAAATAATAAGTTTTTACCAAAGTAAAATTTTGATTGAGTTTTTTATTTAAAAGTAATTAATTTAAAACGTAAATTTTAATTGTGGTGATTACGTTGAAGCCACGTTGAAGCAGGCCCATCTATATCTGTCTCTTTCACACAGGCAAAATCGCCGAGCGCTATCCCTTTTTAACCCCGCTGCTCAGTCCGGGCGCGTCTCTGTTCGAGGTAGGTTCTGTGTCAGTCGTCTGCGTAAATTTAGACTTCGCGCGAGTTTTTGAAAATAGACATTTTTATTGTATTGTAATTTATAAAACGTGTAAACAATTTTATAAAAATTGGTTTTAGGTTTTATACATACCTAGATTATTTTTATAGTTAGAATATTTTTTTTAATAAGTACATTATGGAAAAAAGGAAGATTGTTATACCAAGATATTGCTCGCCGCATGATAGGAAAAATATGGTTAGTACTAACTGTATCTATATAACTAACGTACATTACCTACCTACTGATCAATCCAGTATGGATTGATCAGTAGGTAATTGATTAGGTGATTGTTTTTTTTTTGGTAATGTACGTATAATATCATAAATGAGAAAACTGTCTGTCTGTTATACCTTTACGTCTAAACCGTGAACCGATATTGATGAAAGGTGGATATTGTGGTGTTTAGTGGTACTTACCCGAGGTCAAACAGGCATTTCACATAAATACAAGTAGACAACTAAATAAGTATTCCCTCTTTATTTATAAAATAATAAATCATTTTATTTTCAGGAAAAAAAACAATTTCCATATACTCGTCGGCGTCATAGAAATCGTTGTCGAACGAACGCGAACCAAGGAGTGCGATTATTATGGAGATTGCAGTAACTATGGACTGAGGTACTAAAAGTATTATTCCGAAAACATCGCAAGATAGTGAACGGTATGTTGTTACTTTTTATACATATTTCAAAAAAAATATACACGAACTACCTTATATCTAGATTTCGTTTGACTAAGTTGAAGTACATGTAAACATAAAATTTTAATTTTAAATATTTTTGTAATTTAATAAATAAACCTTTAACACTTCTCATGCTCCACTCGATAATTTTGAAATATATTTTTTTCTTAAAGTGATGTGAAAGGCTGATTTTTCATACAATTTGTTGCTAGATCTGATTGGAACGTGTAGCAGATTTAAGTAAATATAAAGTTATATATTATAATAAAGTATATTTTATATAAATTTGTTTATTATTTTCATCAAACAATATATTCGTTGCCAATATCGCAAGTCATATACATCCTAACTATCCTAATCCTACTAATATTCTAAAAGTTAAAGTGTTTGTATATTTGGTTGTTTATTTTTTTGTTACCTTCACGGTCCATTCACTAACCAATCGATCGAATGCTTGAAATTTTGCATACACATAGTTATTAGCATTGAGAAGAACATTGGGTACTATTCCGGAACAATATTTTTTTACTAAAAACAAAAACCGACTTCCATTCGTTTACGGGTCTATCTTATAGATATTTTATATCATAGGGGGAGAACTGGAAAATACCTTAGGAATAAGAAGATACCAAGACAAACAGAGTCAATTGACCAATCTGATACCAGGGTGCAAAAGATCGATTGACCACTGAAGTTAATCCCGTACTACATGGATTTTACCCAACTGAGACTGACCCCAAAAACACAATTTAAATGGCCTTGAGGTGGTTTCTTAGTACTGACACCAGGGTATATGAGGTCGATTGGCCTTAGATAACAATTTTAAGACAAGCAAAGGACTTTAAATGAAATATAAAAGATAAAACATGTTGAGTTTCGTTTATTTGGATGACTTCATTATCATTATTTTATTTTCCAGTCATATTGGTATTGGTTACACAATCACCATTTCGAGTAGGTTACATTATCAATCGACCATGTTCACCCTTTCAGAGTTGTGCGAAACCGCTTCTCGGCGGTTCCTTTAACGACCACCAGATGTCAGCTGGGACCAACGGCTTAGCGTGCTTTCCGAAGCAGGAAATCATCTTTATTTTCAGACAATCAGGCGATTCAAGCCTGCAATGTCCTAACCAAACTGGAAACAACTGAATAAAGTGTGCTTCCCGTGGGAATCGAACCCACAACCTCTGGGTCAAAGGCTGACGCCTTAACCACTGGACCTTAGAGGTTACACAAAACTACTAAACCAATTTTAATAAAAAATTATGGGACTTGATTGAAAGAATATCCTAACAAACAAAAAAAAAAAAATTAATACGTTTCAAAAATTACTGAGTTTTGCGATAACAAACATAAAACAAGATAATGGCAATAATAGAAAAGTGTTTGAAACGTCAGGTGTAAATAAATAAGTAATAAACGCGATAAAAACCGTATTAAAATAGTTTAATTTAATGAATAATAGAAAAATTAAACTTAAAGCACACCTACAAAATGTCCTTTAGCAGATATAACAAGTAGCTCGAGAACCGAGTGCACCGCGCGTATCCGAAGTGCGAGTAGCTAATGCGTGTGTCAAACGACGACGGCGAGAGGCGACTTGCGACCCGTATTAGGTTGGTCACCATTATTGGCATATTCTATTTCGACCTCCTCCGTGCTTCGAAAGGCAGGTTGGTGTCGATCAGAAGCCTTTACGCAGCCTGACACTTTTAGATACATCGAGTCATGTTTCTATTGATCTGGTTTTTGAGTAACGACCGGAAGGTCGCACAGCAGTTGCTCCATCATAGTAACTAACACCAAAATCAAGGTCATCAGGAAAAGTAGCCTTTGTTTGACTCCGGGTCTTCAACTATATTCATACCAAATTTCATTAAAATCCGTTCAGCAGTTTGGCCATGAACGCGTAACAGATAAATAGACAGACTTTCGCACTTTTAATATTAGTATGGAAGTATGTATTTTCAAATGAATATTTAACTAAATATTCTGTGAAAATTTCAAGCGTCTACCTGCTGCTGTTATCAATATTGAGTAAAAATGAGAAAAATATTTATTTCAATTGGGATATCGCCTCTATTGCATTCTAAGCTCCGCTCTCGAGTATGAATGTCTGGCGGTGCGCGCTAGTGGCGAGTCGCCGCGATCTCGGCGAGCGGGGGCGCGGCTAGGCGGCTGCTTGCGGGGGGACATTACGCCCGATCCTAGGTACATAACATCTCGCGGTAGCGCCTTAAAGCGTGTTGTTTGAAGGAGAGCGTTCTATCCAAGCGAAGCCAAGGTACCTTGGAGTAGGGCAGTGAGCAATGGGAACGCCTCGCCACTGGATGGATATTTTGTCGCAACTTTAAAGGTTTTGTACGGGCAATCCCGACATTCAAACTATAGTATAGATTCTATACAATTTGCTTACTAAGCGCCTGCGTGCGCTACAGTATAATTTTAGTACAAAATACGACTTCTTCCGAATAACGTCGTCTCTCTGTAGAACGCATCATAATCTACAGTGATATCCTTACAATCAAAGATATAGCCCTACATAGTTTTTGGTCCTTCGAGCCGGATCAAAAACTACTTAAGGTAAGGTTTTAATTCATGTTTGAATTTTGGATTTGCCTGCAGTGGCGAGGGGTGAAAAAAAAAAGAAAAGTAAAGCCGGACCAATAAAACTTAGCTAACGCGTAGATCAGTGATTCCCAAAGTGGTCCAGGTGGACCCCCAGGGGTCCACGGGAGACTTGCTGGGGGTCTACGTAGGCGTGAACAAAAAATGGGGGTCCATAAGATGTTAATGGGGGTCCACGAAAATTTATCTGCTTTTGATAGTAAAGAGCAAAAATGTAAGCATAGCTTTTATAAGGGCCTACCTACATTGTTTTAAGTACCTATCTAAGCAGATAATATTTTAATAAGGCAAGCGACTGTTACTTGTCCAAACTTGTGTATTCGATATTACGTACAATTTCGTGTACAGACTTGCAAAGCGCTATCCGCCCGACAATGCTTAATGCTTGTTCAGACATGAACTTGATCAACACTATAAATACTTGATGCCAAAGGCAACCAAACGCATTCATTTGTTTCCGGAATTTCGAAAACAAGGCGGAATTTGGAAAAAAGTTGTGAGAAAATTTATATCTGTGTTTGCTAGTGCCGGAGAAAAGTAAGTAACCTACCTTTTTTTGTTATAGTACTTAAGTATTTTGTTTACGTGTACTAGTCGGTTGATCACAACGGCCTGTATAGATAGGTAACTTAGTAACTTACAGATATTTTAATTGTCCTCTTTCGATTTGAAGACAAACACAGCACGTTTTATTCAATTGTTTTTTCACGAGAGAAGCACTGCCTCTCTAAAAAGGCCGAATAAGCAATATTGCAGAGCAATTAATTTTGTAATTTTTCTTGCAAATAACTACTAATTTTATAAAACAGTAATTTCATAATCATGTTAAATTGATTTTGAAGTAACTATTTTATCAAAACTATTCCTTTTCGGAAAGAGCGAGCGGTGCGCGGGCGACGGGAAAAAGGCGGGGCTTGAACTTCGATGCCTGTTTGTCACGTTTTAACAATGAAGCCGCAGACAAAAAATACGCAAATACACGGAGCGCGTGAACTCATTGATTTAATAAAATGTTAGTTATCGTTTTTATGGACAATTTTGGGATTTCGACGTTTATTTTTTCCTACACAAATATGATCAGTATTCGATACTGAGTACACTAATTTTTATTTATACTATTAAAAATTAGTGGTAAATTATGTACTTTAAAATTGATACCGTTTTGTGAAAACGTTTGTATTTGTCTCAGCGGTTTATTAGTTGGTCCCTTTACAAGCCGTAATTCTATTTCCGCGTGCTGACAAAGGCTGCGGTGTGATACCTATATTCAGAAAAAAACTTGGTTACTAAAACATTTTTTTTACAGGTAAGGTAACTGACACGAAACATGGCTACAGCAAAGAAAAAATGTCGACAATATAGTGTCGATTATTTGAAATATGGTTTTGTTCCATCAGAGGCAGACAAACAATTGCCCATGTGCCTATTATGCAACAAAGTTTTGAGCAATGACTCTATGAAACCATCAAAGCTCGAAGATCATCTAAAAAGGTGTCATACTGATAAAATAGGTAAAGATTTAAAATATTTTCAAACATTGAAAGAAAAATATGGAAAGAGACCCACCATGCACAGTATGTTCGCTTCAACATCTCAAAGTAACGATGATGGCTTGCGGGCATCTTACAATATCTCATTACTTATAGCAAAATCTGGAAAACCGCACACTATCGGAGAACAATTAATTTTACCCGCTGTTGAAGAGGTTTTAAAAACTGTTTTGCACAAATCTCCATTTGACGTACTAAAAAGAATTCCATTAAGTAACAATACTGTACAAAGACGCATTGATGAAATGAGCTCTGATATCGAAAGCTTTTTGTGCAATCATCTGCAAAAAACTCATTTTTCTATACAACTGGACGAGTCAACGTTACCCAGTAATGAAGCATTACTATTGGCATATGTCCGATTTATTGTTGAGGAAGAAATTCACGAAGAATTGCTATTTGCCAGAACTTTGGAGACTGACACTAAAGGCGAATCAATATTTAATGTCCTGAGTAATTTTTTTACGGAAAAATCGATCCCATTTACAAACATTATTTCAGTGGCAACAGACGGAGCTCCTGCAATGGTCGGGCGATATCGTGGGTTTATAAGTCATCTCAAAAGAATTATACCAGGACTTACAGCTATTCATTGCGTAATCCACCGACAACATCTTGTGGCAAAACATTTAAGTGACAGGTTGAACCAATCTCTTCATTTTGTAATAAAAGCTGTCAACAAAATCAGAAGCAATGCAATACACGTTTATTTGCTCAATTGTGCGACGAAAATGATGAAGACTTCCAACGACTGCTCTTACATACTGAAGTACGCTGGTTGTCGAAAGGTGCATGCTTAACGAGATTTTACTCTGTTTTCGATTCCATATTAGAGTTCTTAGAAAGTAGAGATCCAGATTTAAAAGAAAACTTGATCAAATTCAAAGCAGACATTGCGTATTTGACAGATTTGTTTAAAAAATTTAATGATATTAACTTGCAGTTACAAGGGGACAGCCTGAATTTAATAAAAACAAAGGGGATAATTTCGGCTTTTCTTGGGAAATTGAAATTTATGAAGCAAAACATTAGTCGGCGCGAATTCTCTCAATTTCCAAACTTGTCGCAGGTAGAATGTATTGATGAGGATATCCATACCTACAGTCAACATTTAAGTGCCCTGCATGATGACTTCAAAACCAGGTTTAAAGATATACTGACGATGGATATACCACCATGGATAATAAATCCATTTGATGAAACGGAAGTGGCCAATGTTGTATTACAAGAGGAGCTGCTCGAGCTAAGCACTAATGAGGAGCTGAAGGTGAAATTTAGAAAAGGCTACCCAACATTTTGGCTGCAAGCAGAAATACCCGAAAAATATCCTGGACTGTGGGAAATCGCAAGGAAATTTTTAATAGCTTTTCCCTCGTCATATCTTGTCGAAAGGAGTTTTAGTGCCGTTACAAACCTCTTAACAAAAAAAAGGAGCAAATTAAACATCACAGAGCGGGGGGATTTGCGGTTATTGCTCACAAAAATAAAGCCAAACATTGATCGTTTGCTGACACTCCATCAGATACATCCTTCCCATTAATTAAAATTATGACCTGAACCTATATTACCTTAATATTTTTTTCTTGTAATTCTATTCTTTTAATAAATAAAGTGATATAAAATGTACCATTTTTCGTTTTTATTTTACATATCGAAATATAGGGACAGAACTCAGAAGTGACACAATTTTTATTTTTTGGCGACTTTAAGAATGTGGTAGAAATGTAGCAGCAGGGGGTCCACCGAAACCAGTAAAATTTTGAAAGTGGTCCACGAGAAAAATAAGTTTGGGAACTACTGGCGTAGATTATCAAACCGTCATATTTTAACTTGTAAAAAAAAAAAGGATAAAAGGTAATCTAAAAGGTAAGGCAAATATTTGTATTTGGTACTAAAGCCGCCATTTCTCACCTAACGGCCTACGTGACGAAAAGAAACAAAAATAAACAAACAAACCTTAACGATGAAACAAAACAAAAACTATACAATATACCTTAGACTATGGATCTAATAGACGGGAAATGTGAAAGAGACATATATAGGATACGCGTATGTTAGAATGAGATAGAGAGCGTGACCATTTCTTAACACACTATTGGTCCATAGCAGCCTTACGGATTTATTGTCAAAAACAAATATTTAAATTATAAACAAAATATCTATCTGTTAGTGTTAAAAAAATGTTCAGTAGAAGCGCTTGCAAGCGGTTTCATGCGCAGTGCCTAAATGTAACTCAAATAAGAAAGAAAACCCACATAATTTCACATTTTACAGGTAAGTACCACCGATGTTTATCACTGTATAAATCCATGATTTCCTAATTGATTCGATAGTTTTCCGCACTAAAATATGAGAAATATCTTAAAGTTTTATCACATAAATGTTTAGAATGCATAGGTATTCAATTTTTGATAAAAATAATACGTGAATTTTCACAATTTTCAACCTAATTCTTGAAGTTTAGGGATTGACATCGATGCTGTCAAACATCATATCGATAGTATTGCACCCAAACGCTAGGAAGGAATAAGTGCATATAGGTACTTATTTAAATTTTAGTAATAGAATTTTTCACACAATTGGATTGGACTCGAAAAAACATGGCGGCTAACCACAGGAGGGCAATTCTCTTTAGAGATAAAGTCGAATTTGAGATATCGCGAAAAACATAGCAGATGTCTACTGAAAACCTCGTGTTCGTATTCTCATTAATTTCTTATGTTTCAGATTTCCATCAAATGTAGATATTCGCCAAAAATGCCTAAAAATGATTAGCAGAGGAGAATGGATTCCCAAAAAAATTTCAACATTTGTAGTAAACACTTTGAACCAGAATGTTTTTCGAACAGGAGCATAAAAAGAGTAAAACTAAAATCAGGTTCAATCCCAACATTATTCATGCCCGTAAGTTGTAAATTTATCAAAATATTGTGAACTAGCTGTTTCCCGCAGCTCCGCCTGCGTCAAAAAGTAGCCTATGTTTGACCCCGGGTCTTTCGCACTTATAATATTATCTACTCTCTTGTAAAAACTTTTTCACCGAACTAAACATTCATATGTTTGATTCTTCTGGACTGTTTAATCATAAACACTTGTTAACAAAGCTTATTATTGAAACCTATTTCATTATTAGGTTAAAATATGAAGCAAAATAAGAAAATACTTCCAAGGACAGTTTAAGACATTTTTATAATAAATTAATTACTACTTAAAAAAATGAATAACGCCAGTATTTTTTGGTCCGTAAATTATATTAAGGTCCATTTATTTATTCATATCGTGTGGGTTATATAGTCAATTTTTATTTTTATGTGTATGTAAATGCAGGCCAACCCCGCTAATTTTACCAAAACCAAACCACGACCCGAGATATATTATCGAATATGCAAAACCAGTGAGTCTATTGAAAATCATTCGACTCGCCGGTATTACATACTTAAAAATATCCTCATGGTTGTGCTTTGATTTTGGTATGTGTGTATGTTTTTGTCTAGAAAGAGTAAATTTTATGTTATTAAAATGTCCACTTATTCGAAATCGGGTCGGGATGCTCGTTAAAAATAAAAATACTTAAGATGCTTATAATGTAATTTTATTACTTACTTATCCCAAATAATAACTGCATACTTAATTTGGCAATGGTCTCACGTTAAGATAATCGATCATAGTGATGTCGATATTGCTCGGCTCAGCACTATTTGACAGTGCACACATGTATGACACACACACATCAACAGTTTTCAATTTGGTCTCGTTTCTGACCAGCCAATCTATTGACGTAGTCAAAAAAATTCTAAATCTATTCAATATACACAACACTTGGAAAGTAAAATTTCACTACTTTCGATTCTTTTAAACTATTTATTTATTTATAAATCTTCATTGTACCACAAGTTTACAATTGGCGGACTTAATGCTAAAAGCATCATCTCCCAGTCAACCATTAGGAAAAACAGAAAAGTTATGTGCGGCGCGAATTATTTTAGAATACAATGAGAGAGAAAAAAAAACACTTAACTGCTAAATAAACATACATAGATTTACATACAATATTCATAACTATACATATACATACATAAAAGAAGAGATGGAAACGGAAAAAGATGACGATTTAGGGTGATATTATGCTAGTGAGGTGAATTTTGACTTTTCTTTTGAAAGCGAATTTAGTAATGGTCTCTTTGATGTCATCGGGTAGAGCATTCCAGAGCCGTGTGGCTTGTAAGGTAAATGAATTAGACATAAAACTGGACCGAAATAGGGGAGTAGAAAGGGTAAGTTTTTTGGAAGATCTAAGTTGCCTATCGTGACCGTCAGAAAGATACTTGAACTTACACCTTAGATACTCCGGGGACTGAGGCTCCTTGAGAATGGAAAAAAGAGAAGTAAGCAACCGAAGTTGACGACGTTTGCGGATCGGAAGCCATACTACACTACTACCACAACAACTATATACCACAATCAAGCCAATTAATTACTTAACACAATAAATAAATTATTAGCACATACGAATCCGTGCAAAATGTCGCACTCGAAATAAATAATGGCCCACCTAGGTCAAGGGCACAAGGTGAGAGCCCCGCTGCGCCGCCGCGACTATAGCGGAGAAATTTTGGACGAAAACTTTTCAAGCGAAACTAAACCTTAACACATGACAAATAAAGATTGTAAGCTATCAGAGTTCGGCTTATACTCTGCTTTATATGGACGAGTGTTTGCATGTGGACATAATGTGTATGTGTACGTGAATTACATACATTGTAATATTCCAATTTCCAATTTTGTTAGTGAGTTCCCAAGCGGCGTACTACCCCGCGGCCTCCACGGCATCGTATCCTACGATTATAAAAATCTTGTATGTGTGTGTTGCGCGACTCAAATACATGGCGTATTTTGTAACAGGCAAAATAAATTTTTACAAAGCGCGCAATGTAATTATGTCACTTGCGATAATTAGACTACGTAGAATAGTAGTTTTATATTAGTATCTGCCAAGGGAAGAATCGTGTTCTAAGGAGGCTTCGCCACTGTTTGCCTGTGCATGTTTTGTAAAAAATATCTTGATTTAAGAAAATTAAATAAATGACCTGAATTTTAATATTAAAATATCTTAATATTGAAGCTATGTTACCTCCTCCTCCAGCCTAACAACATTGGCTTGCGCGTTAGTGAGTGCCGTGTCGAGAATGTCGATATGTGTGCGTTGTTCCTGCAGCGTGGCGCGCTGCGCTGCCATCTCGATTTCCTGCCGCTCTTTCGCACACGCTAGCTCTTTGTCTGAGGAAATAACACGACATTAGATCCAAAACGAGCATGTCTGAAATAAAGATTCAAGTTTGTTTATTTTAATAACATTTTATAGTTATTAGAAAATATGTCAAACAGAGATGTTAAGAAAGTTTCATAAATTTAGATGATGATTTTACATGATTTTAATCACAAAAAGTTACCCAATAAATCAATCGAAAATGTGTTCTTACTTTGTGTGATGAGCTGAGCGATGAGCATCTCTCGGTTTTGCAATTCTTTTCGTAACGCTTCGGAGTTCGGGTCGCTTTCTGAACGCACACCTTGCGACAACAGCTCCACCTAAATAAATATAATCTTTAAAATCACAGATTTTATTAAGCTAAACACAAATATTGTACGCAATTAGTCAACTTTGCATCGATCTACGTACTTGGTGTTTGGCGCGCGGTTTAGCTCCTGCAGCCGGCGACAGTCGGCAGTCGCGTCGCTCGCTCCAGTCGCTCCCGTCGCTCGCACTGTCACATGTCTACGTACCTGGTGTTTGAGCGCGCGGTTGAGCTCCTGCAGCCGGCGACAGTCGGCCTGCAGTCGCAGTCACGTCGCTCGCTCCAGTCGCTCCCGTCGCTCGCACTGTCACATGTCTACGTACCTGGTGTTTGAGCGCGCGGTTGAGCTCCTGCAGCCGGCGACAGTCGGCCTGCAGTCGCAGTCACGTCGCTCGCTCCAGTCGCTCCCGTCGCTCGCACTGTCACATGTCTACGTACCTGGTGTTTGAGCGCGCGGTTGAGCTCCTGCAGCCGGCGACAGTCGGCCTGCAGTCGCAGTCACGTCGCTCGCTCCAGTCGCTCCCGTCGCTCGCACTGTCACATGTCTACGTACCTGGTGTTTGAGCGCGCGGTTGAGCTCCTGCAGCCGGCGACAGTCGGCCTGCAGTCGCAGTCGCGTCGCTCGCTCCAGTCGCTCCCGTCGCTCGCACTGTCACATGTCTACGTACCTGGTGTTTGAGCGCGCGGTTGAGCTCCTGCAGCCGGCGACAGTCGGCCTGCAGTCGCAGTCGCGTCGCTCGCTCCAGTCGCTCCCGTCGCTCGCACTGTCACATGTCTACGTACCTGGTGTTTGAGCGCGCGGTTGAGCTCCTGCAGCCGGCGACAGTCGGCCTGCAGTCGCAGTCGCGTCGCTCGCTCCAGTCGCTCCCGTCGCTCGCACTGTCACATGTCTACGTACCTGGTGTTTGAGCGCGCGGTTGAGCTCCTGCAGCCGGCGACAGTCGGCCTGCAGTCGCAGTCGCGTCGCTCGCTCCAGTCGCTCCCGTCGCTCGCACTGTCACATGTCTACGTACCTGGTGTTTGAGCGCGCGGTTGAGCTCCTGCAGCCGGCGACAGTCGGCCTGCAGTCGCAGTCGCGTCGCTCGCTCCAGTCGCTCCCGTCGCTCGCACTGTCACATGTCTACGTACCTGGTGTTTGAGCGCGCGGTTGAGCTCCTGCAGCCGGCGACAGTCGGCCTGCAGTCGCAGTCGCGTCGCTCGCTCCAGTCGCTCCCGTCGCTCGCACTGTCACATGTCTACGTACCTGGTGTTTGAGCGCGCGGTTGAGCTCCTGCAGCCGGCGACAGTCGGCCTGCAGTCGCAGTCGCGTCGCTCGCTCCAGTCGCTCCCGTCGCTCGCACTGTCACATGTCTACGTACCTGGTGTTTGAGCGCGCGGTTGAGCTCCTGCAGCCGGCGACAGTCGGCCTGCAGTCGCAGTCGCGTCGCTCGCTCCAGTCGCTCCCGTCGCTCGCACTGTCACATGTCTACGTACCTGGTGTTTGAGCGCGCGGTTGAGCTCCTGCAGCCGGCGACAGTCGGCCTGCAGTCGCAGTCGCGTCGCTCGCTCCAGTCGCTCCCGTCGCTCGCACTGTCACATGTCTACGTACCTGGTGTTTGAGCGCGCGGTTGAGCTCCTGCAGCCGGCGACAGTCGGCCTGCAGTCGCAGTCGCGTCGCTCGCTCCAGTCGCTCCCGTCGCTCGCACTGTCACATGTCTACGTACCTGGTGTTTGAGCGCGCGGTTGAGCTCCTGCAGCCGGCGACAGTCGGCCTGCAGTCGCAGTCGCGTCGCTCGCTCCAGTCGCTCCCGTCGCTCGCACTGTCACATGTCTACGTACCTGGTGTTTGAGCGCGCGGTTGAGCTCCTGCAGCCGGCGACAGTCGGCCTGCAGTCGCAGTCGCGCCGCTCGCTCCAGTCGCTCCCGTCGCTCGCACTGTCACATGTCTACGTACCTGGTGTTTGAGCGCGCGGTTGAGCTCCTGCAGCCGGCGACAGTCGGCCTGCAGTCGCAGTCGCGTCGCTCGCTCCAGTCGCTCCCGTCGCTCGCACTGTCACATGTCTACTTACCTGGTGTTTGAGCGCGCGGTTGAGCTCCTGCAGCCGGCGACAGTCGGCCTGCAGTCGCAGTCGCGTCGCTCGCTCCAGTCGCTCCCGTCGCTCGCACTGTCACATGTCTACGTACCTGGTGTTTGAGCGCGCGGTTGAGCTCCTGCAGCCGGCGACAGTCGGCCTGCAGTCGCAGTCGCGCCGCTCGCTCCAGTCGCTCCCGTCGCTCGCACTGTCACATGTCTACGTACCTGGTGTTTGAGCGCGCGGTTGAGCTCCTGCAGCCGGCGACAGTCGGCCTGCAGTCGCAGTCACGTCGCTCGCTCCAGTCGCTCCCGTCGCTCGCACTGTCACATGTCTACGTACCTGGTGTTTGAGCGCGCGGTTGAGCTCCTGCAGCCGGCGATAGTCGGCCTGCAGTCGCAGTCACGTCGCTCGCTCCAGTCGCTCCCGTCGCTCGCACTGTCACATGTCTACGTACCTGGTGTTTGAGCGCGCGGTTGAGCTCCTGCAGCCGGCGACAGTCGGCCTGCAGTCGCAGTCGCGTCGCTCGCTCCAGTCGCTCCCGTCGCTCGCACTGTCACATGTCTACGTACCTGGTGTTTGAGCGCGCGGTTGAGCTCCTGCAGCCGGCGACAGTCGGCCTGCAGTCGCAGTCGCGTCGCTCGCTCCAGTCGCTCCCGTCGCTCGCACTGTCACATGTCTACGTACCTGGTGTTTGAGCGCGCGGTTGAGCTCCTGCAGCCGGCGACAGTCGGCCTGCAGTCGCAGTCGCGTCGCTCGCTCCATTCGCTCCCGTCGCTCGCACTGTCACATGTCTACGTACCTGGTGTTTGAGCGCGCGGTTGAGCTCCTGCAGCCGGCGACAGTCGGCCTGCAGTCGCAGTCGCGTCGCTCGCTCCATTCGCTCCCGTCGCTCGCACTGTCACATGTCTACGTACCTGGTGTTTGAGCGCGCGGTTGAGCTCCTGCAGCCGGCGACAGTCGGCCTGCAGTCGCAGTCGCGCCGCTCGCTCCAGTCGCTCCCGTCGCTCGCACTGTCACATGTCTACGTACCTGGTGTTTGAGCGCGCGGTTGAGCTCCTGCAGCCGGCGACAGTCGGCCTGCAGTCGCAGTCGCGTCGCTCGCTCCATTCGCTCCCGTCGCTCGCACTGTCACATGTCTACGTACCTGGTGTTTGAGCGCGCGGTTGAGCTCCTGCAGGCGGCGACAGTCGGCCTGCAGTCGCAGTCGCGTCGCTCGCTCCAGTCGCTCCCGTCGCTCGCACTGTCACATGTCTACGTACCTGGTGTTTGAGCGCGCGGTTGAGCTCCTGCAGCCGGCGACAGTCGGCCTGCAGTCGCAGTCGCGCCGCTCGCTCCAGTCGCTCCCGTCGCTCGCACTGTCACATGTCTACGTACCTGGTGTTTGAGCGCGCGGTTGAGCTCCTGCAGCCGGCGACAGTCGGCCTGCAGTCGCAGTCGCGCCGCTCGCTCCAGTCGCTCCCGTCGCTCGCATGATCGCACTAATTCCTCGTGTGCCGATCGCACTTTCTCCACTTCTTCTTCAAGCTGCAACGATATGTCAGATAAATAATCATTGGATTCAATGATTTCCAACAATCAGTTACAGACAAATTTAAGACAAATTGAATAGAATTTGTTAAAGGATGTTATACAGCGAGTTAGGGCAAAAAAGAAGGTAAAATCAGAAAACTTTTAAAACATTTTTTTTTTAAACTTTAATTTAATAACTGTTTAAGGCGGGTCCAAATGCCAAATGGACAGCGACAACAGCAGTACTTTATATACTTTTTTCCAGGGCAAAATAGCCCAGGCTAATGGGATTGTCACCATAGAAAAGAAATGACCAAGTGATTTTAAAAGGACGTCGTCTCCCACCTTGGTGGTTCTAGCGACAGTCTCGCAGGCGTTCTCCAGCTGCCGCTTGAGCTGGTGGTTCTCTGCGGCGAGTGTGTCGAGCACGGCTGCGAAGGCGTCGTCAGGTTCCTCGAGGGAACCTTCACCTCCGCTGCACCAGCCGCTTGATTCCGAACCACCCGGCACCGCTCGTACACCCACACTATTGATGATTTTACAACTATGTGAATAGCTGATATGTAACAACTGTCTTGCTACAAAAACAAAATCAGACAACATGTGTTTATCTAAACACAGTTTAAACTCTTAAGCTACTTCTTTGTTGCGAGACGAAATATTCTATTTATGGCTCTTAGGACTACTTTTTTTTTATATAACTAAGTAGGCAAACAGGCGTACTGCCCACCTGATGGTAAGTGGTTACCGCCTATGAACGCCTGCAACACCGGATATGACACGAGCGCGTTGCCGACATGTCTGCTGTCAGCACAGCGACCCCTCTGGAGCCTGGCGACCCTACTCACTAGCAGGAACACAACACTGCATCACAGTGTTATTTAGCTGCGGTCTTCTGTAGGGTGGAGATACTTCCCCAGACGGACTACTCCTTACAAAATGTCCTACCTCTCTTTCTCTACTGTTTGACAAAGTTTAAACCCATGTATAATAGACATAGTTTTAAGCTTATAGTATAGACATTGTCTGTACTATACCCTGTCGGACTTTAGACTATAGATGCTGCTAATTATGTGTAAAATTGATAAAAAAGTTTTAAATTGGAATTTAGGACTCAACAAAAGATTATACACAATGGACAAAAAAACCTCGTCAAATCGGCCAAGGGCAGAGCTACTTTACTACTTTCAAGAGACAGGGGTATTTATAATAGTCTGTTATTGAGTTAACAAGCCATTCATCTAAATGGTCAAAGAACCGAAGATTAGTTATGGAAGTTGTAATTTCAATTACCACAACTCACCTTGTCAAATCCGGCTGAGACCTGGAAAGATTCAGCTTCTCCTTACTCAGTTTGGCTTTAGATCCTTTTCCCTTAGCTTTTCTGTCGCCGGGCTGCGAGCGGGGCGAGGGCGGGGGAGTGCGGCCGCGGGGGGAGGGCGACTGCGCCACTTCCTTAGCGAGGTGCTTTAGGACAGATGACTGGTTGAGGAAGTCGTCGGGGATCTCGGTGATTTCCTGTACGGAAGATACAATAGGTACAATATATCATTATTGTCCACATTTGGGAAATCACAAACTTGATATTTATTTTATTTTAAAAATTGACCTACAAAAACACAGTATTAATTTTGCATTATTTAACAATTCATCACTGATTACTATTTCAAAAACATGATTTATTATTTAATTATTTAATCAAAACTTAATTCTATCATAACACAAAAACCAATTCTATGGAGCAGCCATATCATGTACGTTATTTGAGCTAAAGCATTTAAAGATGTAATGATGAACTCGCTCACAGAACAAGGAAAAAATATAGATTTTTTTGGGCATCTGATATTTTAGGTTACCAAAAATTGAGTTTTAGTAAGTGGGTTGAGAATTGAAAAATATAACTTCTCTTATTCATATCTTCTGTACTGTTTTCTTTTTTGGTGCAACAAAGAGTATTTATATTGTATTGTCTTTTTGCCTTATGATGATCATACCTGAACTCCATGATCAGGGGGACTAGTATAGATCCTTTGGCCTCCAATGTCTATGTAATTAGCAGTGGTGGTCATCGGCTGTTCCTTATGAACCTTTGGCAGTGGTATGCCGCTAGGCTTCTTGCCAACTTCACTTTTTTTCAAAGTGTGGTACGGAGAAGACTGACTGGCCAGGTGTTTCACTTCACTGCTTGTTCGTTCGTGTTCTCTGTTGAAGAGTTTAATTTTTAATAAAGCCCCTTTGAACTAAGCTTAGATCATCGTTTTTCTGTTAGTTAACAGAGATAATAAAAGTATGCCATGAAAACCTGTTAAAAATTAATTCCTCGTAATATTAAAATTATTTAAGTTTTATTTTGTTACAACTCAATCAATCAAAATTCCATAAAATGTAGTGACATACTCAATAACTTAGCACACATACCGAATCGGAGTCGGGCGCTGGGCCCAGGAATCGTCCTGGTTGTGTATAATCAGAGTGTTGTAACTTGAGGAGGAGACGTCCAGAGAGCTTCTGTTACTGTTGCCACCGCCTATGGAGTCTTTGAGCGAGTTGCGGTTGCTGCCTGGGACATTTTCCTGCAAAATGAACTTCTTTTTATTTTTGAATCCTTTTTCTTCTAGTTGTCTTACTTATTTAAATGACCCCATTTTGTATAGTATGTAAGCTAATTTACATACACGAGTCTTTTCATATAATCCCCTGGGTAATGTGGGCCGGCAGTGTAGCGGGCCTGAGACTTTGGTGTGTATTACGCTTAATTTATGCTCTAATCAAACCTTGAGAGAGTTCCTGTTATTGCTATTAGGCTGACTCTGGTTCTCCTGTCCTTGGGGTTCCACTCGGGCAGTGTGTCGCACAACATAGCGTTCCTCTCGTGACAGATTCTCATTTGAAGTAGACACATCTGTTTCACTACCGGAGAGGCTCTGAGGGAAACCACTTGGAACTGAAAAACAGAACAGCTAATTAATCACATGACGTTTTTGAACCAGTTTTTAGTCCCTAGATTTGTGGTAAGGTTTATCAACCCATAAAATCATGTGTTTTTCAAATAAAAAAAAAATACAATAGGCTACTTGACTGTGTTTACAGTGGTGGGGACGTTTGCTATCTCTTTTGTATCAAGTGGCAGTGGGGTCACTCACCATTAAGTGCGTCCTTTTCTTGTTTCTTGACAGTTTCCCCTTACACAGAATTTCAAAAGCTTATAACTTATTTAATATTAAACGGATACAAAAAAATATTTCTGTTTTCGAATTCACGGACTCAAATTTGTAATATGAAATAAAAAAAAATTGAGTCAAGTAGCCTAATTGCTTGATTTGATTTGACTTCTTTAAATGAAAACACACAAGTTGACATACAAGAAACAGCTAAGAATATCAGAATATCTTATTGCTGTACTAAACTTTAAAAAAATAAATAACTACACATTAGTTTTCACTACAAAACCCATACAATATTTCATTTAATTTTTTCTTAACCACCTACCCCTAAGCCTCACATGATTCCTTGGCACGGATCTGTATCTAACAATGATATACCTATGATATATTAATTGTTATAAATTTTCTGACAGCCTAAGGGTCAAAGGACAATCCCAAGGCATGTTTTTCAGTTGCCTTTAGGCAGTCTGAACAGTTGATCACTAAGAATACAGTGGGAATTTGTACATATAATGTTAGCCATATACATGTAGTTCAACAACCATTCTGTATCTGTATGGAGACCGCTGGCTTGCGGTGTTCTGAAGCCCAAACTTTTACTTCTGAGATTAATTTTATGCTACTTAGCTGATTGCGGTTTTGACTACAGATACAGCTTAAGATGGTACCTAGTTTAAAGGATTTCCATTGCTATTCAAAGAGGCAATGCTGCCGGCATAATGGGTAGGTTGACCTATTAACTAAGCACTATCAGGGATGATATTTTCAATTAATATTTTTCTGTGTCTTTTGATATGATGTTCTGTATTTTATAAATAAATGATATTTCTATGTCTTGATTTAAGATAGTTGATGGCATAACTTCTTACAACAGTTTTACACAGATTTCAGTTCACATCTCAGTAAGAGAATCAGAAAATTTGGATCATTTATACATTCTCTAAACATCAATATCAAAAGAGCATCAGCAATTGTGCTGCTAGTGTGTTATAGAATATAAATAAATAAATAGATAGGTACTTCATACAATTTGATGTTATATTTAAGACATAAAATAATATGAAACATACATTGCTGAGGATAAACACAAAAACGTATGTGTCAATGACACAAGTAATGAACATGATAGAACCACTGAACACAACAAGGGCATACATATTGCAAAACAATGACTCATAACTATGGAATGTGGTTTGTTGTATTTGTATATGGGCATCAAAAACTCACCAGCCTGTTTCTGAGTCCTCTGAATATTGTTCGAAAAGAGAAACCGTCCCGTAGGTCGCATTGAACCCATGCTTGATTCGAGTGAGCATACAGATTTCAACACAAAATCATTTCACACACTCACTTCACTTGCAAATTACACTCTTATGAGATATGCGTGGAACATCTGGAAACGAAACACGTAACTTGTGTTTATTTTGAATGTTTGTGCACGGAGGACATTGAAATAGAACACAATAAAAAGAACGAGCCACCATCGCAAGAATCGACTTATATGTGGCTGTAACGAGAATAGGTAGTGCATTTATTTCTTTTTAAGGTAATGTTCATTACAATTCACGGATTACGTCTCAACGGCCTTTAAAAACACTGTTTTAATATTACTTACAATTTATTAGAGGTGCATAATTTTTATTGCAATGAGTTGTTCAATGAGAAAAATAGAAAATTGAGAACGAGTTACGAGATGCTGCCTGCTGCAGTGCAGTTGTCAAAATTGTCAAAATGTATTTTTTTTAATAATGGGTCATACGGCCATGGATACAAGTCCTTTATAGCCCTTCTTAATTATTCTATCTTCTTCACACGTGTACAGTTTTTCTATCTTCTTCAGTCCTACAGTGTGATTTCGTCAAGTCCTAGTCAAGTCTAAAAGTCTAGCCAGAAGAATCAGGCTAAGTGAAGTGGTAGAAAAACTGTACTTAGCGATTACTAGGAGCTTTTGACTTTGGGCGGAAAGCTGTGAAGAGCAGGATCGGCGCTGTATTTTATTTTCTAAAATTTGTGTTTTTTTTTTAGTGTTTGTGCATAATAATGGTGGATTATTATTCACAAAGTGTTCGATATCAAGCGTGAGTGTTAGGAAGTGATACAGAGTATGATTTTCATGCTTGTTGCCAAAAGCTCCTAGTAATCGCTAAGTACAGTTTTTCTAACACTTCACTTAGGTACCCTGATTCTTCTGACTAGACTTGATTACCGACTAGACTTTAACACCCGTATTCTTAAACATAACCTTATGAACGACCTTCACTCAAACTCATTAGAGGGCACCTCAAGGAAGTCCTCGAACTTTCCTTGAAAACGATATTTTTAGTTGGTTGCTTGAGCAAACTCCAATGAGGACGACTCAAGGAATAACGTCACCGTTTCGTTTTGTTATGTTGTACACCCGCTCAAGTTTTTGACAGTGATTTATTTTTAGTTTTCGAACAAAAGTAGGCAAAGGCGTATTATAAAAAAAAATATTTCATGAAGTTGCCATTATATGAAAAACCGCATTATTTAATGGAGTTGTATTCCATTGGAATTGGAATTTTCTATCAGTTTAAATAATTAATTATTTTTCTAACTATTTTGTACAGGTACTGATTTTTTTCTTAGATTGTTATTGGTAGAACACTAACTAAAGGAAAATATGTTTGTCAAGATGAAAGCATTTTTGAAGAGTGGGTGTGGCAACACGAATACACGATACAGATTACAGACGATTGAAGTTTCTGATAGCGGTCCCCGCCAGTTGTTTTAAATGTTTTGAAACTACACAGTTTTTATTCTCAATTTAATTAAAATTATGTATAGTAACAATAATTAGTAATTTGTAACCAGAACGTAGTGATTATATTCTCTTTGAAGACTGAAGTTATAATGGCAGGACGACAATTTTTTACTGAGTCAGAAAAAATGTGTATCGAGGAGTTGGTAGTAAAATACCGTATTAACTCTTTGGCAACATATGGCCCTGGAAACCCAGCAGCAAAAAAAAAAATGCTTGGACACGCTTAACTCAGGAGTTTAATTCAATAGAAACGAATACCAAATGTAATGTAAACTACCTTTTCACAGATTAACTGCGTTTTATATCTATTTATACGGAAATATCTTAACGTGCCGTTTTTTGATTTAGAGAACAGAAGCTCAACTGAAAAAGTGTTGGGACAATTTAAAGACGAGAAGAAAACAAGCTCTCGCTGAAGAGAAGAGGGAAAGAATGAGGACTGGAGGTGGTCCCTACATAGCCCCTGAACCAAACGAAATTTGTGAAGTTTACATGGACAATATTGTTGATTTAGAATTGAGATGTGCTTATGATAGCGATTCAGTGATACCTCAAGGTTTGTTACTTTTCTTTAATATCAGTAATTTATCATATAATATCTAACATACAATTTTAGTTGCTTTTTAATAATGTGACAACCTTTAGCTAAAAAATGCAGCTGTTGCAAGTTAAACACAGCGGCTCAAATCATTTTTTTATAAGTTGCTGATAATATATTCTTACAGTCAGTCAGTCAAGTGGAAGCCAGCCAAACTCTGGTCAACTAAGTTCTAATATACGAAGCGCTAGTCAGCCCATCACCAGTCAACCTAGTACCAGCCGACAACCCACTGTATATGCCCAGCCCATAACAGTGCCAAACATAGAGGAAGTGGCAAGTGGTAAGCACCTACCCTAATAATAACCAATACTATGATAAATTGTTTGTTAAGTAACGTTTACTAGAAATTCTAAGCGTTCTTCTTCTACTTTGCAGAGTCGAAAGGGCTATTTTTATTACATATTCTAAGCTATAACACATGTTATGTAGGTTTATTTGGTCCATTAAAAGGTAAATTGAAAAAAAAACACTATAGCCAAGCGTATAAGTGATATCTAAAAATAATTTGTTTTAATTACAAAAACCTAGTAATATTGCAAATGTTAGATGTATGGGAATGTCAACCGCTTTGTATTGGGCCTTAAATCTTCACACTATCTACTGAACCAATCTTCCATAAATTTCCGATACACATAGTTAGCATCCATCCTTTATTTGCAGTTGAAGCCTCTATGTAGTAAAAAATTTAATGTTATATTGCTGAAAGGGCAAATAGGTCTATTATCTACTCTTCTCTCAATTTGAGCATGTTTTCCTATTGTTTCCGCAGCTTAATCTTAAGTCTAGGGTATGCTTTAAAGCTTAAGTGTACTACTTATTACTACAGAGCTGCTGCTGCTCTGACCTCTGCAAACATTTTTACAGCAAAACAACTACATTTAATAACAAAGTCTATAATATTATGAACATTGTATGTACTCTTTTTTCTTCCAGTGCCTAATTTTCTTAATCATGAGGACCACAACAGTACTGACCACACATACAGTGTTGGACTCCATGAAGGTAATTTGACTTTTAGCATTTTACATTTTATTGGTATTCCAATTCAGCAAATGCGTTAGTTTTAAAATTTATTTCTTATTTATGTATGCAACTGGCCACCTGCCTGACCTTAATCCATCTTTAGAAAGATGTTTGTGGGATAAAAATTGTGGATTAAAAATCAAATTTACTTTCAAGTACATAAAAAATAATTTTCTGATAATCCATACTAATATATTAAATGCGAAAGTCTGTCCGTCTGTCTGTTACTCTTTCACGGCCAAACCCCTGAACGGATTTTGATGAAATTTGGTATGAATATAGTTGAAGACCCGGGGTCAGACATAGGCTACTATATGACGCAGACGGAGCTGCGGAAAACAGCTAGTAATGAGTTTTATTTCATTCATAAGAACATAATAACAACATAGATATGCTTTTTATTTGTAGCAACCAATAGAAGTGGATCCCAACAATCCGACCATGGCATTGCAGTAGCCCCAACATCAGGTAAATATAATTCATAATGAGATAATATA
The DNA here is from genome assembly GCA_947363495.1 of Euzophera pinguis. Taxonomy (NCBI): domain Eukaryota; kingdom Metazoa; phylum Arthropoda; class Insecta; order Lepidoptera; family Pyralidae; genus Euzophera; species Euzophera pinguis. The sequence goes on along the minus strand of OX376161.1, from coordinate 4,195,461 downwards.
ACCCACCATTAATATTTATTTGTTAGATGTGGGTCATTATAAGAGACAAAGTTATGCCTTCTGGCGCTTGTGATGGTATTTAAACGCTAATATAATTAAATTAATTAAGATCAGGTATTTAATTAAATTCTACTTTTAAAGAAATATTGAATATTATTTCAGCATCTGGAAAAAATGTACGGGCAAGGGTTATAGCAGAGGAATTCACTTTACGACAAGAGAATTATCAAATAGCTCGGAGCCGTGAAGAGTTACACATACTTAAAATAAAAGAAAGAGAATATTTAGTTCGTGCAGCAGAGGAGCTGTTTCTAAAGACCCAGATAGAAAGACAGACGGCAGAGGCATTATTAAAAAGTGCACAAACACAAAGGGAGGAAGCAGAGTTAAAATTATAAATTTTTAAAAAAGAAAATAATCTTTAATAATTCATTCAAGCGTTTGCGGAAGTTAGTTACAAGCACTTACACAAATTATTATGTTAGTTTCGTCGTTTGTACGTCTAAATATTGTCTGCTTGGTCGAATGCCTAAGAATTCCTTGTGTAATATTTTACATACAACTGATGGCCACTCGAATTAAAAAAAAATCTCCCTTAAGCTTATAAGTACAGCTACACAAAAAAAGACAGATCAAAATTTAAATTTTTTTACTTAAACCTTGTGTAGATATTATCTACTGTACTTGTTGATATTTTTGTAGGGTAGGTACATAAAATAAAATTAAGACTGATTCTGTAATCGTAACAAAAATAATTGTGATAGTTATACAATAACAGTGTTATTATTTTTATATACACCAAACTTAAACTAAAATTATATTTACATAAAACTTATTTACTAAACTTTGACTATTGTTTCTACTATAGTATATATTATATTGTGATAGACATTAAGTACTTGTTGATTTTTTTAAATTGTAATACTAGTTTTAAATAAATCTGACTGATTCTGTAATATGTAATAGTCATACATTTAAGTGATATACATATAAGTTTTAAATGATATTGTTATTATAAATAGTAATATATACATTGTAATACCTACGTTGATAATTTTTTTGATTATATTTCTTAGGATATTTTTACTTTCTGTTAAGACTGATTTTGTGACATATAATTAGTAAGTTTGTAATCAAAATTAGTTATTGTTAACACTTATAATTGAAATTTAAAGTTTCCTGTTTAAATAATTATTAAAATTATGTCTCAAAACACTATGACTTTTATTACTTTTTTTACCACACACAATTTGGACATTTATTGAAAAGTCACCTTTCCTATTTCGGAATGCTTCCCCTCGTTCTCTTGATGGATTATTGATACGTACATGTGTGCAATCGATGCATCCAATTACACCGGGAAATCTCGCAATTTCATAAAACTTCTGCCGAACATGTTCTAACTCTACTGATGGAAATTTTATATATTGGCCACATTTTTGAGTCATTATCCTTGATAATTTGCTTACAATTTTGCAGACTGTGGGCTGACTGAGTTTTGATAAATCTCCACATTCAATCTAAAACAAAAATCTAATAGTTAGAACATGCTGAATCATCATAAATTGATGACAAAATATTTATAGATATAATAAGTAAATTAATTTATTCTAACCTGGAAGAGCCCTGTTGCGTAAAATTTTAGAGCAACTAATAATTGCAATAAAGGTGGAATTGGTAGGCCCCTGTTGTTTACATTGGTTTGCAAATTTAAAATTGGCAATATAACATGTACAACAGTGTCTTTTCGAAAACGAAAACGCTTGCGAAATCCTTCGTCGTCATATAACTCCAACGGATTTTCGGCATCCCGTATATATCGCCTGGACGGATATTCGTAGGCATTATTAAACAAATAATCAATGAATTCGCCAAAATCTTCTTGATCAGACATCTTGCTCACAAAGTGTAATGCCAGGTAACACACGAAATATATTTTAGTTATTTATCTAGGTACCTATATACTTTTTCCAATCCTGATCCAAAAAACGATCGAACACAAAAATAATACAAAAAAAAATACTATCTATTGACAAAGTTTAGACATTAGTAAATAGACGCCATTAGTGTAACAAAATTGATTTCTATCCGCTACTTTTCGTTTCGAGGACGCCCTAAGGTACGTCTCGACCAACCTTATATTTGACAGTTCGATACTCACCTCCAATGAGGAAAATGCTCAAGTCAAGGAAGCTTGTGACAACTAATCATACCAATGAGGTGGAGTAAGGTTGAGTCGAGTTTGAGTGAAGGTTTAAGAATACGGGTGTAAGACTTGATAAGGACTTGACAAAACCACACTATAGGAGAAGACTGTCCCGCTGTAAATTTAAAAGCTCACAGGAGCTAAAATTGTAGGTCAATCAAAAAAAAAAAAAAAAACCACACTATAGGACTGAAGAAGATAGAAAAATTAAGAAGGGCTATAAAGGAATTGTATCCATGGCCGTAAAACCCATTATTTAAAAAAAACAGAGTACTCTATATTGGTGGTTTGATTGTTTTCAAAATAAATGTTCAATCATTTATAAATGATTAACCAAATCAAAATGTTATCGAATCGAGGACAATTTCTCCCGCGTATATTTCATTACTCTTTTACAGTTACCAATAGGAGAACGTTAACAAATACAAAACAAATTATCCTACATCCATCCACCCAAACTCAGAGTAAGTTTTTTTGCAGAAATTTTTTGCCTGTCTGATAAATGCTATATGGGCCTCATTTTTCATTTACCTTTAACTATTTAGGTACAGGTCATGCACCAACTAAGCTAATACCAGCTCGGCTTTATTCTACTCCACCTGAAGGAATTTTGGAGAACATGATTGTGGATTTTGAACAAGTGAAAAAAGCTACAAGTCAAAAAGATGTATTTATTGTGGATGTCAGAGAACCAGATGAGGTCAAAGAACTTGGCAAGATACCCAACAGTATAAATATACCTGGTAAGTATTTTACATTTACTTTGTATGAGTATTGTACCAATCTGTAAGTTAGTTGTATTTATTTTTATTCCTTTCAAGTAAACCATTTTTAAACCTGCAACAAATCAAATAAATATTGCATGTTGCATGTAATAGTTTATTCCTATGATTATTTTCTCTAATCTTGACAAAGCTTGAAATATATAAATCATACTCAGTGAGATGTCAGCAAGTAAGAAGTTATATTTAGCAAGTAAGAAGTTATATTTTTCTCAGATTATAAAGTTAACTCCCTGCGTCAGTTTTTCCCAGTGACCAGTGACATGAGGGCTTTCAAAGTGCCTGTTTGCCTATTTAATTGTATTAAAAATATTACCCATATGTTTTACTTGATAAACCTGTTTTAAAAAAAATCCCAGTGACTACATATAACATGAAGGCTTTCAAAGTGCCTGTTTGTCTATTAAATTGTATTAAAAATATTACCCATATGTTTTACTTGATAAATCTGTTTTAAATAAAGCAAATCTTTATTCTAGATAACAAGTATTTCATAATTCTTTTTCCATAGAAGTTATTTAATTGCCATGAGTACCTGTATTTAGTTTGTTTTCAGTTGCATTTTGTTACTGTTGTACTTTCAAAGTTATTTGTGTAGTAAATATATTTCTAGAGTAATCTTTTTTACCCCAAATTATTAAAAAAGATTTTACAGTCATTACTTACTCAACATCATTGTTTTATCAACATCAAGTCCACATCTTAATATACAACTCTCCTACTATTTTCCATATCCAGTACTGTTAATAATTCTTTGTTATCAGTTTGATTAGGCATACATACCGCTTCTTACTAAATTATCAAAAACGTGACAACCCCCACGGCCAACATGCTAGTTTGCTCAGGATCTGGGTTTCAAACTAAATTTGGTGCTAGCTTAAACTGTTTGTTCTGTCTCTATATATTTATTTGTTATTCATTCAATTCAATGTTTTTTAAATACTATATCATATTTTGTTAAAATTATTATCTTTTTTTTCAGTAGGAACAGTATCATTTGCATTGGTAAATATGTCAGACAAGGAATTCGAGAATACATTTAAAAGGCCAAAGCCAACTGAAGAATCTGAAATAATATTTTACTGCATGATTGGAAAGAGGTCGGGCATGGCACAGCAGACTGCATTTAACTTAGGCTTTAAGAAGTAAGTTGGACACCTATGTTTTATGATTTGATAATTCATATCGAGTATGCTGTATGCATAGATTAATAATTGGTCTACGTGGCGCTACGACTAGATACTGCGCTGTGAAGAAAAATCCGTTTCCAGAATGCGGCGTAGGAAAGTGTGCGTAAAACAATGTGCAAAGACGCACACTAGCGTCGATTATGGTGTTGCCAGCTACTTGACTGGTGCCCGACCAATGGGAAAATTATTAATTGCTGTGGTATTGTTACGTATTATTAAAAGTAGCTCAGAAAATCCTTTAAAATGAAATTAAAATAAAACTGGCCAAGTGTGAGTCGGCTCGCATAGAGAGGGTTCTGTACTATTTTTTATTATTCTTCATTTGGACCTAAACAAATTTGAAATTATCTCATAGGTTTTCCTGTAATTTATTAATCGAAATTCTGGAATCGATAGTTTTGGAGATAAGGTAGGGCAAATGGTTAATTTTTGTCTGCTTTATTTTATAATTCTAATATAGAATCCTAAAATTGCAAAAAAATTTTCTTTTGATTTATTATTACACAGTACAGTATGTTAAACGTTACTTTAATTTTCTATTTAGCTTGGAGCTAATTGATTACTGACCTCTTTTTAGTTGTAACCCGGGTTTAAATACAGATAAATAAATAGACATACACATCCTATTAATATTATAAACGCGAAAGTTTGTAAGTATGGATGGATGTTTGTTACTCATTCACAACTAAACCGCTGAATTGATTTTCATGAAGTTTGGTACGGATATAGTTCAAGACCCGGACTCAAACGTAGGCTACCTTTTGACGCAGGCGGAGCTGCGGTAAACAACTTGTACATACGAGTAGATATTATCATGGCCTTTTTCCATACAGTGGTGTGGCCGGAAAATCGATTACACATCGAATAATAATCGATTCTTTGATAATTGAAAATATAATTTAAGGTATCGATAGTGATCATATATCGATAGTATCGATAATATATTTCTGTAAGTACAATATTTTTTTCTGTATGAGTTGAATGACGATGATTTGTGATATGCCCGCTGTACATCCCGCCGCCGAGTTCCGGTAAGTATATCTGTATAGTATCGGTGCCTAAAATGCTTGGTATTGTTGTTAATCCATTAATCGATTATTTTTCATAAATTCTCAAAAATCAATACTACAGATTAGATTATATCTATACTACAGATACATAATCGATTAATAACCATTGATATAAACGATTGCCTATGTTGATTAAATCGATATAATTTATATCAACCCATTTCAATAATCGACTTATTGTTTGATATTGCAGTTAATAATCGATTAATTGTCAAAAATTGATAAAATTTATTATATCAATACTTTCGATATCCTAGATCAGTGATTCCCAAAGTGGTCCAGGTGGACCCCCAGGGGTCCACGGGAGACTTGCTGGGCGTCTACGTAGGCGTGAACAAAAAATGGGGGTCCATAAGATGTTAATGGGGGTCCACGAAAATTTATCTGCTTTTGATAGTAAAGAGCAAAAATGTAAGCATAGTTTTTATAAGGGCCTACCTACATTGTTTTAAGTACCTATCTAAGCAGATAATATTTTAATAAGGCAAGCGACTGTTACTTGTCCAAACTTGTGTATTCGATATTACGTACAATTTCGTGTACAGACTTGCAAAGCGCTATCCGCCCGACAATGCTTAATGCTTGTTCAGACATGAACTTGATCAACACTATAAATACTTGATGCCAAAGGCAACCAAACGCATTCATTTGTTTCCGGAATTTCGAAAACAAGGCGGAATTTGGAAAAAAGTTGTGAGAAAATTTATATCTGTGTTTGCTAGTGCCGGAGAAAAGTAAGTAACCTACCTTTTTTTGTTATAGTACTTAAGTATTTTGTTTACGTGTACTAGTCGGTTGATCACAACGGCCTGTATAGATAGGTAACTTAGTAACTTACAGATATTTTAATTGTCCTCTTTCGATTTGAAGACAAACACAGCACGTTTTATTCAATTGTTTTTTCACGAGAGAAGCACTGCCTCTCTAAAAAGGCCGAATAAGCAATATTGCAGAGCAATTAATTTTGTAATTTTTCTTGCAAATAACTACTAATTTTATAAAACAGTAATTTCATAATCATGTTAAATTGATTTTGAAGTAACTATTTTATCAAAACTATTCCTTTTCGGAAAGAGCGAGCGGTGCGCGGGCGACGGGAAAAGGGCGGGGCTTGAACTTCGATGCCTGTTTGTCACGTTTTAACAATGAAGCCGCAGACAAAAAATACGCAAATACACGGAGCGCGTGAACTCATTGATTTAATAAAATGTTAGTTATCGTTTTTATGGACAATTTTGGGATTTCGACGTTTATTTTTTCCTACACAAATATGATCAGTATTCGATACTGAGTACACTAATTTTTATTTATACTATTAAAAATTAGTGGTAAATTATGTACTTTAAAATTGATACCGTTTTGTGAAAACGTTTGTATTTGTCTCAGCGGTTTATTAGTTGGTCCCTTTACAAGCCGTAATTCTATTTCCGCGTGCTGACAAAGGCTGCGGTGTGATACCTATATTCAGAAAAAAACTTGGTTACTAAAACATTTTTTTTACAGGTAAGGTAACTGACACGAAACATGGCTACAGCAAAGAAAAAATGTCGACAATATAGTGTCGATTATTTGAAATATGGTTTTGTTCCATCAGAGGCAGACAAACAATTGCCCATGTGCCTATTATGCAACAAAGTTTTGAGCAATGACTCTATGAAACCATCAAAGCTCGAAGATCATCTAAAAAGGTGTCATACTGATAAAATAGGTAAAGATTTAAAATATTTTCAAACATTGAAAGAAAAATATGGAAAGAGACCCACCATGCACAGTATGTTCGCTTCAACATCTCAAAGTAACGATGATGGCTTGCGGGCATCTTACAATATCTCATTACTTATAGCAAAATCTGGAAAACCGCACACTATCGGAGAACAATTAATTTTACCCGCTGTTGAAGAGGTTTTAAAAACTGTTTTGCACAAATCTCCATTTGACGTACTAAAAAGAATTCCATTAAGTAACAATACTGTACAAAGACGCATTGATGAAATGAGCTCTGATATCGAAAGCTTTTTGTGCAATCATCTGCAAAAAACTCATTTTTCTATACAACTGGACGAGTCAACGTTACCCAGTAATGAAGCATTACTATTGGCATATGTCCGATTTATTGTTGAGGAAGAAATTCACGAAGAATTGCTATTTGCCAGAACTTTGGAGACTGACACTAAAGGCGAATCAATATTTAATGTCCTGAGTAATTTTTTTACGGAAAAATCGATCCCATTTACAAACATTATTTCAGTGGCAACAGACGGAGCTCCTGCAATGGTCGGGCGATATCGTGGGTTTATAAGTCATCTCAAAAGAATTATACCAGGACTTACAGCTATTCATTGCGTAATCCACCGACAACATCTTGTGGCAAAACATTTAAGTGACAGGTTGAACCAATCTCTTCATTTTGTAATAAAAGCTGTCAACAAAATCAGAAGCAATGCATTGAATACACGTTTATTTGCTCAATTGTGCGACGAAAATGATGAAGACTTCCAACGACTGCTCTTACATACTGAAGTACGCTGGTTGTCGAAAGGTGCATGCTTAACGAGATTTTACTCTGTTTTCGATTCCATATTAGAGTTCTTAGAAAGTAGAGATCCAGATTTAAAAGAAAACTTGATCAAATTCAAAGCAGACATTGCGTATTTGACAGATTTGTTTAAAAAATTTAATGATATTAACTTGCAGTTACAAGGGGACAGCCTGAATTTAATAAAAACAAAGGGGATAATTTCGGCTTTTCTTGGGAAATTGAAATTTATGAAGCAAAACATTAGTCGGCGCGAATTCTCTCAATTTCCAAACTTGTCGCAGGTAGAATGTATTGATGAGGATATCCATACCTACAGTCAACATTTAAGTGCCCTGCATGATGACTTCAAAACCAGGTTTGAAGATATACTGACGATGGATATACCACCATGGATAATAAATCCATTTGATGAAACGGAAGTGGCCAATGTTGTATTACAAGAGGAGCTGCTCGAGCTAAGCACTAATGAGGAGCTGAAGGTGAAATTTAGAAAAGGCTACCCAACATTTTGGCTGCAAGCAGAAATACCCGAAAAATATCCTGGACTGTGGGAAATCGCAAGGAAATTTTTAATAGCTTTTCCCTCGTCATATCTTGTCGAAAGGAGTTTTAGTGCCGTTACAAACCTCTTAACAAAAAAAAGGAGCAAATTAAACATCACAGAGCGGGGGGATTTGCGGTTATTGCTCACAAAAATAAAGCCAAACATTGATCGTTTGCTGACACTCCATCAGATACATCCTTCCCATTAATTAAAATTATGACCTGAACCTATATTACCTTAATATTTTTTTCTTGTAATTCTATTCTTTTAATAAATAAAGTGATATAAAATGTACCATTTTTCGTTTTTATTTTACATATCGAAATATAGGGACAGAACTCAGAAGTGACACAATTTTTATTTTTTGGCGACTTTAAGAATGTGGTAGAAATGTAGCAGCAGGGGGTCCACCGAAACCAGTAAAATTTTGAAAGTGGTCCACGAGAAAAATAAGTTTGGGAACTACTGTCCTAGATTATTTAAAAAAACCCAAATTCGATTAATCGATTATACGGCAACAATACCCTACGGGGTACCAACTACCTAAAGGCCATATGTAGAATGTTGGTGGGGGTAAAGTGGAAATGGAATCAGATTAGTGATAGGTTGCTAGTCGCATCGCCTACTGAAAGGTATGGTTCTTCGATTTTCGCCCACTTCCTCGGCCGGCTTATATGGTCTGCGCGGGAAGAGAAGCACCTAGTACATTCCACGTAATTACTTTTCTCCCAGATCAGCATTAAAGATGTTAAAGACAGACAAAATTGTCAGAAAAAGTCAAAATTACAACATCCCTCTTTTGGGGTCGGGAATTAAAAAACAAAATATCTAAATAATAAAAATCGAAACCTCGGGGAATTTGGGATTTTTTAATACACGGCAACCTTGAGCACCGAGCGGTACTTCGCGCCATGTTTTAGGGTTATATTATTTTCGTGAGTAATTTATGTCCATATTTCGAAATTATACAATACTTATTGATGGTACGAGTATGTAATACCAGTATCTTTCTTATTTCTTTTAGTATTATTCTTACACAGTTTGACTACGCAAACTGCACATTTTGCATCTACTTTTACATTAAATTTTATATTTATCTAGACATCCAACTCACTCATCGATCGCGGCATGACTGACGCGGGTATGCTGCAACCATGTCGAATTCGGCATCTGCAACCATGGCGAATTTTTATAGTATGCCGACGGTATCTAGTCGAGCGCGAGACCAATTATTAATCTAAGGCTGTATGGTTAGTAGATCTTGTACTGATGTGTGTCTCTGATGTGATTTCTGTAACAACCACCAGATGGCAGCCAGTATGGTTTGTCTTGCTCCTGGGTAACCATACTACATACTCTTCTTCATCTTTATTATTATTACTCTTCATTTTTATCACATGGTAGGTATTTTATTTTTGTAGCTACTTGGATGAAAAAGGTGTAGCCACCTAGCTATAAATTGTAATTTGATATTGTAACATTTGGACTTCTTGATCTACCACGCCTGGCTTCACATGGAAATGCTATTTTATAATTCCAACTCAATTCAGTTAACAGAACCTAAAATGTTTCTTACCAGGATAATATTTTCCTAAAGTTTAAAACTGCCACCTGATGTACAATACGGGATACCGAAATGACGAGTTTGCTTACGTCGAAAATTATTCTGCGATACTTTTGTACTGCGAGGTATTGATGAATCGAAGCCTTCTAAGTGCGATGTTTCGTTACATGGAAAAACTAGTGTGAGCGGTTTTACTGAGCATATATCATACTGCGAAGGCTTGGTCTGTCGACTTTATGGTAGGGCGATTCTTAGACAAATTTACTTGGAACAAACTTGCATTGATAACCAAGTTCTTTTATATGATTTATTTATAAACAATACCAATTTTTTTTTTGTTATGTTATTATCCCATAACATACGTTAAGAACTTGCTTTAGGACTAGCTCAATCTGTGTGATTTGTCCATGAATAATAATTAAATTATTCATGATCATTAAACTTTAGGCACAGAATAGATAATAAACAAATGGTCCATGTGATTTATTAATTTATAACACACAAAGTAAAATAATACAAATAAATATTTTCAACAAAAAATAAAGTACCCTAAATCTGTACAAATTGCAAAACTTTCAATGTGGTATAAAAAAATCAGTCTTCATACATAAATTAATTAACAAGAATTATAAACAAAACATCGCAGTTCCACAAAGTCGACAGAACAAGCCTTCGCAGTATCACATGTTTGCAGTAAAATCGTTCACACTATAGTTTTTCGATGTAACGAAACATCGCACTTAGAAGGCGTCGATTTATCAACACCTCGCAGTACAAAAGTATTGTTTAAAAAGTAAAAAGTATTGCAGAATGGTTTTTCGATGTAAGGAAACTCTTTGTTTCGGTTTTCGCACTCAGATACAGTACAGATTTTCTGGGTCTCCTTTCCTCCATCTTACTCAATTTTCCTGGTCTTTGGCATCCTGAGATGATCAATCTATTATATCTTCTAACCTTAATCCATTATCCAGAATTAAAAACCACCATTACGTTACGACAGACCTGCTCTCTAAGCTTGGGCTAGAAAGGCTATAAAGTTTTATATATTATATCCTTCCTAAAGTTTTTTAAATTTAAAATACATTTTTCAGTGTGAAAAACTATGTTGGCAGCTGGACAGATTGGGCAACGAAAGTACAGTGATAAAGGGGATATTATTTTCATATTTCTTTTGCAATAACTCCTTAAAGTGCTATTTATCTCTAGTCTTATTATTACTTTATTATTATAAAAGTTGAGAGTTTTGTAGTATACATTTTATTTTTTTATTAACTGCCCGTCCCCATTACGTCCGTGTTTTACAAATTATTGGTTGTAGGTTGAACAGGTTAGTTAATAATTTGATATTTTACGCGAGTCACACTTTTCAAAAATAGCACTCCAGGTTTCTTTCCAAGGAAATCTGTCGACTGACCGATTATGTCGAACCATTCGATATCAAACGATAATCATTCGGATCGCCAAATTTTGAGTGAGTTGAGAGATTTCAAAAATAGCACTCCTGGCCGAAAGTTTAATCATTTGACATGGGAATGAATAGTCCATAATATGTGGTGCTTTAGGTTAATTTTAGGACAAGGCGCATTGCAGACTTGCACATTTTATCTAAACTCATCACTCACTCTCCCATGGAATTTATCATCCCTGGGTAATACCACCTATACCAACTGACTCCGTGGTCCAGTGGTTAAGGCGTTCGCCTTCGACTTGGGGGTGGTGGGTTTGATTCCCACCGAAAGCATACTTTGTTTAGTTGTTTCCAGTTTGGTTAGAACTTTGCAAGCTTGAATCACCTAATTGTCTGATAATAAAGATGATTCCTTGATTCGGAAGGCACGTAAGCCGTTGGTCCCGGCCATGGAGTAATTACAAAGAGGAGATGCCGTAATAAGCGTTTTGTAAGAAAGTGTTTGTGAGGCTACACGGGGCGGAAGGCAGACGTGCGGGGGATGCTTGGTTTCGGCCGTCGCTCCAATCATGGAGCACGAGCAATGACAAGCTCCGCCCACTTTTGTGTCGGCGAGGCGCCAATGATCATATCACTGCGCCATTTCAAACGGCATCTCCTCTTTGTAATTACTCCATGGTCCCGGCTGCCATTTGGTAGTCGTTAAAGGAACCACGTCAGAGGCCGAGAGGCGATTCCGAACAACTCTGACACCAGGTTGTACATGGTCGATAGACAATGTAACCTACACGAAATGATGATGATGATGACCACCTATATCTAATATACAGTTAATGTAATCAGTCCTGCCTGATTAATTTCTTTCCACGTTAATTAAAATCTAGTCACACCATGACATAATCTATGAAACACCATTGACGACATTTGCAATCATGGCGCAATCAATTAATGATTAACCTTGAAATAGGATAGAATTCGGTACATTTCGGATAGATCAGTCATATTTTACTAAAGCAGGAGGACATAGAACTTACCTATGCCGGAAAAAAGTACTATTCCCTTGGAATTTAAGTATGAATGCGAAGCCGCGAGCAAAAGCTAGTATCATCATCATCATTTCAGCCGCAGTCAGTCCAGTGCTGGACATAGGCCTCTCCAAATGATTTCCAAAATGATCGGTTGGCAGCAGTCTGCATCCAGCGTTTGCCTGCGACCTTTTTCAAGGTCATCTGACCATCTGGTCGGTGGATGACCAACGCTGCGCTTACCTGTACGCGGTTGCCATTCGAGAACTTTCTGCCCCATTGGCCATTAATTTATAAAAAGCTAGTATACTATAATACAATATGAATTATGTAAATGTATTAAAGACAATATCAAAACATAACAACAGAATATTTCATGAACAACAATCCATATATCACTATAATTTTTATCTATGTTGCTTGCTGGACCAGTCATTCCAACTCCCAAGATAGGTTTTTGACCTGGAATTAAGAATACCATAGATAAGATAATATATCAAAAACATACCAAAAAAAATTGTATTTAATTTCTATGATGATCTCTGTATATAAAATAGTAGTTACCTGAATAGTGTTCCCACACAGCAGTTGTATAAGGTTAAAACATTGTGTAACATGATAACATTTTATAACAATGAAGACAATTATATGTATAAAATATTAGATGATATGCAACATTCTCTAACAATATATATATATATATATATATATATATATAACTGCTGTGTGGGAGCACCCCTAGGTCACAGGACTTAGGTAAAGGTTAAACTCATATCTCACATTGCATCAAAAGGGGTTATCTCATTTTGACTACCATACAGTATGGCTGCTATTTTAATTTCATCAACTGAACTAAGAGTTAGGAAACCAAAACATCAGTAGCATGCTTAGAGCATTTAACCTAATGCTCTAAGGTAGCATGGTAACATTTCAGTATATATTTGCATATTATATTACATGCAAATAGGGTTAGGTGGCCCACATTGAATGAAATGTAGTTGCCATTTGAAATTTTAATTTTTTCTAGTCTTATGTCCAGCAGTGGACTGACTGCGGCTGAACTGATTATGATTATTTAAAAAAAATATTTTTCATAAATGTTAAATATGCTAATCAAAATTTTCTGTGTTATTGATGGCCAACACAGACTCTATGTCTAGCTGTATCTGTTTGGGTGGTGCTGACTAACATAATTCAATAAATACTACTCATTGTACTTACTTGGCATATCCCAGCTTCAATGCCTTATCAAGGGCTTCTGTGGAACGTCTACCGGATTGACAGTAGAATATCAGCTCATCAGAAGCTGATGGTTTGCTCCTGTGGTATTGCCGCCTGAACTCCTCATCCGACATTGTGGTCAAGACATCGTGCATAGAGTTTACTGGGAGCAAAATTTGTAAAAATACATAAAAAGGCTGGTAAGTATTTCATATGGTTCAAAAGGTGTTCTAAATTGGCCACCTTATAGAGGCAGACTGAGAAGCAAATGGAGAGACAACCTCAACTATTTTCTGAAAGAGTGGCCAGAGGCTAAATAGAGATTATATTTAAACATTAATCAATTTTATTGTCAATGTAGGAATACTAGGGGAGCTCTATTTCCTGTATGTATAAAAATCCAATATCAGAACATGGAACAACAGTGACAACATGATTGATAAAATAAATTACATGGAATATTAATGCTTGATGGAATCTTTCCAGTACTGTTCACCTCTTCAGGATTACGGACATCAATGATCAACTTCTCCGGCTTATGGATCACCTTCAACATGTCCTCGTAACTCACAACATGCTTTGGATCAACCATTTTATTTTGTCGTGGTTTATCTGAGGCACTTCTAGCGCAAATGAAAGTGGGCTTTTCCAACACCTAGAATGTGAATAATGATGTAATTTCAATAGACTTTACACAATGAACAATAAACAATCAGAATCTTGAAAAATTTATAAGTGTATGAGTATGACGAATTTATAGCTTAGTGCAGTAATTATATATATATATGCTGCAATACTTACATCATAAAAGCAAAAATTAATAATATCAGTTTGCACATAAAATGAAACAAACTAAAATATTTCGGCGCACGGCAGGAAAACTGCAGCTCGTAGATTTAAATCGATTTATCTTTAGTACGACTTGTAAACAGGAGGAAAGCAGAGTCATGCGATTTAGTAACATAATTTAATAGCAAATTATTACATTATGACTTTAATGTACAGAATAAAATAAGAAGAATACTTTTATTATGACCGCGCTTTTGTTAAAAAAATACAGGTAGAAACAACAAAAAGATTTAGATAACCACAAGGCAACCTTTCTTTGTAATTGACAAAAATATCTAACAACGAGATGTAAAAAAAGAATAACAGAATTTCAAACTAATGAAATAGGTAGGTACATATTATTCAATTAAAAAGTACTCTGTGATAATAATGGCTGGTTTGTTTACACACGATCCAGTGCGGCGAACCAGTGTAGTGTAGTAGTGTTGCTTATCGATAGTTGCAGTATAGATAGCCCACAGACATATAAGACGTAAACAGACGGAAGGTATGCTATTACTTAGCGTAGCACAAACACACACATGCAAAACTATGCAGCCTGGGCTGTATCTAGTCTAGGGTAAGTTGTTTACGATAATGCTTCCCATGATTTCAAAGAATGTATGAATGTTGTGTGGAGTGCATGATCTGAGATCATTTATACGGTATTCTACTCTATTATTTTTAGTGTTCACCGATCTAACAACGTAGATTACAAAATGGCGTCACGGCCAAAAATTGCCACGCGTAGCTTAATATCTATGTGTGAGTGAATGTTGCTACAGGTGTAAAAAAGAGATATCGCCATATAGATCCGAATACGTGAGAAAAGGATAACAACAATTACTTGCTACATAAGTATAACTATTAACTTATGTTCCGTCTGTGTACGTCTTATATGTCTGTGAGATAGCCCGACCAGGAAAATAAAAACCCTGTATTGGCGTCGCTACTGATCGTCTGTAGGTGGCAATATATTGTATGCGTCATGTCAACAACAAAATTGACAATATCATTTAATGAAATAGAAATCAATCCTTCGGTTTCATTCTCATCAAATATGATAACATCTTTCTTATACATCATTTTTCTCTCATTACTATATATTATTTTTACCATTTTGATATTTTTATTTCCTAATCTCAAAATACACAACGTCCACTGTCCACTCCCGTCAATTTTTGGCAGATCAAATTGAGTAGAGATGACGGAATGTTACGTTATGTTACTTGAATACCTAGTTGCCATTAAAAGAAATTAGTTCTAATATTTTTCCGCAATAAGGCCAAGGCTACTATTTCACTGGTCGGGCTATAAAACCGATAGTATCGTTAGTATACGTTTCAACAGAATCGATAGTATTGAAATTTCTTCCAATTTTAACCGAACTCGACTCGAATACCTGCCAGGTACTCATAAGCATAGAATTGATTTACTGACTTTACTTAAGTATCGTAATATAGGGTTTTGTATTTACAATACAATAGTATAGTCAAGCGCGACGCGCGTATCCGTAGCGAAATGCGTGTGTCAAGCGACGGCGAGACGCGACCACTATTGGATTGGTCGCCATTTAGTGGCATTTTCTATCTCGAGCTCCTCCATGCTTCGGAAAGCGCGTTAAGCCGTTGGCCCCAGTTTTTATCGATAGATAACAAGTAAATAAATTGTGAAAACTAGAAATTGCGACTTCATTAGGTTTTTTTATAATTCCATTGACAACATCTGCTTACATTAAGGAAGCAATAAATGATTTGATTTGATTTTATTTACATGTAGTTAGACAAAAATGGCGCTTAAGAAAAATCTTTTAAATGTATGACATATCTCGAATGAAAATCGTACGATAGCGAACAAAAATCATTCGATATCGAACGAAAATTAATCAATATTGAACAAAAAATATTTGACTCATCGGTTTTGCGTGAGTCATACTTCAAAGATAGCACTTGTGACTCGAATCTGAGTAGGTCAAATACCAAATAAAGCAGACTCGGCACATCACTAGCGCAAAGTTTACTCCATACTCCATGGTTTACTCCATTAGGGCAATCGAAACTGTCGAAAATATCTATCGATAGCTAAAAATATATGTATAATTTTAATAGTTTTGTTATGGGTTATGGTATTATCGATAGTATCAACAAATTTGATATCGAACAAGAGTAAGAAGAAAACCGAAAAAACATTTTTTGTGCAATCGTGAGTCGCAGAGTGGAATACGCGGTAGAAATTTAGAATCGTTTGGCACGAATTTTGTGAAGATTTTGGTTCAAGGGGCGACCCTGGAACGGTGGGAGGTCCTGAATACATCCTTAAAGTTTCTAGATGCGGAAATTTATAGTTTGCGAAATATTATCATTTTTGTCAATACTAATCTCAATGTATGAAACTTCAAAATAAACTGTTGAAAACAAAAAGCACCACAAAGGAAAATCTCTCTCGCTCGTTTTACTCGCTTGCCTCGCGCGCATTGATTTATGTAGAACCTAACGCTCGGAGCAAGCTCCTCGCTCGAAACATAACCTATCGACTTTTGCGCGCATTTTCGACTTTTCATACATTTAGTGGTTATTTTTGAAACTCTAAAAATTAATATCTCTGAAACAAACACAGACATATAAGACGTACACAGACGGAACATAAGATAATAGTTATACATATGTAGCAAGTAATTGTTATCCTATTCTCACGTATTCGGATCTATATGGCGATATCTCTTTTTTACACCTGTAGCAACATTCACTCACACATAGATATTACGCAAAGCATGGCAATTTTTGGCCGTGACGCCATTTTGTAAACTACGTTGTTGGATCGGTGAATACTAAATATAATATCCATACTTTAATATTATAAATGTTCTAACGGCTACACTATTTTTCACTATTGCGTGCAATAGTAAATCGATTTTACAAAACTATATAGACTATCGATAGTTGTCTATCTAGCGGCAACACTACTCTAAGTCCAGGAATCCTGGACTTAGAGTTGCGAAACTAGGGTATCGATAGTTACACCATGGGTAAAAGTATCGATACTATAGATGGCCATTGAGTAATACTATTAATAGTTTTAGGTCTAATACTTTCGATAGTATTGCAAAAACTGAAAAAAATTCTCAAAAGCAATCGAATGTTTTCGGTTAAAATTTACAGAATAGCAATACTATCAATAGTATTAGACGTAAAACTATGGATGATAATGTTTATTCAGTAGTATTGCTTAGAAATGACTAAAATATCGTTTGTTTTGATTCGTTAAGTTATCGATAGTCGACTATCAATAAGCAACACTACCTTCCTCTATCCCCTATTAAATTGACTTTTTGGAAGTAGAGTTATTGCGATAGCGATAGTTTAACTATCGATAGCTGACTTTGAAAAATAGTTGATTTAGTTAGTTCATCTGGGGCAATCGATAGTATCGCTGAAATTCGATAGTTTCAATAGCCCCAGATGAACTATAGACTATTTTTCAACGAAATAAAGACTACTGTATCGAAATTTATTTATTTATTTTTATTCTTGAACACGCTAGCAGCTTATATTAGCTGATGCGTGGGCTGCGGTTTAGAATCGTTTGGCACGAAATTGTATAAACAATGTCCAAAGAAAGAGTTAATTAACACGAATCCAACTTAGTTGTTCTTTTTCCGTGGAAATTTCTTGCTCCCTTGCTATGCACAGGCATATAAGACGTAAACAGACAGAAGGTATGCTATTACTTAGCGTAGCAAAAACACACACATGCAAAACTGGGCTGTATCTAGTCTAAAGTAAGATGTTTACGAAAATGCTCCCCATGATTTCAAGAAATGTATGAATGTTGTGTGGAGTGCATGATCTGAGATCATTTATACGGTATTCTACTCTATTATATTTAGTACTAGCTGTTTCCCGCAGCTCCGCCTGCGTCAAAAAGTAGCCTATGTTTGACCCCGGGTCTTCAACTATGTTCATACCAAATTTCATCAAAATCCGTTTAGCGGTTTGGCCGTGAAAGCGTAACAGACAGACAGACAGACAGACTTTCGCATTTTTAATATTGGTATGGCAGTATGGATTAGTATGGAAGTATGGATGGAAGTATGTTTACTTGTTGTGCAATATTCATTAAACAAATTATGTAAGATTAATAATAAATTATGTTTTGTTAGCACACTCTAAAGTAATTTCTAAAGCTTGTAAATATACAAAAAATATGATAAACATCTCAAAATGTATGGTCAGTTGTTATATATTTCGTAGATTGATTTTACATTAAGATCTTAAAACCTATCTATTACGATAAAAGTTCATGAAAATTACATTATGATTCATCATAATAATTCTGAAGTAAATAGAAGTAACAAGAACTCTAAAAATAGTCCACACGTCTCTGTACCTACAAATATTTATTGAAATTTAGTTTTAATTTTCCATACAGTATCAAATTTTGTGTGTATACAAACTTTATGCTTATAATCACAGATCATGACTATATGACAGTGTTAAGATAAAATAAAGTTTATCCTCGAGCAGCCAATGCAATGTAATTTTATGATCCCTATGTACTTACGTACCTATTTAAACTGTCATGTAAACTTTAAAAATTACCAGAATTGCGTTACAAAGACCTGCCACAACAAAAATGCACATGATGCTCGTGCCGAATAGTGAATATTGGATAATAAAAGTTGGTAAGAACGAATAATATCAGAAACAATTTCGTTTTGAAGGTTTTTATGACGAATATAAAATATTTAAAAATGGTTTGAATTCGTCATTGGTTCATTTTAACCCGATTACCAAAGAAAAAAAGAAGAGTTATGAATTTACTAGTACTTATATGTAAATGTATGTGTGTTTGCACTTACCTATTAACGTATGTTTTACTCTAGCGTCTATATAAGTATGTTATTAGTTGACCAGTTTAGGTTCGTTTTTAGTGGTTATCTTTAAACAAAAAATTAAGCCCTAATGTAACATGGCATACTGTTTTTTGACGTTCTAAGGAATAACAGTTTTCGCTTAAGTAATTATTTTAACCATAATCATGTCTTAATCATAAATTTCACAAATCTGTACTTCTGTATTATTCATACTTCAAGGCACACTTGGAAAAGGTAAATATTGTAATAGGCATAATAACTAATTTTCATACATACATACATATATACCATCACGCCTTTTTCCCGCAGGGGTAGGCAGAGACTACGGATTTCCATTTGCTACGATCCTTACAGACTTCCCTCGCTTCTTCTACGCTCATCACTCTCGTCATACACGCTCGTCGATTACGGGTACTCCTGACATCTCCCTTTTTTAATATGTCTGCGATTTGGTCACAGTATGTTCTCCGAGGCCGGCCCTTACCGACTTTTCCTGTCATCTTTGATTTATATACCTTTCGTAAGTCTCCTTTCATCCATCCTTTCTACATGCCCAAACCATCTTAACATGCCTTTTTCTATTTTTGTCATTACATCCTCATTCACAACTAACTAATTTTCGATTTCATTTTTAAATGAAAGACTAACAATCATAGGCACATTGATAAAAAATCAAGTTGATAAAACTTAAACTAACTGAGATATGACGAATTTAAACGTCACGTGAATTTGGATAATACCAAACGCTCCATACTAATAGAACTAAAACGGTGACGTCACACCTAAGTAATTTAGGGCGAGACTAAATTTGGTCTACTACCTTAAATATTGCGTATGTAAATAAACTATGTAAATAGTTCCCAAATGAAAGTTTCTTTATTTTTATGTGGTCATCGATTAATGAATAGAAATATTTATTTAGTAATTTTATATTTTCAATATGAAAATTCCCATCGATTTTTAAATTCCTATAAAAAATCTGTTCAAAATTTTAATACATGTATGCTATCA